>NW_026847549.1:124452150-124915851 GCF_025583915.1 Anolis sagrei ordinatus
TTAACTTTTATAACTCTAAGACTGTAGGTCTTGTGAAAATAACACAACCATATCACTAATAGGCCTGTCAAACAAAGAAACCTTTTCGTTTGAAACGACCTTAACTTGGGCCTTGCGCACTCTATTGTCAGAGCTAGGATATAATTTAGACACAATACCCTTAGCCCGTTGGTGTCTAGGAGCGTCCTTTTGTTTAAGTTATTTCTTCTCTGATGGTTTGATTCAACTGAGTAGCTAGGAGAGTGGCACAGAGTTCTAATCTGGGCACTGTAGAGTCCATGGGTGCTACTTTAGCCTTTGACATCACAAATCCTGAAGAGCAGGTACTGATGCCTCTTTGTCTGGCATATGCGACTGCAGCGATGGCCTTGGTGGATGCATTGCAGAATATGTGCAGTTCCATGATCTCTGAAGGTGAGGAACTGTTTGCTATGTACTGTCTTGGCAGTTGTATGTTTTCTAAGCCTTGGGCTTGGCAAGTCCAATTTTTTCATTGTGACATGAAATCTTGGGGAAGCTCTTGGTCCCAGGTGAGCTTGTGCTGGATTGCCTGTTTGAAAAGCAATTTGGCAGAGATTACTACTGGAGACACTATACCCAGTGGATCATGAATGCCATTGATGGCAGACAACATAAGTCTTTTGGAGGTGACTCTGCCCAATTTGGGGGCTCTTAAAGTAAAACAGTCTGTAGCTACATTCCATAACAAACCTAGACTGGTTTGAGCGTTCAAATCTTGAAACAACTTTGATGCATCCTTTTCCACCAAGTCTTCTGGTGGGAAAGCCTGAAGTATCGCTGGACTATTTGAGTTTATTTTGTAAAGATGGATGTTGGCCTTGCTCAACATTTCTTGAATTTCTTTGACTGTCTTTGAAGCTTGCTGCGCAGAATCAAAGGACGTAAGGAGATCATCGACGTAAAAGTTCTGGTTGACAATCATTGATGTTGATTGGCTAAACAAATGGCCAAATTTGTCTGCAGTCTTTTTAAAACAATAATTGGCAACTGCCGGAGACGGAGTGTTACCAAACACGTGAACCCTCATCTGGTATTCGGTCACGTCAGAGAGGGACTCAGTATCTCTAAACCATAAAAACTTCAAGAACCTTCGATGTTCTGGGCGAACTAAGAATGCGTAAAACATTTTGTGTATGTCGGCTATTACTGCATACTTCTTTTCTCTGAACCTTAAAAGAACTCCAAGCAGGCTGTTAAGCAAGTCAGGGCCTTTAAGAAGAACATGATTTAAAGCTTTGCCTTTAAGGCAGAAGATACAGGTTTGAGTTTTAAAGGATGCTAGAGTCTTCATGGAGAAAAGAGAACGGATCTGATGAGGATGTGTCACTTTGTGGTATGGCAGGAACCACTGCTCTTCTCCCTCTGCACATGCACTGGCTGGTTCAGCGTAGTTGCTGCTGAAGAGGTCTTCCACAAACTGGGTGATCTGGGTTTTCACCTTGGGATCCTTTAACATCCTTCTTTTTAAGGACAGAAGACGATGAAGGGCAACATCTCTGTTGTTGGGTAGAGACGGTCTTTCTGGCTTGAAAGGTAAAGGCGCGATCCAATTACCTTGAGGGTCTTGAGTGACTTGGTTGTTCATCATCTCAAGGAACTTCTGTTCATCTTTAGAGAAGGCTGTTTGCTCATCTCTCTCTGTGACTTCGAAGATGGAAGAGTAATCAGGCATTACTCCCTGGCAACAAACTGAAATGTGGCTGGCACATCCTTGCATTAGTGAAGGCCTTTTTGTGACAGGCTGGAACATCTTGTTCATGCAGACTGGGCCTAACACCGTCCATCCTAAAGGCAACTTCTGGGCAATGGGTGATCCCTTAGGACCTTCAATCTGGTTGCTAATACGGAACAGTGTGGGGCAATCTGCGCCGATAAGCCTGACGATGTCTGTTTCCAAGTCTAGAGCTGGAATTAGATCTTGGATGCCTTTGAGATGAGGATGGGCTTGAACAACCTCCTTTGTGGCTATTTGTTCTTTGTTCCTGGGGATCAGGCTGCATTCTATAAGGTCAGGAAGTTCGTAACTGGCCTTTTGTCCAAAAGGCGAAATTTTGAATTTTGTCGCAACTCTGCCATACATCTTATTCTTTCCAGAACAAGTGGATATGGTGTATTCCACTGTCTTGCTGTGAAGGTTGAACATGTCAAAAAACTCTGGGGTTGCAAGAGAAGCATCACTTTGGACATCCAAGGCGACGTAGACCTTTTTTCTATTCACGGCTGTTTGTCTGGATACACCTCTGCCAGGCAGATTGGGTGACAAATCCTGGGCTTGTTGCTATTTTGGCATAGCTTGGTGCAGGCAACAGCAGGAGCCTTGAGAGCTACCTGAGGTTCTGTAGGCTTTTGGTCATCTTTAGTTTCTTCTTTGATAGAAGATTTTGGCTTTGCTTTGAATTGAGTAGAGTCGAAGTTGTGCATTGCGGAGCAATGCTTGAGGCTATTACAGTGTTGACATTTCACCTTCTCCTTGCAGTCTTTGGAGAAGTGAATAGTGGAGCCGCAACATCTATAGCACACTTTGGCCTTTTGGACTATTTGGAGCCGTTCTTTATAAGGCTTCTTCGCGAACTCTCTACATTCAGCTAGGCTGTGTGGCCGTTGATGAATGGGACAGGTGATGCTGTTGTTGTTGACTGGTTGAACTGAAGCTGGAGGAGTAGTGTCTGTCATCTTGACACTCAAGTTCCTTTTAAGTTCTTTGCCCTGCACTTTGTCTTCTTTGGAGGTCTTTTCAGGCTTTAGGCCTTGGTACAAAGCAGGAAGACCTGTTTGAGGGTCATTCCTCTCACGAGCTGCTTTGGTAACAAAATCCACTAAAAAGTTGAAGGGCGGGTATACATTTGCATTCGCCTCCTTGTATTTGAACACCTCTTTCCCCCAAGCTTCTCGAAGGGGAAAGGGGAGTTTGCAGAGAATGGGACTCTGCGACGTGTGCTGGTCCAGACATGCCAATCCTGGCAGCTCTGGATTTCCTTTGGCTGAAGCTAGCTCTAACAAAAGATCACTGAAGTCCCAAAGCTGTTTACAATCTTTCATCTTTAGCGATGGGAACCTGTTGAGTCGATCCATGAGAGATGCCTCTATCTCGGTGCTCGCACCATAGCGCTGGTCCAAGCGAGACCACGCTGTGGACAATGCTCTTTGGGGGTCTGCCACATGAGCAGCATAAAGTCTCTTTATTTGCTCGGCTGAGCTGGGTCCAAGCCACGCCATAAGAAGGGACAATTCTTCGTCAGCTTCTAGCTTGAAATCTTGGATGGCCCTCTTGAAGGTAATTTTCCACAGAAGGTAGTCATCTGGCCGGTCAGTGAATTTCTGGACCCCTTTGTCTCTGATGTCTCTTCTTGGATTCCGCAGGAGGGATCCCAATTGTGAATCCGGTGTGTAGGGGTACATCTGAGGAGTCTGCTGTGGTGTGACAAAGTCAATGTTCTTTGGTTGAACACGTCTTGTCACGATGGTAGGAGATGCTGGGTTCAGAAGATTGCTGACAGGCAGCACCTCTGAAGCTTTCGTCTTCAGCGATGGGAGAATTGGCTTGGTATGCAAAGATGGATATGGTGGTTCACACCCGGCCATACCTTGCCAATCTGAGGGGACATCTGGATCCTGTTGAAAGATGTCATCCTTTGGTTCCCACGTGGACAGGTGGTATCTCTGAGTCCTAATTACAGGGATGGACTCTGACAGAGATGATGGCACTCTCCCGGCCGTACTTTGCTGCACTTTGGGAGAATAGGCTGGCTTTGAAGTCGCGAACACTGGAACAGGTGGACAATCTTCAGGATGGTCAAAAGAAACATGACCCTGCACTGGTGGTTCCAGATGCACGTGTGCTGAGACCTTTGCTATGGGCTCTTGTGATGGCAGGAGGCTAAGGTTTTCTTGCGTTAGCTCCTGTGATAGAGCTTTGGCTAAAACGTTGGCCCTGGCTATCTTTTGTGCTGTGTCTCTTTTTGCTTGGAGCAGATCTAGGTCTCGTTGTAGCGTATCTTGCTTGGCCTTTGCCACTGCAAACTCTATTTCTCTCTGGGCCTTAGCCTGAGCTAGGTCAGCTTCCTTTTGGGCCCTAGCCTGTGCTAAGTCAGCTTCCTGTTGTGCCCTAGCCTGTGCTAAGTCAGCTCTGCTTCCAAAACCTCTTTCCTTATTTCCAAACGGACAGCCTCTCTGTTGTAATAGGCTGCTTTGGAAGATGTACTAAGAAATGAATGTGTGGAATGGGAGGAACTGCTATGCCTAGATGAATGTTTGGATCTGAGGCTAGCAGCCTTAGATGGAGGCTTAAGCAGACTGGATCTAAGGCTTGCACATGGGGAGCCTTGAACCCTTTCCTCTGCACCTTTGGATAAGGAACTAGGCTCTGGTTCAAATAGAACCGCGCTGTAGCGCCTCCTCTCTTCCTGTAGGGAAAAAGAAATTTCTTTAGCCCTATCTAAAGACTCTGGGGTATTAATTTTGTTCAGTACATAAATTATTTCCTCTGCAATGGCACCTCCATCATTGAAGGCCTTCAAAAATTCTTGTTTAAGAACTTCTTTTTCCTTTGGGTAAAGAGAAGCCTTAATTGACTCATATAAGGTGGGTAAATTTCGCCAAGCCCTTTTAAACCTTTGTGTAAGTTTGCTTTCCTGCTGCAGAAAACCGAGCATGGCCTTCTCTGTGGGATGCCTTTCTCTGACAGGGTGGGGGGATTTGACTCTAACTTGTGGGACCTCAAAGTTTTGACTTGCCATAATGCAAATTTCAAAGGAAACTTAACCCACACTTTAAACAGTACAAATGCAATACAATTTAAGCATACAATGGAAAAAGCACACAAAAAGGCAATGCAATTCTTGAAAAAAGACAATTACAATAGTTGCTTTCTTTAGAAGGTAAACCTTGCTTTGTTTAGCCTATTGAAGGCTCTCAGGAACTGTTGCTGGGCAGACTTCAAGTGAAGGCTGGCTCCTCCCACCCCTCAACCCTGGAGGGCTGAAGGCTGGCTCTGCAAAAAAGGCGGGAAGTACAGAAGGCTGGAAACTTTGCAAAAGCTTGCTTGCTTCTGGCTGGATGTTGCAGTTACTGTAGAAGCCTTGCTTCTGGAAAGGGCGGGAAACTGTAGAAGAAACAGAAGCTTGCAGAAGATGGCTGGAAACCCTGCAAAAGTATCAATCTTGCAGAGAGCTGGAAACTTTGCAAAAATAACAGTAGCTTTGCAGGTTTGTTTGCAGCAGCTGCAAAGGCAGGTTGTTACAATTTATCCACTTCTGCAAAAGCTTGCAAGGAGCTGGCTGAGGTGCAAAAGTTGGTTGTAGCAAATTGCTGTGGCTAGCTTGAGAAGCAAAAAAGGCGGGAACCCCAGGGAAATGTATCCACTTTGCAAACCTGGGCTTCCCCTCTGAAGGCAAAGGCAGGCTTCCTTTTGATTCTATTTTTTCTTTAGAAAACTATAAGCTTGGCAAAAATAAGACCCTTTGGCTCCTTCTTTTCCCTTCTTAGCACTTCTGGAAAAGAAGGCTTCTCTTAGCACTCTTATAAATAAGAGTGTTTACTCTCTTAGCACTGTGCCGTCGCGCTTGGGGGCTATTAGTCTTAAAAGGAGGATGGACGTGGCATCTTTCCCCCAAGGGATTGCTTCTTGCCCTCCTTTAGGAAACTGGAACTCCCAAAAACCCAAAACGCTGTAAATACTCAAAATAAGTTTTATTTGTCACAAAGTCATTTCTTCAATGCAATAAACTGGAAAACCCTAGAGGGTGAAGGAAAACACACTTTACAGTCTCTATTAGTCCTGGGTCCAAGGGGTTTGAAGCTGAGAAGCCTCACCAGGTTTCCTCTTCCTCAATGGTTGTGAGTGCCGGAGCAAAACCACAACCCCAATTCAAATGGCCTATTTTGAAGATTCAGGATCTTCCTCTGGTGCCAAAAGAACTGGCTTGAAGGCGCCTGGGTCTCCTCAGTATCGTCCAGGATGATCTGGACATAAAGCATGAGTCCCAGGGGAAAAAACCTCAGAATTGATGCTAAGAGGTGACTTAAAACAGGGTCCTTTAAGAATGAAGTCTCTTACTCACGTCCATGTTGCAGGAACTCTCATGGCAGAATGAAAAGAAAAGGAAGTTCTCCCCTCTTGCAGGAAGAGGTGGAGCCAAACAGTGCTGATTGACAGCTACAAGTAACCAATCCATACAAATATACAGAAACATGGCAAAAGGGGCAGGATTAAGCATGATACAACAGTTTAAATCTTACAACTAACAGTTCTATACATAGGTGGCGCCACTCGCGCCGTCACACCAAGTCCGACCGGGACCCACACGTTCTTGTGAAATGCCAATTATGCTTGAAATTTCTCTCTGAGTGATATGACAATTGTCCTGAATGAATCTGTCAACCTTTTGCTTGTGAAACTAGGTGGTTGCTGTCACAAGATGTCCAACTCTTTGTTTGTCATGCAAGTCAGATGTTCCCACCTCAACATCTCTAAACTTACTCGCCCAATGACGCACAGTACTCACATCAACACAATCACCATAAACAGCTTGCATTCTCTGATGAATCTCCTCTGGGGTGACACCTTCTGCTGTCAAGAATTCAATGACTGCATGATGCTTAAGTCGCATTGACCGACCGTCTGCACAGGGTTCCATACTTCGCACTTTAACAACACAACTGTTCAATGCTAAGGCTTCCTGCCAAACTGGAACTCTAGAGGAGAGTCTACTGAACAAGCCAGTACCTGCCGCATACCATCTGTTGAGGACTTATGAAGATAGAGGCATTACTTTTCATTCAACCATTGTACATTCAAAAGAAAAAGGCTCATTAGGATACAATGCGAAATATTCCAAGAGAGACAAGTACTAAACATAAGTTAGTGTCCATCTATATATATAAAATGCTCTGTGCATAATGAGTAACTTTAAAACAAAAAACTTACTGGGCCAAATGACCCCAAATTTGGCAACAAAACTCCTCACAATCCAAGCAGTGACCATCACTGAAAAATCCCCACAAAACACCTTTAAATTCAAAATATTACTATATTAAATAGACTCACAGAATAGAGTTAGAAGGGACTCTAGCATAGTATTGCGGGAGAAGAGACAGGAAGGGAGAAGGGAAGAAAGGAGGGAGGGAAAAAGGGAAGAAATGTAGGAGGGAAAGAGGGAAGGAAGGAAAGAGAAAAGGAGGGAGGGAAAGAAGGAAGAAGGGAAGGAAAGAGGGAAGGAAGGGATAGAAGGAAGGAAAGAGGTACCGAAGGAAGGAAGAATACAAAATAGAAAGGAAAGGAAAAGGGGAGGAAAGGCAGGAAAGAGGTAAAGAAGGAAGGAAGGAGAAAAGGAACTAAAAAGTGAAAGAAGGAAGGAAACAGGGAAGGACGAAAGGAGACAAAGGAAGAAGTAGAGAAAGGGGGAGGAAAGGAAGGAAAGAGAGAAGGAAGGATGAAACCAAAGAGCCAAAGAAGGAATGAAAAAAGAGGTAGAGAAGGAAGAAAGGAGAGAAAGGGGAAGGGGAAGAAAAAGGGGGGAAGGAATAGGTAGGTACTGCTCTTTCATAATAGTCCAGATATACTTTGAAAATTCTTACTATAGGCCACAGCAACGTGTGGCAGGGCACAGCTAGTGAATCTATATAAATAAAAATGTAATGTTCGTTTGTGGGATTAACATAACTCAAAAACCACTGGGTGAATTGACACCAAATTTGAACACAATACATCTATCAGGCCAATGAGTGACCATCACTCATAAAAACACTGAAAAACACAGCTGAAGAGACTTAAAAAGTAAAAAAAATACAACATATGTGCAAAAACCACATATATACACATATACACAAATATATATACACACACACATATATACACACAAAACACATATACACAGACTAGGCCACAAGAACGCGTGGCAGGGGACATCTAATAATCTGTATAAATAAAAATGTAATGTTCGCTTGTGGGATTAACATAACTCAAAAACCACTGGATGAATTGACATGAATTTCGATACAATATACCTAACAGTCCAATGAGTGTCCACCTCCCCTAAAAACACACAAAAACAGTAGAACAGACTTAAAACTTCCAAAAATAAACCATATATACATATACACATACATATACAAACATACATAGAGACACACATATATATACAGAAGTACACAGAAAGATACATATACATATGCCGACATACATGCACACATATATACACATACACATGCACATATCTACATCTACACATACATACACACATATATGCATATACACAAGGACACACATATACACAATAGACATATACACATATAAACACAAATATACAAATATATAAACGTATACACACATATATACACATATACACACATATATGCATATACACAAGCACACACATATATAGGTGTATATATACGCAATCACACTTATATGCACATATACATAAATACATACGCACACATAAACACATATATACATGCACAAAACATATACACAGACTGGGCCACAGCAACGCGTGGCAGGGGACAGCTAGTAAAGAATTAAAATTGCAGACCACTTTAATAAGACAGAAAAATGGGATAATTAAAAACAACAAGGCCACAAAAGGGCAAAAAACAAACAAACAAAGGGACACGCTTAAACCATGGAAGGCAAGCTGTCAAAGACAACAGGCCCTTTAAGACTACACAATTGCAGTGCTATGATTCTACTTACATTGCCAAGGTTTTGTCCTATGGGTGGGATATTTGGAATTCTCAATGCCACACCAAAGTACACACTTCATGATGCATCTATGGCAGTTTAATTTGGAATCAAAATGCCGTAACTGTATAGTGTGAACTGGCCCAAGAAGCTTAGGGATAGTTGTAGACAGCCAAGCTCAGAGACAGCTGAAGCTGGCAAGAGAGGCAACGCAATAAAAAGGGTGTAGTACTAACATATTCAGACACCAAGAGGAAGTCGAAGAGAAAGGAGACTCGCTATTCAGCAAGGATGGTGAAATGTTAACAAGTTGTGGTGACAACTCAAGGCAGATTCTACTTGCCTCGGTCTTTCCTCAAGAGCGGAACTTTTCAGAGGGAAACCAGTAAGTGAGTAGAACTGCAGTTCAATGAGTTCAAGCCTTTAGGGCCAGATGATTTGCATTGTACATTACCAAAAGAATTTGCAGATAGTATCTTACTACATAACATCTTCGAGAAACACTGAGAAAGTGCCATAAGACACGCAGGTGGATATAGGCAGCACACAACTCAGCCACTGGCTGCCAACTTCCAGGACCAATTAATAGTGTTGGTGATGTCCTTTTGGCTCAAGTCCTTGTTCTACACAGGACTGTATTCTCTTGTATGAGCTTGTCTGTGGCTTGAGATCTTCGGAAGAAGGGCTTGTTTGTGCCTCCAGATCTCCAATTGCTCAGGGAGGAAAAAGCCTTGCAGAAGTGGCTCAAAATTGGGAAGGATCTAACATCACAGAATGCTTGAATTAAATTCAAAATGACCTTGAGAGACAGAAAGCTGATTTAAAACAGATGGAATAAAATTAAACGAGATAAATGATGCATTTTGGTCCCAAATTTCATATGAAATAAAATGCACAGATGTAAGATGTGGTATAAAAACAGTATGTATTTAAAGGATCTTGGGATAGTAGTTGATCTAAATCTGAGTCAATGGTGTGATGCAGTGGTTAAAAAAAGACTAATGCAATTTTAGAATTATTAACAGAAACACTGTCTGGGGAATCAATAATTCCACTTACTCAGATCACATCTGGAACAGTATGTCCAGTTCTGACTGTGCCATTTTCAAAAAAATGCAGAGGGATTGGAAGGGATTTGGGAAGGGCAAGATGGCAAGCTGTCCTATGAATAATAATAATAATAATAATAATAATAATAATAATAATAATAATAAACTTTTATTTATACCCCGCTACCATCTCCCGCAGGACTCGGTGCAGCTTACAAGAGGCCGAGCCCAAAATACATCAGAACAAAACACAAACACGACAATACAATACAACAATAAATAACTCATAGCAAAGCAAAAACAATAACGAAATATCACGGCGCAATTTAAAAACCTGGCAGGGCCAATTGTAATGATTACATTTTTTTAAATGCTGGGCATGTCCAGGTGAAAAAGGATGCATATTTTGGGGGTAAGTGGGTGTGCAGACAATTCTAACTATCTCTTAAAATGCATTTGGGACATATTGCTTGGGATTCCTTAATCTGGGAAGGCACACTGCAACATCCATGTTTTCAAGCTCCTTCTGAAGACTGTCAATGTTGGGGCATGCCTGATGTCCTTGGGGAGGGAGTTCCAGAGTCATGGGGTCACCACCGAGAAGGCCCTGTCCCTCGTTCCCACCAATCTCGCTTGCGATGCAGGTGGGATCATGAGCAGGGCCTCTCCAGATGAACAAAGAGATAGTGTGGGTTCGTATACGGAAATGCGGTCACGCAGGTAGGTGGGTCCCAAACCGTTTAGGGCTTTGTAGGTAAGCACCTGCACCTTGAACTGGGCCCGGAAAATGAACGGCAGCCAATGCAGCTCCTTAAACAGGAGGGCTGACATCTCCCTGTAAGGAGCACCAGTTAACAACCTGGCCACTGCCCGTTGAACAAACTGAGATTTCCGGGCCATTTTCAAGGGCAGCCCCATGTAGAGTGAATTACAGTAGTCCAATCTGGAGGCGACTAAGGCAAGAAAGGAAAGCTCACCTAGCCATGCTTAGTTTGAAGAAGAGAAGACACACATATGTGCATTCATTAATAACTGGGATGCTGTCATAAAAACTGGACAAGAACTCATTTTCTGCTACCGCAAGAGGCAGAATCATAGGCCCTTTTATGCTATACTTGTCAATTATGTGAGCACCATCTCATAATCAACAGTTGAGAAGATGTCAACAAAGTAAACTGATACAAAGAGCTTTGATACAGTTTGCATGTCAATCTGGGCATGAAACAAATCTGTCTGAGGTCACCATAGTTTCTGTGCTCCGTACAGGTTGAAAAAAACCTGACAGGTATCCAAGAAATTATCATGATAATCCTCCCCTTACATATAGGTTGAATATCAGGTTGCTGAGCAACCTGAAAGGTAGTTTGAAACACAACTGAGAAATCAACTTCAACATTTGGTTTCTGGAAGCAAGTGCATAATTCACACTATCCACTATGTCCAACCTCTGCAGCCAACAGTGATACCTTGAGTCAAGAGTTTAATCCATTCTGTGACAGAGCTCTTACCTCAAATTGCTCTTATCTGAAAGCGATTTTCCCATTTAAATGCTATTAATCTGTTCCGGTCTCTGACCCACCCCCTCCCATTTTTGTTATATCTTTTAAAATAAGAAAATTACTTTATAAATAACAAATAATGTTTGCATACACATTCACATGGAACAATAAAAAAGAAATATCAATTTAAAAATGGTTGAAGCACAAATGTTGTGGCAATGAAGCACATTTGAGGCAACAAAATGTGTTGACCAATGTAAGAGCAAGGCAAAACCTGCACATTCACCTGCAACAATAAACAAAGAAAGATCAACTTTACAATGGTAGAGGCACAAAGTTGTGGCAAGGAAGCACAAAGTGAAGAAGCAGAAGCATCATTTTCTTAATACTGTACCCATTCCAGCCTTCCTCCCTCTCTTGATCTCTCGATGAAGCCAAACATAACAGGAATAAAAACTACAAAATCAGCTAATCCAAAGCCGGCAGCAATCTGGACAAGTGGACAAGAGTAGGCAAGAGCACAAGGCAGGAGGCAGGAGGCACACAAGCCAGGGAGGCTGCTCCCTTGAAGCCCTTTACCCTCACACAAGCATACCCTCTGGCACTAACGCATACATTAAAACATTGCTCGGATGTAAAAATGAAACCACTGACTAGCAAAGACTCGTAAGTTGAAAAGCTTGTAAGTAGGGACACTCGTAAGTCAAGGTTCTACTGTATTTGGCTGTACTTACTAGATGGAGGTTCTGAAGCTGACTAGACAAAATATATCTCTCAGGACTTGTTTACATTAATGAAAAACTTATGTTTGGTACTACATTTCCCCGGTCCACATTGAGCTTCCAGTGACTCAATTAATGCTGCATTAATTGAGTCACTGGAGATCACACAGGTAGGCGGGACCCAAACCATCCAGGGCTTTGTAGGTAAGAACCTGCACCTTGAATTGGGACCGGAAAATGAACGGCAGCCAGTGGAACTCCTTAAACAGGGAGGTTGACCGCTCCCTGTAAGTCACCCCAATTAGTAACCTGGCTGCCGCCTGTTGGACCAATTGAAATTTCTGAGACATCTTCAAGGGCAGCCCCACGTAGAGTACATTACGGTAATCCAATCTGGAGGTGATTAAGGCATGGACCACCCTGGCCAGATCCAACTATCCAACTATTTGCATTGCAAGCAAATAGTCCAGAACACCATGTGTCAGAATTGCAGTGCCTTCCAAGTGAGTCTGATTTCCATGTAGACAAGCCCTTAGTTAGAACTCATCATGTTTTATCTCTGGAGATTAATTAATGCATTAATAGACAACCCAGGTAAGGATCCTAAGAATCCACAAGACTGAACGTTTCCCATCCTGCTCCTCAAAATGAATCAAATTGAATTTGAAATCATCCTTTTTCTCACTGAAGTAGGCATGAAACCTACTGCAGCAGATCGATTCCAATTCGACCTCTGTTCACTGCTCCAGTGCAATCACTTTAGAGTTCCCTACATACTACATGGCATTGAACGGCATCATAGAAGCACGGTACAGTATAACAACAAAGCAGTTGCCTTTGAAACAAAGCAGCACAGTAGTTTCTCAGCCACAAAAGGGGCCCTTTTAGGGAGGAAAGAAACTCTCAGGTAGCATGACAAGGAGATACTGTGTGAGACCTTGATGCTGTGGCCAGTCAGACTAAATGAATGATCTTTCCATCCATGCATTAGTGGTCTGATTCTCTATAATGCAACTTCATTCATTCAGGGGAACCAGAGAAAGAATTGTTTCTCAAGTTAAAAAAAAATGAGTCAGATTGAACATCTTTCCACAGAACTGTCTCAAGGCAGGTTTTAGTCATCCACATTCTCTATTCATTTTCCTTTAATTGTTATGATGGATTCTCACATGCAGTCATAATGGCAAATACTGATTTTCCCTTTGGAAGAGTTAAGCTGTTGGCTTAGGCAACACATACTGTTGGCTTAGGCAACAGTTCTGGTCCGGCTTACCTATCCAAAGGTATCTCTCCTTATGAACCATCTAGGACTTTACGATCGTCTGGGGAGACCCTGCTCTTGATCCCGCCTTCCTCGCAGATGCGTTTGGCGGGGAAGAGAGTGAGGACCTTCTCAGTGGTGGCCCCTCAGCTATGGACTGCCCTCCCCAGGGATATAAGATCGGCTCCCTCCCTTCTAACATTCTGCAAAATGGGTAAGACCTGGCTCTTCGAGCAAGCTTTTTCTATTGGAGCATAGGTAGATGTAAACGAATATATGGAATGACTGACGATGCAACTGGATTGTTGTAGGTTTTTTCGGGCTATATAGCCATGTTCTAGAGGCATTCTCTCCCGGCTTTTTAGCCTGCATCTATGGCAAGCATCCTCAGAGGTAGTGAGGTACAACTGGACATTGATTTTAGTAAGGAGATGCCGAGGATCTTGTTTTTACAGATATATTTGCTTTTTATATTACATTTTAAATGTTGAATTGTTTTTATAATTGTTTTAACTATATTTTGATATTTGTTATGGCATTGAATCGATGCCGACTGTGAACCGCCTTGAGTTGCCTCTTGCTGAGAAAGGCAAAATACAAATGCGGTAAATAGATAAATAAATACTTTTCCGCGGAAAAGAGATGGGAACTTTCTTCTACGTATGGTGGTCCTGTAAGCGCATTAAGAAATATTGGAAAGAAATTCATTCTTTAACCCAAAAAATTCTAAAAATTAAATTCCCTAGAACTCCAGAAATCTATCTCCTAGGCATTTCAAATACAAAGTTAAATAAAAAGCAAGAGAAGATGTTATTCCTGCTAAGTACCGCTGCCAGAATCTTACTTGCAAAAGTTTGGAAACAGAAAGAAATTCCAACAGTAGAGGAATGGACTACAAAAGTACTTGAGATAGTTCAAATGGACTGCCTATCTCAGAGATTCAACAGATCCTGCAGGAAAACCAACTGGTCAGATCTGAAAGACTTTGTTCTGACAAAGGAAATCCCAATGTTGATAGATTTGTCCAGCATATAGGAAATTACTCCAAAGAATCGGTACCGGGGAGATTAAGCGAAGTTTCAAAAATAATGAAAATTAATAACAGCCTCCAGAGACTTTGGGAAGTCCTTTATATTTTTATTTTTATTTTGTTTCTCATTTTTTCTTCTCTTTTTCTTTCCTCTCTTCTTTTTTTCATCGATTCTTAGTGTGCACGCCTTCCGCTTTTTCATGTTTTTTGTTTTTTGTTTCCGTTTTTTTCCACTTTGTAATTTCACTCAAAATGTAAAATCACAATAAAAATAATTTAAATAAATAAATAAATACTGAGGGCAGCAGTGGCAGTTTCCTACTGACTGATATCAGCACATTTGGGGACTTCTCTGGCCATTTTAAGAGCAGGGGAAGCCTATTTTTTCAACAGGAAGTGAACCAGAAGTTAACTTTGGGCCATTCCTTATTCCAGCATTGTTTGCTAAATCATCAATTATAGATTCCAGAAACGAAATCAATATTACTTCACCTTAGAAACCCTGATAAAAATTCCAGCCCTGCCCATATTCCTCAACTGTAGAAACTTTTTGCCCAGTGTGTAAACTCCTCCCGCCCCTATCCTGTTTGCATCCATCGTGGGAGCATATGATTTTGTACAACATCATACTATGCTTGTCTCTAAATTGTGTTTCTATGTGGCATTCTCCAGGGCCTGATAAATGCAACCACTGCGTCTTTCATTTCTCCAGTTTAGCTTCAATTTAACCAATGGAAAGACTGACCTACAAGGAAATAAGAAGAGGTTTTGCAAAAACAAACACACATTGAAACTGTTTTTTGGTTAAATGTTAGTTACACGCCACTAAAATAATCTATAATCTAGATCAGGGGTCCTCAAACTATGTCCCAGGGGCCGGATACAGCCCTCCATGGTCATTTACTCGGCACTCGCTCAGGGTCAACCTAAGTCTGAAAGGACTTGAAAGCACACAACAACAACAACAACAACAACAACAACAACAACAACAACAACAACAATCCTATCTCATCAGCCAAAAGCAGGCCCACACTTCCCACTGAAATACTAATAAGTTTATATTTGTTAAATTTGTTCTTCATTTTAATTATTGTGTTGTTTTTAAGTGTTTTTTGAACTAAAAATAAGATATGTGCAGTGTGCATACGAATTCATTCATGTTTTTTTCAAATTATAATCTGGTCCTCTAACAGTTTGAGGGACTGTGACCTGGCGTCTGTTTAAAAAGTTTGATGACCCCTGATCTAGATTAATGCTTTGAAATAGATTAAATGGCAGTGCAGACTCAGAGCCCTTCCTGACAGGCCCTATATCCCAGGGTCTAATCCCAGGTTTTCTGCTTTAAACTGGATTATATGAGTCCGCACTGCCAGATAATCTGAGATAAACAGAAAATCTGGGATCAGATCCTGGGATGTAAGGCCTGTCTGGAAGGGCTGCCAGGTGCCATCTACACAGCCATATAAAATGCAGATTTTCTGCTTTGAACTGGATTATAATATGGCAGTCTACAATGCCATATTATCCAGTTCAAAGAAAATAATCTGGATTTTATATGGCAGTGTAGATGGAGCCTCGGGCTTCTACACTGCCATATAACTCAGAATATCAAACCAGATAATTCACATGATTTGCTTTGAATTGGATTATATGAGTCCGCTCTGTCATATAATCCAGTTCAAATCAGGTAATCCAAATTTTATAAAATTGTATAACATTTATAAAATTATATTGCAGTGTAGAAGGGCCTCAAATATCCCACTTCAAAGCAAATAATCAGGAGTATCTGCTTTGATAATCTGGATTATAAAGCAGTGTAGATCCAGACTAAGGTGCCTTCTACACAGCTATATAATTCAGATCATCAAAGTAAATAATTCAGATCATCAAAGTAAACCATCCAGATTATGGTTTGAACTGTATTACATGACAGTGTTGACTCATAATCCAGTTCAAAGTGGATAATCTGGATTATTTGGCCATGTAGATCTAGCCTATGGCCCCTTCTACACTGCCATATAATTCAGATTATCAAAGTAGATAATCTACAGTATCTGCTTCAAACTGGATTATATGAGTCTACACTGCAATATAATCCAGATTATCAAAATAGATAAACCACATTATCTCCTTTGAACTGGATTATATGAATCTACACTGCCATATAATCCAATTCAAAGAAGATAATCTGGATTTTATATGGCTGTATAGAAGGAGCCATATACTGTGTAATCCTGTTCGGTAAAGGGTGAACATCACTCAACAGCAGATTGACAGCCAGGAGCTTGACCAGGGAGAAGGCAAAATCATCCACATCCTCTATCAAGCTTCAGGGAGATATTTTAGCCAAAAACATAACAAAACAATTGAAAGACATGAGCCACTGTGTAGGATTCCCAAATGTCAGGCACATGCACAGCCTTACATCTATATAAATAAAAATGTAATGTTTGTTTGTGGGATTAACATAACTCAAAAACCACTGGGCGAATTGACACCAAATTTGGACACAATACACCTATCAGGCCAAAGAGTGACCATCACTCATAAAAACACTAAAAAACACAGCAGAAAAGACTTAAAAAGCAAAAAAATCCCCAAAAATGCATCACAACGCATGTGCAAAACCACATATTTATACGCAAACACACAAATATAATAATAATAATAATAATAATAATAATAATAATAATAATAATAATCTTTATTTATACCCCGCCACCATCTCCCCAACGGAGACTCGGGGCGGCTTACATGAGGCCAAGCCCAGACAACATATTACAGCAAAATAAAACCAAAACATAAGCAACGCACACATATATATACACACAAAACACATATTCACACATTGGGCCACAGCAACGCGTGGCAGGGGACGGCTAGTCAGAATACAAAATGTAGGTAAACCCAACAGAAGTCTGCCATTCCCAGGTACCTTTCTAATTCCTACAGAAGTTACCTTCAAAAGCTTCTCTTCAACTACATTTGCCATTTAAAACTCAACACGAATTACTGAATCACATGAGCTCTAAAGAATAATCTGAAGATAATTCAGCTTTACTTTGTTCCGGCAGAGCTAAAGAACAGTTAATGGACTACAGAGGCAAATACTTTCATGCAGACGGTCAGCATTTTTCATTTCTCTCGTGGTATTTCATATTTTTTGTGGGGGGTCAGGCTTCTTGAGCCAAAAAATGTATTTCATCTAAGGAGCTTGATATGTCCCGACCTAACATGATTTAACTGCTTCCTGGTAGAATCAAGAGAATATATAGATCAGCTTCAGTGTTTAATGCAAACATTATATTTTGTGCAATGGTTCATGCAGTTCATAAAAGTATGAGGTAACCTTGACGGAAGTGAAATAGTTTCAATTCTTCCTTACACTTGTCTTGGGGGGGGGGGGGATAAGTAGTGTCAGTAACTTTTCTCAGAGCCGTAACCAACAAAATCCCAATATAGATGCAATAATTTTCTTCCATTTTCAGCAGTATATATGTCCCTCGTCCCCGCCAAGTCCGTTTGCGACAGAGGTGGAGTCGAAAGCAGGGCCACCCCAGAGGATCTTAAACTCCGAGGTGGGACGTAGAGGGAGATACATTCGGACAAGTACGCTGGGCCAGAGCCATATAGGGCTTTATACTTTGTAAGTATTTAAGCTTGAATTAAAGGTATAATTGTCTGGGGACTGTTATTTCTCTTTTATTGATGTAATGTTTAAATACATTCTGTATTTTAATTATTATTTTAATTTGAAAGCTTTAGAAATGACTAATAGGAATGTCATTCTGAAAGACAGAAAGATACAACATATGTTAAATACCGTATATTCTGGCATATAAAATGACTGGGCGTATAAGATGACCCCCAACTTTTCCAGTTAAAATATAATATAAAGTATAAGACTTCCCCTCTTCCAATGCACACGAATTTTTTTTTAAAGCATCAGATTTGATTTCAATATGATAATTTTCCTATTACTGTACCTCCTTCTCTGCCTCTCAGATCTCACACATGTGCGCCTGCACCACTTCACTGCAGTCTTCAGGAGCGAGATCTGAGAGGCAGAGGAGGAGGTACGGTAATAGGATACAAGGGCAGGACAGACAGGTAAAAGAGGTGTGTTTTTCTGGGTCCAGAGCCACTCTATCTCTTTTTTCCATACCCCAGGCACCCTGGACACCTGCAGCTTGCTCCGCCCTTCACTTACACCTTCCTGGTGAGGCACCCCTTCACCTCACCATCGGGACCGCATTAAATCCACAAATCCTGATGAATGGATTTTCTTCTACCGTATTTGTACAGCGTCACCCTTAATGCTTTCATAAGTTGCTGCATGGGATGCGGCCACTGCCATTTTTGAATTCCCTCACAATATGCAGCAACCACAGATTCTCCAATCCGGATTGAAAGTTTCAGCACCCGCTCTATAAGATGACCCCCAGCGTATAAGACTACTCCCGCATATAAGATGACCCCCATGCATAAGGCTACTCCAGCATATAAGATGAATCCCGTGTATAAGACGACTCCCACGTATAAGATGACCCCTGACTTTTGAGAAGATTTTCTTGGGTTAAAAAGTAGTCTTATACACCAGAATATATGGTAGATATTATTTATTTATTTTTCTCCCGCTTTTCTCCCACGGGTACATGGCTAAAACAGCAAAATAACATAGCATAAATAAATAAATAAATCCACAAAAATATCATAAATCACAGGAAACAAATAGCATACGATACATATTAAAAATTAGGCAGATTAATAAATTACAATGAACATTATTTTTAAAAAATCCCTAAATCTCAAGTCATTGAGATTCTTCATAAAACCATTGTATTGAGCTCCTAGAGAGCTCCATTCTTTCAGCTGTAAGTAGATATTGCTAGATCTAATGTAGCTACTAAGAATGTACATTGTCGGAGCTGTCTGACCACAGCCTATCCAAAGTCATCAGGAAAGGAAAGGTCTGGTTCCATAAAAACATTTTAATTTGTGACCAAAAAGCCAGTAAGGAGGGAGCCAATTGCACCTTTCTAGGAAGGGATTTCCAGAGCTGCGGGGCCACTATTGAGAAGGCCCTCTCTCTCGTTCCCACCAAGTGCACCTGTGCAAGTGGTGGGACCCAGAGAAGGGTTTGTAGGAGGAGATGCAATCTCTCAAGTAGACTGGACCTGAAATGTTTAGAGCTTTAAGCCAGGACATTGAATTGCACCCAGAAACAAACTGGGAGCCAGTGCAACTGCTTGAGGGGTGGAGTAGTTTTTCCCCTATATCCTGTCACTGTCAGCAGTCTGGCCACTGGCCTTTGGACTAGTTGAAGTTTCTGGACACTCTTCTGGGGCAGACCCACGTAACCGAAACCACCAAAAATAACATGTGGTATACAATAACACTATGTAACACGATTTTTGTCCCTGGCTTATGAATGTAATTTCCTAATTGTGCTATCATAAAAACATGGAAAAGGTGTATTAAACTTTCAAACCAGGAACATTTTTTTCAAATTTTGTTACAGTGTGATCCACGTTTGTCTCCTGCAATTTTCCCTGAACTGTTTTGTAAGTCTAGCTGTGTTTGTCATTAATTTGAACCTTGGAATACTTTGAGATTTAAAGTTGAATGACTACTACTACCAATGACAGATGTTCAACTGAGCTGACTTATGCAACTGTTGCTTCTTTCCATAGAAAGGGAAGAATGTAGAGCCTTTGACTGCCATTATATAATAACTAGGTGGCACCGGACTGAGTCATAGCCAAGTAAAGTTGCATGTTTCCAAATCATGTTCTGTCTCAGAGAGACAACGAAGGTCCCCCCCCCCCCCCCCGCCCGAAATTTCCAGACTGGTGATCCTCCAGACCTTTCAGGACAGTGATCCATCCGTCCATTTCTCCAGTTGAATTAATCCAACCCCAGTCTTAACCCAGCATTCCCTGTACACTGACTGCATTCATTCAAGCGTGAATCTATCAAATTATTTGCCATTAAAAAGTTTCCACAGAAAATCTTTTGTAACAAAACAATCCGAACTCTGCAAATTTAACATTTGTTGGCTCCAGCGTTCTTGCAACTTCAGTATTACCATTCTAGCACAAGTTTCTGCTACTCAGTTGCTCTTTGAGGCCGGTACGCTAATTCAGTGCCTTTAGTATATTTGCACAGGTGTAACTGACTGGAACTTAGTAAGCAAAGATGCACATGATGACTAACAGGGGATAAAATTCAAGTCACCAGTATACTTAGCTATTCTGGCTACCGAAGGCTCGAAAAAGTACAAGGCAACTATTTCCCATACAAAGTATTAAAAAGTTATGTACTTTGTCCATTTTCCCAATTTGATTAGTCTTCCAAACTGATTATTCTCTCAGATTATGCAGGAGAGATGTGTGATCCATAAAAAAATGGTTCAAAAGTCATTTCACTTCGTTTCTAAATTGTTTCTAAATTGTAATTTGCAAAAATTTTGTTACAGTAATTGCACATGCACATAATTACTATAATTGGGAAACCTTCAGGGGGTCCTATCTCCCTCACTTTTTAAAACTATTGGGGTGAAACTTGCTACAGTGGCAGAACACATCTACCACTGTTAGCCCACCAAATTTCAGAATATCTCAATTAGCCACAGATTTTTGGTGAATTTTCAAATTTTTTATAAACAATTTTTAAATAATAAAGAAAATTAATTCCTAGATACAAAGTGTTGTTTCCTGCTTAATTGTGTAGTCCTTACTTTTAAAGTAGTTGTTCTACTCCTTGCTTTTAAGCTAGTTGTTCTACTCCAGAAACTTTGCTTTTGTGGCGGAAACTTTGCTAAATTGTAGAATATTAACAAAAGTATTGGAACTCTGGCTGGGAGTGGCTACAGACTGATCTCTTGTCCTGATTGGTGCTTTCTGATGCTAATGCATACTGGGAAATGTAGTTTGGGGCAGAGCCTTTTGAATTATTTGGCATAGGACTCCTCCCCTTCCCAAACTACATTTCCCAGCGCTCTGTGCTATTCCCAAAATGCACTGCTCCTCCTTTTCTGGCCTCTAGTAATGGCGAGAGGTTATTAATTCTAGGATTGGGAAAGCAGGCAGGCAGCCTTTTTGGCTCAATGGCTTTGCTTTCTTGCACTGAATATGAAACTGACTTCGGGAGCCTTCCGAGATTTACAAAACTAAAATGACAAAGTATGGGGTAAGTTTTGATTCTTAAATATTTGGTGTGGGCCATTTAAGTGGTTCGGATATGTCTTCCGCCTTACAAAGCTTCCGATTTTCTTACAATTTCTCACTCTTCCATTTTTTTGCATATGCCTACTATGCAAGAATCTATTTTAAATTTTAAATTTCATAAGCAAAGTGGTAGTACTATTCTGTAGAATTTTGCCCCATAGAAAATTATTTCTAGTGTTCGTTTTTATATTATTTTCATTCACACCATACCAGTAAATGTTCTGCAGACCTGGTCTACAAATTGTTTTTCCTTAAAAACAAAACAAAACCAAACCAAAACAGAGATATTATTTGAGCTATTACATTTGAGATGGGAGCAACTCAAATTACTGAGGGTAGATGTTACTGAAATTTAAGTGCGCCTTCCCATTAAAACACTTTAACAAAGGTGTTCATTGAATACAATTCTGAAACACAGTATTTTACAAATTCAGTCTTAAACCTGAATTAATGTTAAATTTTACTATGAACTCTAATGTTACAGTATTGATTATTACTGCTGCCACTACTATCATATACCACAAGCAGCTCAAAGCAGTAAATTTTTTCCACTTTGTATTGTACATGCCTTCCTACCACATCCTCCATGTCTTTTTAAAATATCCGTATCTTCTGAAAGACTACACAATTGATGAACAAGTTAAAGATCCCATGATTCAATGGGCAAAAAATATAGGGTAAGCAATACATTTAGAACAGTGATTCTCAACCTGTGGGTCCCCAGATATTTTGGCCTTCAACTCCCAGAAATCTTAACAGCTAGTAAACTGGCTGGGAGTTGTAAGCCAAAACACCTGGAGACCCACAGGTTGAGAACCACTGATTTAGAAGAATGGGAAGAACTCTGGAAGAATTGGCTCCAATTCAGAAGAAGCCACAGTAGCACAATGGGTTAAACCCTTGTGGTGCTGAACTGCTGACAGCCCAAATCTGGAGGACGGGGTAAGCTCCTGCTGTTAGCCCCAGCTTCTGTCAACCTTGCAGTTCGAAAAGATGCACATGTGACAGGTACAGTTTCAGTAGGAAAGTCCCAAGATGCTCAAAGCACTCGTGATAGTCACACGACCAGGAGGTGACACCACAGGTTCCTCGGCATGGAAATGGAGAACGGCACCTCCCCAGAGCCAGAGATGAGCACCGCCTCCAAAGCCGGAAATGAAAGGAGAAGCCTCTGTCTTTCTTTGTGTTTGTGTGTTTCACTGTATTGTAACAAAGCATTGAATGTTTACACTATAATCCGCTCTGAGTCCCCACTGGGAGAAGGACAGAATATAAATATAGTGTTATTGTCACGCACTGGGCCTGTAATAATTGTCTTTTGAAATAGGACATGCACCTTGTGCCCAGCGGGAAGCCAGGGCGCCACAAAAGAGGCCCTCAAGGATTTTCCTGAAGAAATGGTCTTTAGATGACTTGAAAGGTTAAACAAAGTCCTTTATTATTGAACAAATTAAACAGATATTTCTCAAATCTTCAATGAGTCAAATAAATGCTTCAAGGCTTTAAATCAACTGGTGGCTTCCTTAATCTTGTCCACAAGGGACAGGCAGCTGTCTTCGTTAATTGTTCTTATACTTTGAGAGGAAAACCCTTTTTTAACCTCTCCCAGGTTGTCTGTTTCCTAAGTTTTGTTGGTGTGGGATCTACTACCGATTCCAAACTGCATCTTGGTACCGAGTAAACCTACCAGACAAAGCTTGTAGATTCTCCAGCTGGAGTTCTTTGGGTCTGTAAAGCTGTTTTCCCTCTGGAATTTCTTTAAGACTTTAGGGCTGTTTCCCTCAGATGCTGTAAGGCTGAAAGGTTGCAAGCTCCCAGCCAGAGCTTTGGGAATTTCCCCCCAGAATGTCTTGAGAAATGAAGCTTTTCTGCAGGTGAAGCTTGTCCATTTCCTCTAACGTAGCTTTCCTCACTAAGACTAACTAAAAATGGCCCCCTCTTCCCTTCCCATCTCCCTGGGAGAAGGGGCGGATCCAAGCTTAACAATGATAGACAGGTGGCTTGCCCTATGACTGCAAAGGAAGCCACCTTTTTGCAGAATCCCTGAAACTTCGGAATGCATGCAAACACTTAATAGAAAGAAAATAAAGTTGGAGCTCCTGGTACAGACGTATCAGCACAGTTATTATTATTATTATTATTATTATTATTATTATTATTATTAGCTATACCATTAAAGACAACTTTTACAAAATGATTTATAGATGGTACATAACTCCACAAAAACTTCTGAAGATATACAAAAGATCAGACTTATGCTGGAAATGTAAATAAAAGACATGAACTTTTTACCCCATGTGGTGGACTTGCCCAAAGCATAAAGAATTTTGGATAAACATTCATAGTGATATGGAAATCATCAAAAAACAAAATAACATTGAAACCAGAAACCTTTTCCTTAGGATGATTAGACAAGCAAATACCGAAACATCTTCCTCTATATGACAACAGCAGCAAGAATTGAATATGCAAAATTATGGAAGCAACAAACCATACCAACGACAGATGATTGGATTACAGATAGGGACTTTTGAATCAAGAGCATGAACTCTAATCGCTTGATCATTCTAAAACAGTCTCCTTTGACACAAATAAGGGTTAAAAACAGCCCATTCCTATCTACTCAAATGAAGATGGGTTTTTACTTATTAGGAAATGAATCCTGACCTAATCTGCACAGTATCACGCTGTGTCTCTTCGTTTAACCTTCTGGTCTAATTTTCATGATATCTACCCCAAAAAGCATGTCATCACATGACAACATTGTCACCTGACCTCTCCATTTTACGTTGAGGCATTTGCAACCTCAAAGATCAGATCGTGGTGAGAACTGACCGCATAAAAGCATGCCAAATTGTTCATGCCGGAAAGTTTGCAAACAGATATCAGAGAAGACAAAGTCTAGAAATATTTTCCAGGGCGAATGGACAATGTGGCAGCAGTAAAACCAAACCAATCTGTTAAAACAACATATCTCAAAGTTTGGTGTGCATTTTTTTTCCTAGCAAAACTTTGCTCTAAAATGCCTTTCAGTGTAAAGCTATTGGACTGTAATTTTGTGACTTTCTACCTTAGGTTACAGAAATCAACGAAACAACTAATACCCTGAGTTATTTTTGTTCAGACATAATTGCATCCTCAGAAGCCATATTCATAGTAATGTTTATAATGACATCTTGCATTAACTATATTATATTGGTACTGTCATTACCAATTAAAGTGGACAGCACTTTGATATGCCAAATAAATTCTGTGAATGGTACTTTAAGTATTAGTTGTGTTTAAATGACTACTATGAAAGTTTATTTCCCCAAATAACAGAATTTATGAACATTAAATATCACATAGAGGGGCTAAAACTTCACTTGTGGTGTTTTATTTTGCACAGTGTACGTATTTGGGTGGACACAAAGATAATGTAGTTATGAATAGAGCAACCATTGAAAACAGTCACAAATTGTTGCCTTATCCAAATGGAAAAAAATGCACCTTCTCAAAACAATCTCAAAATGTCCTTGGGGGGATAAAGATTACAGAAACTTATATAATCTGATTTTAGGGATAGAATGTTTGCCTTTTTCTGATTGGAATCCACTCTTAAGTTCCTCTAGGGAGATAGGGTGGAATATAAATAATAATAATAATAATAATAATAATAATAATAATAATAATTATTATTATTATTATTATTATTATTATTATTATTATTTGAAACACATAAAGATGAGTCCACAGCAGACAAGATCACTCTACTGGCTGTTATATTGGATCACACGTTGGGCACTTCCCAAGTGTCTAGGACTGTGTGATGTATTGGTGAATAGTGCGTACGGATCCCAGTAGGGTGGCCTTTTGCAGCTGACAGATGGTAATCTTGTCAGCACCGATTGTGTTTAAATGCAGGCCAAGGTCTTTAGGCATTGCACCCAGTGTGCCGATCACCACTGGGACCACCTTTACTGGTTTGTGCCAGAGTCTTTGCAGTTCGATCTTTAAATCCTCATATCGTGTCAGCTTTTCCAGTTGTTTCTCTTCAATCCTTCTGTCGCCTGGGATTGCAACATCAACAATCCATACTTTGTTTTTGTTTTTATTATTATTATTATTTTACAAAAACACAGTATGTCACAGCAAAAGAGATCTATATGCTGGATTTCGTATCACAAGTCGAACACTTCCCAAGTGTCTAGGACTGTGTGATGTATTATTATTATTATTATTATTATTACTGACACAAAAACACAGTATGTCACAGCAAATAAGATCTATATGCTGGGTTTCATATCACAAAATCACAAGTTGAACACTTCCCAAGCGTCTAGGACTGTGTGATGTATTATTATTATTATTATTATTATTATTATTATTATTATTATTATTTTACTGACACAAAAACACAGTATGTCACAGCAAAAGAGATCTATATGCTGGATTTCGTATCACAAAATCACAAGTCGAACACTTCCCAAGCATCTAGGACGGTGTGGTGTATTATTATTATAATAATATTATTATTATTATTATTATTATTATTATTATTTTACTGACACAAAAACACAGCATGTCACAGCAAACAAGAGATATATGCTGGATTTCGTATAAGTTATTATTATTATTACAAAGTTATTATTATTATTACAAAGTTATTATTGTTGTTATTATTATTTTACTGACACAAAACACAGTATGTCACAGCAAACGAGATCTATATGCGGCATTTCATATCACAAAATCACAAGTCGAACACTTCCCAAGCGTCTAGGACTGTGTGATGTATTATTATTATTATTATTATTATTATTATTATTATTCTGACACAAAAACACAGTCTGTCACAGCAAATGAGAGAGATATGTTGGATTTCGTGTACGAAATACAAAGTTATTGTTATTATTATCATTATTATTATTATTTTACTGACACAAAACACAGTATGTTACAGCAAACGAGAGATATATGCTGGATTTTGTATACAAAATACAAAAATTTTATTATTATTATTAGCATTTCTTTACATTTACTGTCTTGTAACTGATAATTTGACTCCTCTACACTAGAAAAAATGTTTTTTTTCCTGCTTACATTACAATGCACACAAGAAAAGTGCTTTAAAAAAGAAGTTTGTTTCGATTGCTTCTGTTTTACAGCAGAAATAACATTCGGCAGAAGTGTGCGCAGAAATCAATCACTAACCACATCCATGTTGCAACATTTAAAACAAATGTGATTGAGAGATTTGTGAGTCTTAACGCCGGGGTTGCCTGGTTGGCTTTGAGTTACATGAAGGAGAGGGAAAAAAGCACAGTTCTTAATGTGATGTAAAATAATCAAATCTATTCACAAAGCAGTTCAATTCCATCAACCAAATTTTCCAAGCGAATTGTATGTTTTTCTTGGTAGCAGCTGTGTTCGTGATTGGTTTAATATCCGCTTGAAGTTGTACAAAAAGGACCCCCTCCCCAAGCCTTTTGATAATAATACAAAGGAAAAAAATATTAAAATGTACCTTGGAAGTAGTACCTGGAGTTCACTGTTACACGTACCTTCGATGTCTTTCCCTCGCTTTCCCCTCCCACAGACAGCTTGGCAATGGAATGCCCTTCAAATCTATGGCTGACTGCTTTGGGTAAATGTTTTACAAGACACTAAACAACCTTCTGTCCCACCCTCCATGCAAACACAGAGCAGAATATAATGGCAACAAAGAACCTACAGGCAGTGCGCAGGTAAGAGAAATGCAGCAATGGCTTCTGACTTGAGATTTAAGCCCAATTCCCTCTGGTTTTAATCAGTTTTTGGGGGGGAAAACGAGCAAAGGGATGGACATACACCTCCGTAATCACACTATTCACTTGTAATTGTGAGACATAAATCAAGATAACCTTTTCCCTTATTGTTAACTTCTAATCTGTACACAAGCCTAGGCGTGTTTGACTGGAAAAAAACCTGACAAGGAACGGTTAGTAAAGAACAGTATTCGATTTCAAAATAAATCTTGAGATTCAGACCAAGAGATCACGATGACAGTTGCAGCTTTTAGACTGAAAAAAAACCCCAGTAAGTGGTGTATCGCAGATTGAACTGAAGGGCGGAAAAAAGAAGGGAGAAAGCAGAAAACACTTTCAAGACAAGATGAATGAATGCACATTGACACACACCCCTTTTTTTCCAGTAAGCAACCCTGCCTCCCTCCCTCACCTCATTTCACCAACTACAAAAAGTTAAACTTCTACTACCCTCAAACCAGAGTTTTCGCATTCCATTCAAGTTAACAATTGCAAAAGGATGAGAGCAGAAACTGGCACTAATACACTGAAAGCATCTCAACTGACAAGAAACTACCAGAAGCCAGGAATATATATATATATTTCTGAACTATAACTTTCAGGATCCATACAGGGCAGCACAGCCGTTGGCATGTTGGCTGGAGGAGTCTGAAGTTGCCCAGAAAAGCTGTTTCGAGCCCAAACTAGTCCCAAAAGTCACACCATGTTCCAGTTTCCAGACAAACATGTAGCAGAAAGATTAAGTACGGTACAGGGAATATACTCTGCATAGTAAGAAAAACACAGAGGAAGAGGAATTAAGCTAAATTAACTTTAAAAAAAAAGAGTGGTATTAGAACAGAGATAAACAGAAATGAAGTGAAAATGGCAATTACAATTTACAATTATTCCATGGGTTCCTTACTATGTGTCGCACCCTAGGACCTTCCCATGTTTTGTCAATGTCAGGCTTTGTCAAAGCCCGACTGGAGCCAGCGTTTCACGTCCAACTCGAGAGCGTTCCCTGCTACACCTCTCTTGCCTCAAGGAGAGCTTCTGGAACTGGAGCCAGTAGGTAAACCTCAAGTGCCTCAGGTAGATGTTCCTGCTGGTTCACCAGGTAAGGTCAAAAGGTAAGCCTCCTATTAATTGGAGCAGGACGTGAGAATCCAGAGACTGATGTCACATGATCCTTTCCCCTTAAGGGCTATGAGGCTCCAATACAAAATCCCATGCATCTCAATGTAGAACAGTGGTTCTTAGCCTTCCTAATGCTGCAACTGTTCTTCATGTTGTGGTGACCCTCAACTATAGCATTATTTTCGTTGCTACTTCATAATTGTAATTTTGCTACTGTTATGAATTGTAATGTAAATATCTGATAAGCAGGATGTACAGGGTGAGGCAGCATAACTTTCTTTTTTAAAATGCGCGCCATTTGAAGATGTAGCGGAGCGCTAGTGGTCTCGTTCGAGAGGCGGGAGTATAGAGTTTTGTCCTGACACAGTTCAGTCGCCATCATGCGTTGGAACAGTGAGGAGCGTGCTTTTGCCATTGAGGCCTACTTTTCGAGCGGATTTGGAGTGGCTGGCCCACTCTCCAGATTTGGCCCCTTGTGATTTTTTCTATGTGGTTTTTTGAAATCCTGTGTTTATGTGAACCGTCCAAGGACCCTACAAGATTTGAAGACCAACATCCAGGAAGAAATTGCCAACGTAATGCCTGCTATGCTGGCAAGAGTCATGACAAATGCTAGAAATCGGTTTACTTAGTGTATGGAGAATGGGGGACGTCACCTACCTAATTTGATCTTCAAAACTACGTAAAACAAAACTTTAGATATGCGCCTACATTATAAAAAAAATCTGATTCATACAATGGTTTTATTAAGTTTTGAAAAAGGAAGTTATGCTGCCTCACCCTGTATTTTCATTCACTGGATACAAATACCTGATACGTCCAAATTTGAATACTGGTGGGGTTGGGAGGGATTGAGTTTGTGATTTGGGATTTGTAGTTCTAGGATTTATAGTTCAACTTTATTGTGCTGGTCTTGGCCTATAAAGCCCTATACGGCTCCGGCCCAGCTTACTTGTCCGAACGTATCTCCTTCTACATTCCACCTCATAGTTTAAGATCCATCGGGGAGGCCCTGCTCTCGGTCCCACCGGCTTCGCAAACGCGTCTGGTGGGGATGAGAGACAGGGCCTTCTCAGTGGTGACCCCCCGCTTGTGGAATTTGCTCCCCAGTGAGATTAGATCAGCGTCCTCACTCCTTTCCTTTAGGAAAAAATTGAAATTGTAGTTTTGGAACCAGGCTCTTGGCTAGCAGGTACAACAGCACTTTGGACACTGAACTGGACCATATGATTGTTATGATAATGAAAACGGCTATGTTGACTGTATAATTAATGTTATTGCTTTTAATCTATTTCTCATCACTTATTCGGAATCACTGTGGTGCAATGGGTTAAACACTTGTGCTGCTGAACTGCTGACCTGAAGGTCAGCAATTCGAATCCACAATATGGGGTGAGTTCCCAATTGCCAGCTCCATCTCCTGTCAGCCTAGCAGTTCAAAAACATGCTAATGTGAGTAGATAAATAGGTACCTCTTCAGCGGGAAAAGGCAAAGAGACACTCCAAGCAATCTTGGCAGCCATACAACCAGGAGGTGACAACGCAGGCTCCTCAACTTGAAAATGGAGAAAAGCATCTCCCCAGAGCCAGAGATGAGCAACGCCTCCAGAAGCCAGAAAAGGAGAAGCCTCTGCCTTTGTTTGTGTTTGTGTATCTCATTGTATATGATTGTAAAGGCACTGAATGTTTGCTAATGTATGTAAATACTTAACCTGCTCTGAGTTCTCTGGGGACTCGGAGCAGAATATAAATAAAGTGTATTGTTATTATTTGAAACATAACAAGATGAGTCCACAACAGACACTCTGGTGGCTGTTGAATTGGATCACACATCGGACACTTCCCAAGTGTCTACGACTGTGTGATGTATTGGCGAATAATGCATGCCGATCCCAGTAAGGTGGTCTTTTGCAGCTGGCAGATGGTAATCTGTCAGCGCCGATTGTGTTTAAGTGCAGGCCAAGGTCTTTAGGCACTGCACCCAGTGTGCTGATCACCACTGGGACCACCTTTACTGGTTTGTGCCAGAGTCTTTGCAGTTCAATCTTTAAATCCTCATATTGTGTCAGCTTTTCCAGTTGTTTCTCTTCAATCCTGCTGTCACCTGGGATTGCGACATCGACGATCCATACTTTGTTTTTTAACACAATTGTGAGGTCAGGAGTATTATGCTCCAAAACTCTGTCTGTTTGAAACCAGAAGTCCCAAAGGAGTTTGGCATGTTCATTCTCTGTAACTTTTTCTGGCTTGTGATCCCACCAGTTCTTTGTCGCAGGCAGATGGTATTTGTGGCACAGGTTTCAATGGATCATCTGAGCAACAGTGTTATGCCTCTGCTTGTAGTCTGTCTGTGTGATATTCTTGCAGCAGCTGAGGATGTGATCTATTGTTTCATCTGCTTCCTTGCAGAGTGTACATTTGGGGTCTGTAGTCAACTTTTCTATTATTATTATTATTATTATTATTATTATTATTATTATTATTGATTCGTCAATTACCTATGGTTGAAGTCTCACTACCTGCTTGCTCTTTTTTAAAAAACAAAAGAAAGCCGTATTATTTTTAAACGTTTTATATTTCAGTTCCTAATCCCTGGCTAAATTGGAAAGCTATGATTTTTTAAAAAAACCTCTCTTCTAAGCTTTAAGGTGAAATCTCATTGAGTAGCTGCACTCAGCCTGGGAGCCGAATATGAAAGCAAGAAAAAATATTATCTGAACTTCTGTAACAGCTAAAGGCCTGGCTGTGGAACCAAGCATTCGGCCCATGATAGGAATATTTAAAGTTAAAGTAGAAAGTAGAAAATGCAGTGACCCAGAATTGTTCACAACAACGGCTATGTCTCTGTGTGATAGGTGATATTATTTTATGTGATGTGTTTAATAATGTTTACTGTCTTATTAGGGGAGGGTCAATTTTAATGTTTTATACTGTTTTATCGATGACATTGAATTGTTGCCAACACTGTGAACTGCCCTGAGTCTCCTTTGGAGTTGAAAAGGGCGGTATACAAATATTGCAAATTTATTTATTTATTTTTTATTATATTTATATCCCGTCCTTCTCCCCACAAGGGGGACTCAGCGCGGCCTCACATGAGCATCAGAGGATGCTAACACCATAAATACCATAAAAATTACAATTCACAATAAAATCATCTTAAAACATTGTACATCATCAGTAAAATTTAACAATAAATTAATAGATTAGCGTGCCAGTAAAAACCAAGCCGAGCCGGGAGAATCCATTTCGCAAAATCCAAATTTCCTTTTTCTATTACCGCTGGCCTCTAATCGAACGCCTGGCCCCAGAGCTAGGTCTTCAGTTGTCTTCTAAAGGACAGGAGGGAGGTGGCCAACCTGATGTCCTTAGGGAGAGAGTTCCACTGATGGGGGGCCATTGCCGAGAAGCCCCTGTCTCTCGTCCCCACCAACCGTGTTTGTGAGAGTGGTGGGATCGAGAGCAGGGCCTCTCCTGATGATCTTAAGCTTCGTGATGGTTCATAGCAGGAGATACGTTCGGATAGGTAGTCTGAGCCAGAACCATAAATAAATAAATATTACATAAATACTATTGGATTCTCAATAATAAAAATAAAGATGAAATGTTTGTATAGAGAATTCATGTAAGCAAAATTCAAACAGATGTAGGACAAATGAATCTTCTGATTTCCTAAAAGCAGTTTAACAGATAATTTCCATGGTTTCCTGATCATGTTAGGTTTGTTCTCAAACCTGGAAATGAATATAAAATCTGCAAGATGAAGTGAAAAGCCCACCCTTTTTTTTCTTCTTGGATTCAGAAAATGTAATCCAATTCCCACCAGCAGGAAAATCTGGTACAAACATTTCCTCCCAGATGTTGCTGGACTTAGCATATACCAGGGGTCCTCAAACTATGACCCGCGGGCCAAATACGGCCCTTCCAGGTCATTTACCCGGCCCTCACTCAGGGTCATTCCTAAGTCTGGAATTACTTGAAAGCATACAACAGCAACAACAACAACAACAATCCTATCTCATCAGCCAAAAGCAGGTTCATACTTCCCATTGAAATACTAATAAGTTTATATTTGTTAAATTTGATCTTTGTTTTAATTATTGTATTGCTTTTAAGTGTTTTTTCACTACAAATAAGATATGTAAAGTGTGCATAGGAATTCGTTCTTTTTTTTTTCAAATTATAATCCAGCCCTCCAACAGTTTGAGGGACTATGACCTGGCCCTCTGTTTAAAAAGTTTGTGGACCCCTGGCATAGTGATCAGGGATTCTGGGAATTGTGGTCCACTTTATTTCTTTGTCATTAAAGATATTTGATGACCATTTCTATGTATATCAGGGCTCTTGGGGATGCACTGAAATAGAGAAAAACATTTTTAAGATGAATTAAAAATAAAATATACATCTTTAGTAGCTTTTGTTTATTTTTGGCCTCACTTAAGCTTAGTTTAGAAATCCAAGAGCTCGCCTCAGCAGTTGCTTTCACTCAATTTTGTCTTCAGAGACAGCTACAAAATGTAGATGTTTAACAACTGCAAACAGCAGAAAAAAGGTTATTTCACAACATCTTCCTTGAAGTTGTCCAACTTGTTCCTACAAATGCTTTGGTGTTGCAATATCTTGCCGCATGGAGATCATATTTAGAGTAGCATCTCCAGTACTTCTCTGGAAAAGCCCAACCCGGAAATAAAGGAGTATCAATAGATAACTGGAAGAGGGTGGAGGTGGAAGAACAGATTTCAGATTTCTGGAGCAATCATAACTTTGCCAAAAACTCCCCGATAAAATCTGAACTAATCTGAACTTCTGTAACTAATACTTGCTTTGACAGTGTTATAGAAACTCACTCAATAAAGTGTTTTTTAAAAGGAAAAAACCTGGCATACTTAAAATTGTTTTTAAAAACGTATCATAGCTTAACTCTATGTGTTTAATATACAAAAGCAATAACAAAGGGGCAGGGTGGAAGATATATGTAGGTACATGTTTCCATGGGTAAGGTATAGGCCCATATCCAACATAACCACAACTAGAATGAACCAATGGGATTTTTGTAAGTATTGATTTTGTCAAGATGCCTGTTGTCTGTCATATATCGATTGTATGAATGATATCTGGTCTCCTTATGTAAAAAGTATTCAGAGGTAGCTTGCCATTGAATATATCAAGGGTCCACAAACTAAGGCCCGGGAGCCAGATATGACCCTCCAAGGTCATTTACCCGACCCTCACTCAGGATCAGTCTAAGTCTGAAATGACTTGAAAGCACACAACCACAACCACAACAATCCTATCTCATCATCCAAAAGCAAGCCCATACTTCTCACTTTTTTTGTCGCGTCAGAAGCAACTTGAGAAACTCCAAGTCGCTTCTGGTGTGAGAGAATTGGCCGTCTGCAAGGACATTGCCCAGGAGACGCCCAGATGTTTTTGATATTTTTACCATCCTTGTCGGAGGCTTCTCTCATGTCCCCGTATGAGGAACTGGAGCTGATAGAGGGAGCTCATCCACACTCTCCCCAGATTCGAACCTCCAACCTGTCTGTCTTCAGTCCTGCCAGCACAGGAGCTTAACCCACTGGGCCACCGGGGGCTCCATACTTCCCACTGAAATACTAATAATTTGATATTTGTTAAAAATGTTCTTCATTTTAATTATTGTATTGTTTTTAAGTGTTTTTGCACTACAAATAAGATCTGTGCAGTGTGCATAGGAATGTATTCATATTTTTTTTCAAATTATAATCTGGCCCTCCAACAGTTTGAGAGACTGTGACCTGGCCCTCTGTTTAAAAAGTTTGAGGACTCCTGGAATATATCCTTGTGTTCCCTGGCAATTTCCCTTACAAATACTAACTAGATCTGAACCTACTCAGTGAAATGGGATCTGTTGCCTTCAGGATATTTAGGGAAATTTACTATTCAGGAATTGAATGGACCTAGTCTACTGAGAATTAGCAATTTTATTTAGATGATAAAAGATGGTACATAAGAGAGCCAGCACGGTGTAGTGGTGTGAGTGTTGAACGGGGCCTTGATGACTCCAGGGTTCAAATCCCCACTCAGCCATGGAGACCAGTGGGGGACAACCTGTCCAACTTGTTCCTACAAGTAACCTTGGGCAAGTCACACTCTCCAAAGGCCCTTCCACACAGCCATATAATCCAGAGTATCAAGACAGATAAACCACAATATCTGCTTTCAACTGAATTGTCTGAGTCCACACTGCCATATAATCCAGTTCAATGTGGATTTTATAGAACTGTGTGGAAGGGGCCTAAGCTTCTACTCAATAAGCCATAGCTGACTTGAAGGCACATAATCAATACAAAGCAATGTAGTAGCATACCTACTGGTATTAAAGAATAGGCAGTACAAGACTGGAACATTTGGACTCATTCATAGTCATATTCAAGACCAAACTCTCCTGGCCGATCTTCCTTGTTCTGTTTCAGAAGAGGGAATCATGTAACCTTCCAGGTGTGGTTAGAAAGTGGCTACTAACAATTCTAACCAGTGGCTAGGCTGACTAGTAATAACTAGCACTGTTGGGACCTGCAGGACAACAACATCTAGAAGACCTGACCAACATGACATAATAATACAGTTGTTAAGCATGTCATTTTTACAATGTTACATTTCCTATAGATCAGTGGTTCTCAACTTTTAAGAAATCACAGACCACTGGGGCAAAAACTGGATACATTGTGGACCATCAAGATCAATCAACCCCTCTCCACACTACCCGCACACAAAGAAATAAAATCAATGTTTATGTGTTTTAAGTATCTTGTAACCCCTTTCGAGCCACGAGGAGAGGCAGGTAATATAATAATAATAATAATAATAATAATAATAATAATAATAATAATAATAATAGTGAACTGGACACAAGCAGAGTTAGATGAAGATGATCTGGACAGAAAAACAAGAAAACTGATGATAATCCACTACTCATTACACCCGCGTAGTGTTGTCAACAGACTTTATCTACCCAGAAAATTAGGAGGCAGAGGGCTTCTGCAAGTGAAACAAATGGTAGAAGAAGAGAAACATGCATGGGCAGATTATGTAAAAGGCAGTCAAGAACCAACATTTAGGGAAGTCAATAGTAGTAAATTGCTTAAAGTGCAAAAGACAAAGAGTGAATACCGTAAAAATACAATCCAGAGCAGAAGAGAAAACTGGTGAAAGAAGGCTCTCCATGGACCGTTCCTGGGAAAAATTGAGAGCCAAATTGACAAAGAAAAATCATGGCTGTGGCTCACAAATGGAACTCTGAAAAAGGAGATGGAGGGCCTGATTCTGGCAGCCCAAGAACAAGCTATTAGAACAAATGCCATCAAAGCCAGAATTGAAAAGTCGACGACAGATCTCAAATGTAGACTCTGCAAGGAAGCAGATGAAACAATAGATCACATCCTCAACTGCTGCAAGAAGATCGCACAGACAAACTACAAGCAGAGGCATAACACCGTTGCTCAGATGATTCATTGGAACTTGTGCCACAAATACTATCTGCCTGCAACAAAGAACTGGTGGGATCACAAGCTAGAAAAAAGTTACAGAAAATGAACACGTCAAACTCCTCTGGGACTTCCAAATTCAGACAGACAGTGTTTTGGAGCACAAAACTCCTGACCTCACAATCATGTTAAAAAATAAAGTGTGGATTGTCAATGTTGCAATCCCAGGTGACAGCAGGATTGAAGAGAAACAACTGGAAAAGCTGACACAATTTGAGGTTTTAAAGATTGAACTGCAAAGACTCTGGCACAAGCCAGTAAAGGTGGTCCCAGTGGTGATCGGCACACTGGGTGCAGTGCCTAAAGACCTTGGCCTGCACTTAAACACAATTGGCACTGACAAAATTACCATCTGCCAGCTGCAAAAGGCTACCTTACTGGGATCTGCATGCATTATTCGCCAATACATCACACAGTTCTAGACACTTGAGAAGTGTCCGATGTGTGATCCAATACAACAGCCAGCAGAGTGATCTTGCCTGCTGTGGACTCCTCTTGATGTGTTTCAAATAATAATAATAATAATAATAATAATAATAATAATTATTACTATTATTATTATTAAATAGGTGTGCTTAAAGAAATTCTGGAGATACTGAAGAGAGATTAAGGTGCTTGATTTCTTTATATATTCTTTGTTTGAGAAATTATCTCACCTTTTCCCAAGGAATTGGGGGTTGGGGGTTGGGAGGCATGCTTTGCAATTATTCCTATTTTAGGCACAGTTTGCTGAGTACACTGAGTAAACTGTAAGTGTACACATAGAAATAGATGCTACAGTTTTGAAAGAAGACATCAATTTCATGCAAAGGCTCTTGGCTCTTCTATAAAGATTTCTAAGCACATTGTACATCCAAATAGAAAGCACTTAAAATATGCTTAAGCTGTCCCTAGATTTTAATTGGACTTAAAGGCAATTTATTCTGTTACACCCTCAGTTATAATTCCAGAGTCAAGAAACTCATGCTGGACAATATCAGCTTAGTACTTTTTTGCTAGAAACAGCAAATTCCTTAGATTCCTTGAGGTTAAATGCTGATTGCTATTTGCTGTAAATTTTTAATTTTCTCAAACTATGATTTGTTGTTTGGCTCAGCAACTGGAGCTAGTTGGTTATAATTTAACTCCAGGAGGGAATAAATACTTTGAACACTTTCAGGGATAGAGTCTGTGTGTCTCAATATTTTTTTTGCAAGGTTGTGAAAAAGCTTCAGCTCAGGTATTCAAAAAGTCAAAAAATGGTGCCATGGGAAAGAAAGTAGAGAGGTTTGGTGCTTCTTGTAAATTCTTCTGGGATGGATTAAGTGGTCACCTTTTGCCACTCGGTTGTTGAATAAGCATTAAGGTACACAACTTACACTGACTTCTGGATAAATTGAGTCAGGTTTTGGGGTTGATTTTTTGTGACTGCAATTTCTAGACTTATATATGAGTATATATAATAACTAACAGGCAGAGAAAAGATTGAATATACTTCATCCACACATTGTTTTTCCTTTTAATACTGCACCCTTTAGCCCCACTTTTTGTGACTAGCGACCTCATCAGATGAGGTCCAAATCGGAGGCATATGCCAGTTGATTTTCTCTTTTGTGACGGAGCCCACCAGCTCCCATCTCGCAACGTCAAACTACTTTAGGCAGGGCTCCATTGCAAAAGGGAAGTTCAACAAGTATATGCCGCTGCTGTGTTCAGTTGAGATCAACAGGGGGAAGCTGGGCATCGGAAACTCCCCCCCCCCCCCCCCGTGTGATGGGGCAACCAATGAGTCGGGCGAAGCAGGGCGTAGGGCAATGGGTTCTCCACGCCCCCCAACAGGCACCGCCAGAATCACCACGATCCATGGTGAGTGTGGCAGCATGTTTCATGAGGTTGTAGGGCACTTCTCTGTTTAAGACCATGCAGAAAGCATTGTCGGGACATTTGGTGCCAATATGTGGGAGGGAAAAAGCAAGGCATCACTCTTTAGTTAAATTATTATTATTATTATTATTATTATTATTATTATTATTAATTATTTACTATATTTCTATACCGCCCTTCTCAGCCCGAGGGCAACTCAGGGTGGTTTAAAAAATGGCACAATTCGATTTATTTGTCGTGTCAGGGCAACCAGTCAATTATATTACATTTCTAACAGAACAAAGCAAACAAAAAGACAAAATACAAAATTTGCAAGTTTGGTAGTTGATTAAATGTCCTTTGACCAGTATCTGGCCACTTGGAGTGCTTCTGGTGTTGCTGCAAGAAGGTCCTCCATTGTGCATGTGGCAGGGCTCAGGTTGCATTGCAGCAGGTGGTCAGTGGTTTGCTCTTCTCCACACTCGCATGTCGAAGATTCAACTTTGTAGCCCCATTTCTGAAGGTTGGCACTGCATCTTGTGGTGCCAGAGCGCAGTCTGTTCAGTGCCTTCCAAGTCGCCCAGTCCTCTGTGTGCCCAGAGGGGAGTCTCTCATTTGGTATCAGCCATTGGTTGAGGTTCTGGGTTTGAGCATGCCACTTTTGGACTCTCGCTTGCTGAGGTGTTCCAGCGAGTGTCTCTGTAGATCTTAGAAAACTATGTCTAGATTTAAGTCGTTGATGTGTTGGCTGACACTCAAACAGGGGATGAGCTGGAGATGTCTCTGCCTTGATCCTTTCACTATTGGCTGCACCGGCGGATGTCAGGTGGTGCAATACCGGCTAAGCAGTGTAATTTCTCCAGTGGTGTAGGGAGCAGCCACCCCGTGATAATGCGGCATATCTCATTAAGAGCCACATCCACTATTTTAGTGTGGTGAGATGTGTTCCACACTGGGCATGCATACTCAGCAGCAGGGTAGCACAGCGCAAGGGCAGATGTCTTCACTGTATCTGGTTGTGATCCCCAAGTTGTGCCAGTCAGCTTTCGTATGATATTGTTTCTGGCACCCACTTTTTGTTTGATGTTCAGGCAGTGCTTCTTGTAGGTAAGGGCACGGTCCAGAGTGACTCCCAGGTATTTGGGTGCGCTGCAATGCTCCAGTGGGATTCCTTCCCAGGTGATCTTCAGAGCTCGGGATGCTTGTCTGTTCTTGAGATGAAAGGCAAATGTCTGTGTTTTAGATGGGTTGGGGATCAGCTGGTTTTCTCTGAAATAGGCAGTAAGAGCACCTAGAGCTTCAGAAAGCTTCTGTTCTACCATCTCAAAGCTCCCTGCTTGAGCAGTAATGGCACGATCATCAGCATAGATGAAACTCTCTGTCCAAACTCTCTGTGGCACAATTCGATGCCACAATAATATAAAAAACAGTTAAAATAACAATAAAATCAACAAAAAATACAATCTCCGCATTAATAGTAATTTACTATTAATTTACTATTAATAGTAAATTAACAGATACAGTACAACATTGGTACTGGTTTTTGAAGCAGATACAAAACACCTTTGCATGTGACACTATTGAGAGGACATGCCTATGCAGAAACAATGATAAGGCCTTGGTTGGAAATATTTCTCATGTTGTCTTGACTATTTGCTGTATCATAAAATTCCGGCAGGGCTGCAGATTTCTTGCTGGGCATTAATTCCAGGGCTGAGGAGCTAGAGAACACCACATCCACCTTTATTTTGCTGCTAACTAACAGGAGATTTTTTTTTTTTAGAGTAATGAGTATATCTGCATTTTCTGGATATTTCATTACAATTCTAGCCACTTTTCAATTCCTAGGCTTAGCTATAGGTCTTGAAAAATGCACACTCTGGGACTTGATGGGGCTGCACACTCCCTTCTCCCCTCTTTCTTTTCTTTTGTTTCCTGTTTGGTGCTAATTGTAATTTGCTATGAAGTCTGAATCAGCAAGCCATAGTTTGCAGCTGTACTGGAAACCAGAATTGGAAGCCAAAATTTAAACAGGAAACGAAAGAAAGATGTGTACAAGAGGGAGAGTACAACCCCACAAACTGACATGCTTCTCCAAAATTATGGCCTGGAGAACCCCCTGGACTGGGTTAATCACAATACATTGTCACTGAGTTCAAGTCATACTTTCAGTAATATAATGTATGAGGGTTGAATGAAAGGTAATGCCTCAACCTTCGTTACTTGGGTTTGGATGGGAATATTTTAATAAATCAAACGCAGAAATAATCCTTAGAATGTGCTCTTTAACTACCACTATTCACTTTTCCACATAATCACCAAACAATAGGATACATTTCTGCCAATGATGAACACGTTTTCTGAAGCCATCACGGAAGAAGTCAACACTCTGTTTCCGCAACAAGAATCTCACAGTTTTCTCAACGTCTTCATCAGAAGCATAAGGATGTCCCCGCAGATCTTCTTTCATTATTGGGAACAGATAGAAGTCAGATGGTGCTAAATCTGTATTGTATGGAGGATGTCGTACGGTGGTGAGATCCAGTCTCTGAAGTTTCAAGTCTGTAAGCTTTTATTTCAGGCTTCAGCATTCTGGGTACCCATCGTGCACAGATCTTCCGATAGCCAAGCAAAACAATAATGTGACCCACATGTTCTTGTGAAATGCCGATTATGCTTGAAATTTCTCTCTGAGTGATACAATAATAGTCCTGAATCAATCTGTCAACCTTTTGCTTGTAAAACTCAGTGGTTGCTGAAACAGGACATCCAACTCTTTGTTTGTCATGCAAGTCAGATGTTCCCACCTCAACATCTTTAAACTTTCTCACCCAACGACACACAGTATTCACATCAACACAATCACCATAAAAAGCTTGCATTCTCTGATGAATCTCCTTTGGGGTGACACCTTCTGCTGTCAAGAATTCAATGACTGCACGTTGCTTAAGTTGCATTGACTGACTGTCTGTGCAGGGTTCCATACTTCGCACTTTAACAACACAACTATTCAATGCTAAGGCTTCCTGCAAAAATGGAACTGTAGAGGAGAGTCTACTGAACAAGCCACTATCTGCTGCATGCCAGTAGTGCCATCTGTTGAGGACTTATGAAGGTGGAGGCATTACTTTTCATTCAATCCTTGTATACTTGAAGGTATCACTTGAACTCAGTGACAATGTGTTTTTTTAAACCCAGGAGTAATCGGGACATATCAACCCACCCCCCAAATTCTCATAAATATGCAAGTGAATTTCTCATTCAATTAATTCACAACTGAATGCTTTAATATTCAGCATTAGGCCAGGTAAAACAAACCCTTCAAGAAAAGACATTTTAAAGTTATGATTTTATGCCCACACCCAAATTTTTACATTTTGTTGCATATATGCATGCTCAGAGGGAGAAAAGAGCAAAGGAGCCTTCAGTGTTTAAGCAATAACACTGGCCTGGACTCTTGGTATCCACTTCAGTTTCGTTCCACCCTTATGGATACCAAAATGCTGAAGTCCCATTGTATACAATGACATAGTAAAACAGTGTCACTGATATAAAATTATTGCAGGGAAAACCAGTTGACCCCTAACCCATCTAAAACACAGACATGTGTCTTTCATCTCAAGAACAGACAAGCATCCTGAGCTCTGAGGATCACCTGGGAAGGAATCCCACTGGAGCATTGCAGCACACCCAAATACCTGGGAGTCACTCTGGACCGTGCCCTGACCTACAAGAAGCACTGCTTGATTATCAAGCAAAAAGTGGGTGCTAGAAACAATATCATATGAATGCTGACTGGCACAACTTGAGGATCACAACCAGACACAGAGAAGACATCTGCCCTTGCGCTATGCTACCCTGCTGCTGAGTATGCATGCCCAGTGTGGAACACATCTCACCACGCTAAAACAGTGGATGTGGCTCTTAATGAGTCATGCCTCATTATTACGGGGTGACAGCGCCCTACACCACTGGAGAAATTACACTGCTTAGCTGGTATTGCACCACCTGACATCTGCCAGGAAGTAGCAGCCAATAGTGAAAGGACCAAGGCAGAGACATCTCCAGCTCATCCCCTGTTTGGGTATCAGCCAGCACTTCAATGACTTAAATCAAGAAATAGTTTTCTAAGATCTACAGAGACACTCGCTGGAACACCTCAGCAAGTGAGAGTCCAAAAGTGGCAGGCTCAAACCCAGAACCTCAATCAATGGCTGATACCAAATGAGAGATTCCCCCTTGGGCACACAGAAGACTGGGCGACTTGGAACAGACTGCGCTCTGGCACCACGAGATGCAGAGCCAATCTTAAGAAATGGGGCTACAAAGTGGAATCCACGACATGCAAGTGAGGAGAAGAGCAAACCACTGACCACCTGCTGCAATGCAACCTGAGCCCTGCCACATGCACAATGGAGGACCTTCTTGCAGCAACACCAGAGGCACTCCAAGTGGCCAGATACTGGTCAAAGGACATTTAATCAACTACCAAGTTTGCAAACTTTGTGGTTTTTAATCTGTTTGTTTGTTTTGTTGTGTTAGAAATGTAATACAATGGTCTGGTTGCCCCTGACACGATAAATAAATAAATACTGATATAAAATGACAAAATTAAGGTTTGCTTTGGATGGTTGAATCCATGGGATTTGAAGTTTTACAAGGTGTTTCGTTTTCTTTGACAAGGAGTGCTTGTGCCTCACCAAATTACAAATCCCAGGATTCCATTGCATCGAGTCATGGCAGTCAAAGTGATGTCAAACTGCATTAATTTCACAGTGTAGAGCCAGCCAAGACATTTCACAAATGCTGCCAAGGGGAGAAATCAAGCCACAACAACTAAGCAAGAGGTTATCAGAAGGCAACTGCTTTAAATGGGAATAAAGAAAACACCATGTTAAACTGATGGGCAAACTGCAAAGTGTTAGAAAACCAGTGGGAGAGAGGCATGCATATGGAAGCTTATGACATTTCAGTACAAGAGTTTGGTTCTGAATAGTGACTTCACTTTTTTGGCAGATAGATTTTTTATCACAGAAACCTCACCCTGAACAAGTCCTAAGGATCAGGTAAAACATTTCCTTCTCTGAATGCTTCAAGATGGACAACTTCTAATGCTCCCTCTGTAAGCGAGGCACACAAATGGAATCAGGTTTCCATACTTCAGAGGGAATGTACAGATCATACAGTTTTCCATATATCTTTAGATATACGGCAATTTCTACTTTAATTAGTAAATACTATGAGCCTAAGATTACTCTATGATTCTGTGAATTTAGTGAGCACATGTTGTGCTGGTATGGCTGTACCAGGAGCTCCAACTTTATTTTCTTTCTGTTATCTGTTTTGCAATCATAGGGCAGGCCTCCTGTCCATCTTAATTAAGCTTTGGTTCCGCCCCTTGTTCAAGCTTCTGGGAGGGAAAGGAGCCATTTTGGGCAGTCTCACACAAAGTAGCTAAGCTATAGGATGTAGACCAGCTCATCCCTTACTTGAAGAACCTCCACTCACTTCCCGAGACCGCTGCAACCCTCATTCAATGACTGATCAAGACCAAACTTGGCACTCATAACCCTTTCTTAAGACCATCCAGGGAAAAAAGGACCATCCAGGGAAACTGAAGTCCAAGAAATTCTTAAGACCATCCAGGGAAACTGAAGTCCAAGGAAAAAGGAGCAACCAGAGAAACTGAGACCTACTAACTCCAGCTGAAATATCTTCAAGCCTCATCTGATAGGTCTGCTCGATACCCAGATGCACTTGGATTCGGTAGTAGCACCCACACCGATGAGGCATAGATAGAAAGCAGCTTGGGAGAGGTTAAAAGGGGTTTTTCCTACAGAGAAGGTTCAGTTGATCAAAGTCAGGTGCCAGTCCATTGAAGACTAGACTAAGAAAGCCTTAAAGTGTTGTTTGAACCATTGAAGATTTGTTGTTTATTCCATAATAAAGACTTTGTTGTATCATTAAAGACTCTAAAGACCATCACTTCAGAAAAATCCCTGAGAACCTCTCTTTGAGGCCCCCTGGTTTCCCGCTGGGCTTAAAGTATACGTCCTATAGAGAAGTACAGCTGTTACAGGCCCGGTGCACGACAGAACACATGTAGTAACATCCCCGTAGTAACCTATGGATGAGCGCATCCCCATAGTGACCTACCATTGGCAACCACTGACTATTTGTTGTCTGTTTTTTATATTGTTTATACGGTTTTATACTATTTATACTGTTTTATATTGTTATTATTACATTGCTGTTAATTGTATACTTAAGTTTTGATATGGGTGCCATGGGGTGCCACTTTGTTAGCCGTCCTGAGTCCCTCTGCGGAGGTTGAGAAAGGATGGGATATAAAAGCTCTAAATAAATAAATAAATAACCATCACCATGACTTTTTCATTGGCCGCCCCATAATTGTGGAACCACCTGCCAGAAGAGCTCCAACAGCTAAATGAGCTGTCGGCATTTTAAACACATTTGAAGACCTATCTTTTCTGGGAGGCCTACCCAGCCAGATTTAATTATGAATTTTAAACTTGTGTCTTATGTTTAATCTTTGTTTTGTGTTTTAATATGTATTTTGTAGAAATGTGTTTTAATATGTGCATTTTATAGAATGTTTATATATGGTTATGTGTGTTTAGGGAAGTTGTAACCCATCTCAATCCACGAGGAGAGGCGGATAAGAAATACAATTGGTGTTGTTGATGATGTTGATGTTGTTGTGTGCATAGATCTACAGTCTCAGGATGCTGCAGATCTCTATTATGTGCCACACAAGCAGCGGAATAGTTTGCTTGTACAAGACTGCTCCAAAATGAGAAATAATTGGCTAGTTCCTATAGGATAAATGAAGACAGGTTAAGGAGTATGATGAGCTGCCTACTGGGTAGAGAGATAATCTCTAACTGGAACTAAGAGGTATAACACATTTAGATGGACCTAAACATTTGCATCAGCATGCTTGCTTGTAATACACTTAATTCATATTAAGATATATTTGCAATTACATTGTCCTATCCCCCAGTGTTTTAAAATTTTATCCTTGAATCTAGCCCTGTCCAGTGTGATTATTTGTGGTTTAATGTTTGATTTTATGCTGCTGTGTCGTTTACTTATATTGGTTTTGCATTTTATGTACTTTATTTTCTGATTTTTTGTTGTGTTTTTGTGTTTATATTGTGTTTTACTGTATTGATGGGCACTGCCTTATGTAAGCCACCCCGAGTCCCCTTGGGGTAGATCAGTGTTTCTCAACCTGGGGGTCGGGACCCCTGGGGGGCTCACGAGGGGGTGTCAGAGGGGTCGCCAAAGACCATCAGAAAACACAGTCTTTTCTGTTGGCCATGGTGGTTCTACATATATGGCAAGTTTGGGCCAATTCTATTGCTGGTGGGCTTCAGAATGCTCTTTGATTGTAGGTGAACTGTAAATCCCAACTACTATAACTCTCAAATGTCAAGGTCTGTTTTCCACAAAATCCACCAGTGTTCACATTTGGGCATATTGAGTATTTGTGCCAAGTTTAGTCCAGATCCATCATTGTTTGATTCCACGATGCTCTCTGGATGTAGGTGAACTAGAACTCCAAAATGCAAGGTCAGTGCTCACCAAACCCTTCCAGCATTTTATATTGGTCATGAGAGTTCTTTGTGCCAAGTTTGGTTCAATTCCATTCCTGGTGGAGTTCAGAATGCTCTTTGATTGTAGGTGAACTATAAATCCCAGCAACTACAACTCCCAAATGACAAAATCAATCTCTTTCCCCAACCCCACCAGTATTCAGATTTGTGTGTATTGGGTATTTGTTCCAAATTTGGTCCAATAAATGAAAATACATCCTGCATATCAGATATTTACATTATAATTCATAACAGTAGCAAAATTACAGTTATGATGTAGCAACCAAAATATTTTCTCATTGGGGATCACGACAACATGGGGAACTGTATTAAGGGGTCACGGTATTAGGAAGGTTGAGAAACACTGGGGTAGATGGAGGCGGGGTATAAATAAAGTTATTATTATTATTATTATTATTATTATTATTATTATTATTATTAAGTAGTTGCAAGTGAGGGACTAAGTAATGCACGTCTCTTCTATCCTTGTTTTGTTTAGCATGACATGTGAACCAGGAACTGATTCTGTGACCTGAGTCTGGCTTGGAGTCAGAAATGCTGGCAGAAAGAGGAAATCTAGAGTTTCTGGTTCGGAAGTCATGCCTCTGCCTGCAGGAATAACCAAATGGAACTGATCAAATAGTGTGGCTCATCCTGGGTCATTCACTGTAAGCCAAAATTTAAGGATTCTAGTTTACTGGGGCCCTGCCTACACTGACCATTTAATGCAATTTGAAGATAGCTTCAAACTGCAGCAGCCAGACAACAACACTCACAAAAGCATGTGAAAGAAAGCCCTTAATGTGCATCCGTGCTCTATGGTTTGTGTAATAATCACCACATGGGACTCAAACTGGTTCTAGGATTTCCTATATAAGCGAAACTACTTTTTTCAATACTTGTTTGCAACTGCATTAAATGATCAGTGTCGATGTACCCTTAGACATCTGAAGATGCCTACTTGAATTGGCATAGTCCAGTGTTTCTCAACCTGGGGGTCGGGACCCCTGGGGAAGTCACAAGGGGGTGTCAGAAGGGTCACCAAAGACCATCAGAAAACACAGTACTTTCTGTTGGTCATGGGGGTTCTGTATGGGAAGTTTGGACCAAATCTAGCATTGGTGGAGTTCAGAATGCCCTTTGGTTGTAGTGAACTATAAATCCCAGCATCTACAACTCCCAAATGTCAAGATCTAGTTTCCCCAAACTCCAGTGTTCACATTTGGGCATATCAAATATTTGTGCCAAGTTTGGTCCAAATCCATCATTGTTTGAATCCACAGTGATGTAGGTGAACTACAACTCCAAAACTCAAGGTCAATGTCCACCAAACTGGGAGTTCTGTGTGCCAAGTTTGGTTCAATTCCACCAGTGGTGGAGTTCAGAATGCTCTCCGATTGTAAGTTAACTATAGATCCCGGCAACTACAACTCCCAAATGACAAAACCAATACCTCCCACCTAACTCCACCATTATTCAAATTTGGGCGTATCAGGTATTTGTGCCAAATTTGATCCAGTGAATGAAAATACATCCTTCATATCAGATATTGACATTACGATTCATAACAGGAGCAAAATTACAGTTATGAAGTAGCAATGAAAATAATTGGGACTTGAAGAACCTCCACTCACTTCCCAAGACCCCTGCGACCCTCATCCAATGACTGATCAAGACCAAACTTGGCACTCATAACCCCCATGACCGCCTTTACATCCTGGTGAGGTTTGGAGGAGGACAGACAATGGATGATGGGATTTGTAGTACTTTCAAACCCTTCAGATCCCACAAACCACTGCGGCCCCCAACAAAGACTGATAAAGACCAAGCTTGGCACACAGTCCTCATGACCCACTCTACATCCTACTGCAGTTTGGAGGAGAGTGGACCATGGATGATGGAACTTGAAGTACCTCCACTCACTTCCCGAGACTGCTGCAACCTACATTCAATGACTGATGAAGACCAAACTTGGCACACAGAGCACCCATGACCCACTTTACATCCTGGTGCGGTTTGGGGAGTTGGACCACGGATTATGAGATTTGCAGTACTTTCAAATGCTTTGGTTCCCACGGACCACTATGGCCCCCAACAAAGACCAATGAAGACCAAACTTGGCACACAGAGCCCCCATGATCCACTCTACATCCTACTGCAGTTTGGATGAGGGTGGATCATGGATGATGGAACTTGAAGAACCTCCCCTCACTTCCCGAGACCGCTGCAGCCTTCATCCAATGACTGATCAAGACCAAACTTGGCACTCATAACCCCCATAACCGCCTTTACATCCTGGTGAGGTTTGGAGAAGGACAGACAATGGATGATGCTTGTGTAATAATAATAATAATAATAATAATAATAATAATAATAATAATAATATATGTGATAGAACAAGTCCATGCTCATTTTTGGATTCAGAACGCCAAGTGTCCATAAAAACCAGCATACAAAACACCCCACCCTTTTATGGCCCTCGGTTTTGCAGGGCTATGTAATAATTATGGATCTACGTATCTGGGGCTGGAGCTAAGACAAAGTCATCATGAGCTATTACTCTTTTGATAAGATATTCCTATCAAAGGAAGCATTGTAAAAAAAAAAATACACTGGCATTTAGGACAGTGTACTAATTGTACTGTCAGCCAAGATAAAAATGTTCAGATCTTTATTCTACCGTAAAGCTAAGAAGGCTTTGCCCAATCAATCCTACAAGATGGTTGGGTAGGGTTTTTAAAAAACAATAAGCTAAATTGTCTGAAATGGGGCACGCAAATGAGCAAAACACACACAAATGTGACAGAGAGGCTATTCATCTTCCCGCATGGAGCTTGTCATCACTGAGCTTGTCGGTAACATAGTTATTTAAGAAACTAAATAGCAGATTTCACCCTTGTCCCTGAACTTCATACATGGAAGCAACAATATGTCTGTGGTTAAGCTCCTGAAGCTTAATAATAGCTAGTTAAACATATGGTTAACACAGTGATACGAATGCAAGTGCACCAACTCGCACGCAATCTTAGGACTAAGCTAAGGACTAAGGCCATTGAAGCCTTAGTCCTTAGCACCCCCAAGCTATTTAAATTCATGTCCCAAATGCATGCACTCCCACTAACGTGTCCTTCCAGTTTTGCAAAAACTGGGGGTAGGAGGACTTGCTGTTCTTTCTGGAAGATAGTTTAGAAACCTCTTTAACTATTTCTGACATTACATAGAAAAAGAGTACTTTGGCACCTGGGCATCAAAGCCTTCCTTATGTTGCCATTCCAGAAACAGTAAATAAACTTGATCAATTAAAATTAAAATGGGGGGGGGGGGAGTAATGACAGTAATATTTTTGGCATCTGCATTTCTATTGTTTCCCATACTAATTTTACTATGTTGTCTCTACACTGCATATTGAGTTCACAACCCTTTTAGCGTTAGTGACCTTCAGTTAATTTTAGTATCAGTTTTAGTAGCATAGCCCGGTTGTCATGATCCGTTTGATCTCCTTAGTGATTATGTTAAATTGTTTCCAAGGCACTCCATGATGCAATGCCTTATTTTTTTTCATAGTTATGATATATTTTCATTTAGTAGCAGCTTTTGTAAATTTATTATTTACTAGCCGTTCCCTGCCACACGTTGCTGTGGCACACATGGGGGTTCTGTGTGGGAGGTTTGGCTCAATTCTATCGTTGGTGGGGTTCAGAATGCTCTGTGATTGTAGGTGAACTATAAATCCCAGCAACTACAACTCCCGAATGTCAAGATTCTATTTTCCCCAAACTCTACCAGTGTTCACATTTGGGCATATTGAGTATTTGTGTAGAGTTTGGTTAAGATCCATCATTGTTTGAGTCCACACTGATATCTGGATGTAGATGAACTACAACTCCAAAACCAAAGAACACTGCCCACAAAACCTTTCCAGTATTTTCTGTTGGTCATGGGAGTTCTGTGTGCCAAGACTGGTTCAGTTCCGTCGTTGCTGGAGTTCAGAATGCTCTTTGATTGTTGGTGAACTATAACTCCCAACAACTACAACTCCCAAGTGTCAAGGTTATTTTCCCCAAACTCCACCAGTGTTCGCATTTGGGCATACTGAGTATTTGTGCCAAGTTTGGTCCATATCCATCATTGTTTGAGTCCACAGTGATCTCTGGATGTAGGTGAACTACAACTCCAAAAACAAAGGACACAGCCCACCAAACCCTTCCAGTATTTTCTGTTGGTTCTGTGTGCCAAGTTTGGTTCAATTCCATCATTGGTGGGGTTCAGAATACTCTTTGATTGTAGGTGAACTATAAATCCCAGCAACTACAACTCCCAAATGACAAAATCATAATTTTTTGAGTGCAGGACATACATTGGGTTGTTAGGTGTCTTGTGTCCAAATTTGGTGTCAATTCATCCAGTGGTTTTTGAGTTCTGTTAATCCCACAAACAAACATTACATTTTTATTTATATAGATTTATTTACTACATTTATATATCGCCCCTCTCAGCCCAAGGGCAACTCGGAGCAGTTAACATTAGGCAACAATTTGATGCCCGGGTAGTTACAACAAATTAAAACAATTATTAATACTTTAAAATACTAACAGCACTATAAAAACATAAAAACCATACACAGCATTTAAAACATTATCGAAGTGTCTCCATCTCAAATCATTGTCCAGTTGCGTCGTCAGTAGACCATAATATCATATATCTATGCCATATTTGGGAAGGCCTGTTCGAAAAGCCGGGTTTTCACCATTCTTTGGAAGGACGGGAGGGAGGGAGCCGATCTTATCTCTCTAGGCAGGGCGTTCCACAGTCGAGGGGCCACCACTAAGAAGGCCCTGTCTCTCATCCCCACCAGACGCATCTGTGAGGAATTCGGGAGCGAGAGCAGGGCCTCCCCAGATCTTAGCATTCTAGATGATTCACTAAATGTAATTCCTTCCCCTTGATATATAAACACAACCCTGATAAGAAAACCAAGCAACATTTTAGAGCAGTGGTTCCCAACCTTTGGATCTCCAGGTGTTTTGGACTTCAGCTTCCACAAGTCCTAACAGTTGGTAAACTGGTTGGGATTTCTAGGAGTTGAAGTCCAAAACACCTGGAGGACCAAAGGTTTGGAACGACTGCTTTAGAGAAAACTGAGAGCTAGAATTGTAGTGAGAATATGGTGATGTCTAAGCATCTCATCCCATGTGCTGGGGGAAAGCTGGGGGAAGCAGAGGGAAGTGTTTTACTCCATTCACTCCCATGGAGGCTTGTCTTCTGGGAGGGCCAACTACACCATGTCCTTTCCCCATTGAAGTCCATCTTTGATATGATACTTTATCTTTCTATGATACTTCATCTTGTTGATGGGAAGCTTGTTGGACAGATGGCAAGCTATTTAACCAAAATTTGTACCAAAATTTACATAATATTGTTTGACATCACTGTGAAATTGAACAGTACAACATGTCTATATAACTGCTTGCTGAATTCTATTATTGTTTACTTTATGTATAAGTGGTATTTTTGTTGTATGTACATATTCAGGAACCCATTTATATTATACTGTTACAAAGCTATTTAACTTCAGCAGACTGAAAGCCAAAACCAAGGTTACAACAACATCTGTTATAGAACTCCAGTATGCTGATGACAACGTCATCTGTGTGCATTCAGAAGACCTACAAACCACTCTAAACACCTTTACAGAAGCATATGAGAAGCTTAGCCTTTCATTGAACAAAGAGAAAACCAAAGTGGTCTTCCAGCAATCACCAGCCAATCCCTCTCCCATGCCAGAAATACAGCTTAATGGTGTAACATTAGAAAATGTTGACCATTTCCACTACCTTGACAGCCACCTCTCCACAAAAGTTAATATTGACACTGAAATATAACACCGCCTGAGCTCTGCGAGTGCAGCTTTTTCCCGAATGAAGCACAGAGTGTTTGAGGACCGGGGCATCTGTAAGGATACCAAGGTGCTTGTTTATAAAGCTATTGTCCTCCCAACACTGCTGTACGCCTGTGAGACATGGACAGTCTACAGACGTCACATGCAACTCCTGGAATGATTCCATCAGCGCTGCCTCTGGAAAATCCTGCAAATCTCTTGGGAAGACAAACGGCATGCTAGAAGAAGCAAAGACCACCAGCACTGAAGCGCTGGTCCTCTGCCATCAACTCCACTGGACCAGCCATATTGTGTGGATGCCTGACGACCTTCTCCCAAGGCAGTTACTCTACTCCGAACTCAAGAACAGAAAACAGAATGTTGGTGGACAGGAAAAGAGATTTAAAGATGGGCTCAAAGCCAACCTTAGAAGACACTGAGAACTGGGAAGCCCTGGCCCTTGAGCGCTCCAGCTGGAGGTCAGCTGTGACCAGCAGTGCTGTAGAAATTGAAGAGGTGTGAATGGAGGGTGAAAGAGAGAAACGTGCCAAGAGGAAGGTGTGTCAAGCCAACCCCGACCGGGACTGCCTTCCACCTGGAAACCAATACCCTCACTGCAGAAGAACATGCAGATCAAGAATAAGGCTCCACAGTCACCTACGTACCACCGCCAGTACATTGAGCTTGGGTGACAACCCTACTCCGACAATGAGGGATCACCTAAGTAAGTAAGTAAATCCTTTGCTTTCCCCCATTTAGAGTCGGGTAGTATCTGGCTCCTCAAAATGCATTCTGCTCTCCATTTCCATGCGCTTTGGAAATGAAGTCCCACCAGAAGTGCTCTTACGTCACATGATGGCCTCCATGGGACTCCGTTTCTGAAGCAAATGGAAACAGAGCCCTGAATCCGTGGGATGAAGTCCTCGAGTAAGATTATGTGGAGATCTGCACCTCTCTGTTTGTCTGAGCTGTGTGTTGCAGTTCTGAATAAAGACCCAAAACATGAAAAAAATCATTTTCTTAAAGATCCTGCTTTTCTTTCTTTTTTTAACATGACAAATTAAAATGTTATGATACATCATGGTTGTTCCAAAAATAACAAGGCAATTCTGAACATCTTATGGAAACTTAACTCAAACCAATTGGGTGTGGACTTCTCCAATATAATGTCAAACTGTACTGAACAATCTATTCATAAAATCAGGAGAGCAAGGAGAAACATGTTCAAAATGCTGACTATTTATTATTACTACAATCCTTATTGCTAATTTAAAAACAAGATGGTTTAATCTGGATCTTCAACCCTACCTTTAAAATTTCAAATCCTGTCTTTCACCAAAGAGACCACTCCCTTTATTAGAAATTCAATTGGACTTTATCAACATGACTGAATCTGAAAGTCCAAAATCCATCCACATTCCTGTGTTTGAAAGACACGCTTGCAACTGGGTTTTCTCAGTTTGTCTATAGATAGTTTGTAATAATAAATAATCAACTTTATTTATACCCCGCCACCATCTTCCCGATGGGGACTCAGAGCAGCTTACATGAGGCCAAGCCAAAACAACAAATTACAACAGAGTAAAACCGAAAACGCAAACAATAAACAAAAACATCATAATTACATAAAACATGTGAATACATAACAATATAAAATTATGATAAGCACAAACACAATAGGTTGTGTTTCTTCATCAAGTGATATATAAACCTCACTTGCCTAGTTTCCAACAGATGTCACAACCTCTGAGGATGTCTGCCATAGATGTGGGCGAACGTCAGGAGACAATGCTTCTGGAACATGGTCATACAACTCACAGCAACCCAGAAACTTAATTGTCACCTGGAAGAACTATGACTTCAAATACATGTCCTGCATTTCCACAATTTTATAGTAAAACCATTGTTGTTACAAAACACACGTTACTAGTGATTAGTACAAACAGAGAGCATGAACTAACAAACTCTTTCCAGTTGCAATGGTCAGCATACATATTTGGGCAATAACAAATGCAGTCTATCTATCCATTAGATTTCTCTACTAATATATCACTACTTGCAGAGACCTTCTTACAGGAATTGGGAATGAACAAAGAAACGCCAGAAGGTTTATTCATATCAAACAGGTCCCCTGCCTCTAAGGAATGTCACCAACATATCAGGAAAAACTAGGTTAGCCTTTACAGTTCCCTGCTATACCAGTTGTTCAGCCTTTGACTGCAAAAATATCACAAAATTGATGAAATCCGTAAAGGGGTTGCAGGGTTCTCTAATAAATATACTATACAATTGCAACCGAAATTTCAGGTTTTGGAAGATTTTGGAAGTTATGACCAGGATTATTTATTCTTGTATTTAATTAAACAAGTTATATATAGGTAAGAACCAGGCATTTCAAAACACGAAAGTCTGGCAAGAAGTTTTAATTAACCTGTCAAATCAAAATTCCCACTAGAATTCTAGGCCACCCTGGTTTCAAAGCTGACATCTCAATAAAGAGTTTGCGTTCCTTTGAAAGAAGCACACTGTGCAGTCTATAAGATGCCTGCTTCTAAGACCTGGATTATCCAATGTCAGTGGAGTCAGCCGCCCTTGCGCCCTAAACTGCAAATCCTAAGATTCCATAAAGTGGAGCCCTGGAAGTTCAAGTGGAGCCATTGTGCTATAATTGTACCCCATGAATGGATACCATCAGCCAGACTGACAAGGGTATTCTGGGAATAGTAGCTAAAAATGAACTTTCCGAACTCTGGATAAGAAGAATTAATGACAACATGAAGAGAGGATACTCGGGAACATTCGGAGGATGGTTGATTAAGCCTCTTCTTATCCGCCGGGTGGCCCCAGACATCAAATATACTATTGTCGAAGGCTTTCATGGCCGGAATCACTGTGTTGTAGGTTTTTTCGGGGTGTATGGCCATGGTCTAGAGGCATTCTCTCCTGACGTTTCGCCTGCATCTATAGCAAACACCTCCTAGGGCCGCCTCTGGATACACTGTTTGCACTATCCCTTGCCCAGCCCTTTTATAGTTGGCCATGTTTATTTTATAATCCTGGCCATTGGTTTGTTGAACCTCTACTGATGGAGCTACAATGAAATTGGGTTTTTTTTGTGTGTTTAAGAGGATTTTTGTATTTTATGATACTTTTAGTTGTTATTTTGTTCATTAAGTTCAAGTTTTAATTGTGTTTTAATGTATGTTCACTATTACAGGAGTTCTAGGACAGTGATTAGTGTCTATTTGTGTATTTTCTTGTTTTTGTCTTTTTCTGTTGATATGGTCAGTAGACTAATCAATAAACTTTACTTACTTGTTCATTAAGTTAAATTAGTTTATGTTATATTGTGTTTATTTTGATGTAATTCTCTATATGATTTTCTTTTCAGGAATTGAATGTTTGCCTTATATGTTGGAAACTGCCCTGAGTTCTTCAGGGAAATAGAGTGGTATACAAATAAATTATTATTATTATTATTATTATTATTATTATTATTATTATTATTATTATTATTAGTGTGTGAAAACATGACCTTGGAGGTGTCTACGGACAACGCTGGCTCTTCGACTTAGAAATGGAGATGAGCACCACACCCCAGAGTCAGACATGATTGGACTTAATGTCAGGGGGAAACCTTTACCTTTTAATGTGTGAAATGAAATTACTCCATAGATATTTCATCCGCAATCCTCGGCACCAGTTTTTAGAATTTAGGCCAGTTAAACTTACCTCCGAGGGCTCACCTACACTGATGGAAATAATTCTTGTTTGGCACCACGTTTTCTGGTCTGCACTGTCCTGCAGAGACCCCAATAACACCATACACACTGTGCGCATTATAGCGAGATTGCCATAAGTGGCCATACATTTTCCTCTCCCAAACTAATTTCATTGTAAGGGGGTGGTCCGCATTTCCAATCTTTCACATTGTTTTTGGCCACGTGACCATGGATGCTCCCCCCCCCCCCCACACACACCAAATCATGCATACAAATACATAAATATATTTTGAATCTTCTTTTCAAAACATTTAGTCCACGAAGAACTATTTTCTGGCACAAATGCTCATCTCTCACCAACCAGTTCTGAACATTGCATGTCAGGATCAGAGCCCTACAAGTTGAGGTATGGTATTTTTATTCCATGTTGACAAGCTTAGAATAAACATGCAGAAAATTATATTGAGCAACCTCCACGAGTTGCGTCTCACCTTCCAACTTGATTTCCTCACTTCCCAACAAGGAGAAAAGAAAAATCAAGAAAACAAATAAGACTTTTAAGCACTGATAAGATCTCAATAGCCAGTGGTGAATAATTTTTTGCTGACTCTGACTAACAAAGCAGACTACCACATGTTTCATAACACCACAGTAGTGGCAGCTCCTGCTCAGCTATTTCCATTTCCTACTGTTTCCCTACCGGATAAAGAACTGGGGGAGGAAGGGAGGGACGCCAGGGAATCAAATTAAGCTTTTTAACACAATCAGGAGAGCAATTGCAAAACTAAACGGGATAATGTCTGCTATCGCTCATTCTCCCACTGAGTTCAACCCTTTCAGAATAACGTATATCCCAAGTGACTGTCGTATTCAAGTTCTGCTTCTGAAAATCCTATATGTTACTAAGAAATTGTGTAATTATTTGAATGTCTTGAACATTACACTTCCATTAAATCCATTCCACTTGATAAAGGCAGACGGCCACGTCATCAAGTATCATTACAGTAGACTCTCAATTCTCCGACACCCACGGGGATTGATAACTGCAGGGTAAATGTAGTTTCTGGTTCTTTGGGTTGGCTGAAATGTATGAAAATTGTCTGGTGATTATGTGGAAAATTGAATAGTGGTAGTTAAAGAGCACATTCTAAGGATTATTTCTGCATTTGATTTATTAAAATATTCCTATCCAATCCCAAGTAACAAAGGTGGAGGCATTACTTTTCATTCAACCCTCATTGCAATTGGCCACCTCGATTAGCATTCAATGGCCTAGCAGTTTTCAAAGATCTGGCTGCTTCCTGCTTGGGGGAATATAAACTATAAAAAACAAAAAAGGTTACTATAAAAAACAAAAAGGTAAAGGTTTCCCCTTGACATTAAGTCTAGTCAAGTCTAGTCGGAAGGGTGGTGCTCATCTCCATTTCTAAGCCAAAGAGTCAGCGTTGTCCATAGACACCTCCAAGGTCACGTGGCTGGCATGACCGCTTGGAGCGCCGTTACCTTCCTGCTGAAGCGGTAACTATTGATCTACTCACATTTGCATGTTTTCAAATTGCTAGGTTGGCAGAAGCTGGGTCTATAGCATTAGTTAGGCCTAAAAATAGGGCTAACTACTACTACAGACCCCATACTATACCATACCATACCATACCATAAACTCTGCATTGACTTGGTATTAATATTGTAACATAGTTATTAAAAGCAAATAAAGACAAACTAAACTTACTGTAACACAATTTTACTGTACTATAAAACTGCTTTTTTAAAAAAAATTCAAGTATTAATTCTTCAATTAGAATCATAGAATCATAGAGTTGGAAGAGACCTCATGGGTCATCCAGTCCAACCCCCTGCCAAGAAGCAGGAAAATTGCATTCAAAGCACCCCCGACAGATGGCCATCCAGCCTCTGCTTAAAAGCCTCCAAAGAAGGAGCCTCTACCACACTCTGGGGCAGAGAGTTCCATTGCTGAACAGCTCTCACAGACAGGAAGTTCTTCCAAATGTTCAGGTGGAATTGTTTGTCATTCACTTAAGAGTTCCATTTGTGTAAATTCCAGTTAATTGAGATTTAATGCATTATCTCCTCCTCCTTCCACTCATTCTCAACCTCTCTCGCACACATAGATGCTTGCGCTTTGTTGGATTTTTTAGTAGACTACTACAACAGATCTACAACCAGATCCTGGTACAACAGGCATAACATTTAAAATGAAATGATTTTGAACCCCAAAATATCACTTCTTTATATAAACTCCGTAGAAGAAGACCTCATTTTGGTACATGAAGTCTTGTCTATGACCAGCTTTCTTCATTTCGGTGATTTCATTTAGGTGTATAAGATAATTTATTTCCTTGCTGCTAATGTGAAACAATTGGGAAACAAAATCCTTGCCAACCAAGCAATTGACCAAAAACTGGAGAATTCCAGACAAAACGGCTAGGCCATTTAATGCAAGCAGACAAGAGTTCTTTCTCCCACCCTGGACATTCTACAGAATATATAAACCCATTTTCCTAGTTTCCAACCGACCTCACAACCTCTGAGGATGCTTGCCATAGATGCAGGCGAAACATCAGGAGATAATGCTTCTGGAACATGGCCATACAGCCTGGAAAACACACAACAACCCAGTGATTCTGGCCATGAAAGCCTTCAACAACAAATTGACCAATAGATTGGCCAGTGATTGTTTGCCCGTTACTGTCCTAAGTTTTATGCTCAATTCAGGGCTGGTTCTGGGATCTGAAATCTGAAAAAAGGAGGCTTCCCAAACATCCGTTTCTTTCTGTATAACTTACTTAGGTGACCCTAAAAACAAAGCTTACGACTTTCCATAAAGGATGCCGCAAAGTACAGGACTTCCTTCCTCTTGCCCATTCCACCCCTGTGTATTTCTTGCTTCTGCAGCTTGAAGCTCAACAAAATATCACTAGTTGTAGAAGTCCAAGAGCTTGGACATGTTAATTTTGGAGGGCACTACAAATCCCAGAATCTGAGAGCTATCATGCACTACAAATCCCAGAATCTGTGAACCATCCACAGCCAGGTAGAATTCAAAAGGTAATGTTTCCATACTTTTCATTTATTAGGGGCAAGTGAATTCTTGCTTTTCCAGTATGGATCCAAAGCAGCACACAATCAGTGGCGTCAGAAGGATTTCTCAAAACTTTGCATTCCACTCTACATGTTTCACTTGCTTTTCCTGTTTTGTTTGCACAATTTCTCCTCTCTGGTGGGCAGAGGAACCAGGAACAGTGAAGGTACTTTGGAGCTTAAGAAGGTGCTGTCACAGATTGGAGGAATGTGCTGGGATTTTGTAATATTTGTTTTTACAGTTTTCAAGGTTTTCTTTAATATTCATATAATGTTTCTGTTGTCCCTGAATATTATTGTCAATACTGATCATTTTGCAATACAGCTCTATAATTATTTAAAGGTACTTTGGTATTTGAGAATTATGCACCAAATACATAATTCTCAAACACATTTTATTTTGCATGGATAAATACAAATGCATTTTATTTCAACACCAAAGCCATAGTATTTAATACTTATTATTTGGAATTTTTTCAGTAATCATAAATGGTTGTAATGTAAAGCTCAGATCCATCTGAGAGAAATAAACAGAAATCACACGAGCTGTTATGATCTCACAACAAATTAGTAAAGCGAAAGAGGGAAGGTTTTGACAGTCTGGAAAACCCAAGCCTTGGGCCAGACATTCCCAACATGTGTGTCTGGGCATGTCTTGAGAGAACAGCTACTGTTGCTTGAGAAACAGATTAGGTGTATCCTATGGCTATGCAAGCAACAAGCTGCTCATTCAACTGATTTTCTTCTCATCCTCCACTAAAAATTCATTACAGAGAAAACCTGGAGGACTTCCAGAACATCATGAACAGTGATAAATCCAGGATTACACCCAAGCTGTGAACCTGGGTCTTCACATTACCAAGAAATTACAGGGATAGAAGCTACAAACATCAGGTCACCATGACCACTGGTCAAGATGTCTAGAAATTCTGAAAGTTGCTGTCAAAAGGTAATATTTGAAACTGGACTTGGGAAGCAAAATGTTATGTGGCTTCAAATTGTTTCTAATTTGAATAGACCCCAAAGTAAACTGGGGCTGAGAGAGGTTGACTAACCCAAGGTGGGTTTCTTTTGCCAAGCAAGGAATCAAACCCTGGTCTCCAGAGTTGTAATCCAATAACAACAACAACAACAACAACAACAACAACAACAATCTGGAAAAGCTAACACGATATGAGGATTTAAAGATCGAACTGCAAAGATTCTGGCACAAGCCAGTCAAGATGGTCCCAGTGGTGATCGGCACACTGGGCACAGTTCCTAAAGACCTTGGCCTGCACTTAAACACAATCAGTGCTGACAAAATTACCATCTGCTAGCTGCACAAGGCCACTTTACTGGGATCTGCACGCATTATTTGCCGATACATCACACAGTCCTAGACACTTGGGAAGTGTGATCCAATACAAAAGATCCCCAAAATTGCAAAAAACACAAATCCACTACAAGCCGTAGTACATAAATTACAGAGGTAAATGTTCTTTTTTGCAGCTTATATAATATAATAATAAACATATATCAAACATATAATACAGCATTGAGTAATATACAAGGAACAAAAAACTGTTATTTATACAGTGATTTTTACATCAGTCACAAAAGTAAAGTATTTCTGGCTGTAAAGCAGACTTCTCCTAAGGAGAACCTGATGTAAGTATCTATTCCTCTTTTGTTATTTATGCCTTATATGTTGGCAAAACATGGAAATATTCATCTCTTTTGGGACATGTTCTAGCCACCTGTATATAATCCCTTCTGATCCACTTCTTCATACTTATCCACCCAAGGAAGATTTGATATTTTGGAGAACTTGATGTCCACTTCATTGTACTCTTCATATTTTCTCCACCTGAGAAAGACTTAAGACTCAGGCCCGTAGCCAGGATTTTGTTTCGGGGGGGGGGCAGTTTGGTTCGGGGGGGGGGGCTGAGTCTGAGTGAAAGAGGGTCTACCCTAGCAAACCTTTTGTATCGTTACCCCAATGCATATGGGATATATTTTTTTTGTTGTGTCAGGTGCATCCTGTTGTGACAGAATTGGCCGTCTGAAAGGACGTTGCCCAGGGGACGCCCGGATGTTTTGATGTTTTGCCATCCTTGTGGGAGGCTTCTCTCATGTCCCCGCATGAGGAGCTGGAGCTGATAGAGGGAGCTCATCTGCCTCTCCCCGGATTTGAACCTGCGACATGTCAGTTTTCAGTCCTGCCGGCACAAGGCTTTAACCCACTGCGCCACCGGGGGCTCTTGTTATGGGATATATTGAGCATGGTGATCAGATCATGATATGAATAAACATAACAGTTTAAATAATGTACCAGTAAGGCCTTCTCGCGGACCACCATGAGAATTTCGGGGGGGGGGGGGAGGGGGGGGCTGAAGCCTCCCAAGCCCCCTCCCCCCTGGCTACATGCCTGAGACAGTCGAAACCGGTTTGGAAATCCTCTACATGGATATCCTCTTACAAGGGACTGGAAACTCCACCAATAGTATCTTTACAGAAAACAAGGGATCGTATGCCCTTAGGAGAAGTCTGCTTTACAGCAAGAAATACTCTACTTTTGTGACTAATGTAAAAATCACTGTATAAATAACAATTTTTTGTTCCTTTGTATATCGCTCAATGCTGTATTATGTAAGCTTGATATACGTTTATTATTGTATTATATAAGCTGCAAAAAAAAATTTACCTTTGTAATTTATGTACTATGGCTTGTAGTGGATTTGTGTTTTTTGTGATCCAGTACAACAGCCACATAGTGACTTTGTTTGCCGTGTATCTAATAATAATAATAATAATAATAATAATAATAATAATAATAATAATAATTTATACCTTGCCACCATCTCCCCAAAGGGGACTCGGGGTGGCTAAAATGAGGCCAAGCCCAAAAATAATACAGCAAAATATGATACAAAACAACAGAAAATTAAACACAACAAAATGCATAATGTAACAAAATAAAATAAACAGTGCAAAATAACATAATCAAAATGAAACACAAGGGCGGGCCAAATGTGCATGATAAAATGTTAAAACGTTCAAAACCTGGGTGAGATAGGAAATAGAGAAAGTATATTTGTATTCCAATAGTCACTGGCTCTGTGAGGCAAAACTAATCACAAAAAAGATGGCAACCTGCTGCATCTCACTGTGACTCATAGCAGCTCAGTGTATGACTTTTTTCCATCAGCCCCGATGCCTGCGATGGACAACTTTGGCCATTATCCAGAACTTGGAAAAGTTCCTTTTTTGAAGGGCCACTCTCAGAATCCCCAAGTCTTCCTAGCCTCTAATCTTTCAAGTTTGGCAACTCTTAATGTTGTAATCTGCACCTAGTGCAATGGGTCCAGTCACTCCCCAAAGCAAGAAATGTTTTGAGAATTGCTATCTGTCATTACAGGAAGCAATCTTGGATCAGTGATTCATACAGAAACAAAAACGGGGTGGGGGAGGTATTTCTGATTCTTAAATCCTCCACAGCTCTAGGCTTTGCTAAAGGAGTTTGAGGACTTCCTTCATTTTCAATTCAGAAGGGAGTGCATTTGCGCAACCAGAAGCTCAGAAGATACCGCCCTAGGCTGAAGTGGACAGGCACAGAGGAACACCAGAACGGCCCTTTCGTAGTCTTGAAAAAGAACAGGCACTTGTACTCTGAAAAATTAACTTGTTCCTTTATTGCTCAAAATAATATGGAAATTGAGAAATTCTCGTCATCCATGTTTTTTAAAAATAGAAATGTATACATTAGACCAGCAAAATGGAAATCATAAGAAAAGTGGATGCTGCTAAACGAAAAATCATTCCTGGATATATTTTGGAAGAACTCTCCAAGTGGCCTCCAAACGTAGTCCACAACTTAACCTTATTGTATCATTTCACATGTATGTATTTGTACTTTTGAATAAAAAGTGGGCTGAAACATGTTGAACTGCTCTTCTTTGTGCTACAGGACCTTATCCCTATTGATTTCAACTAATTGCTACCTCTGATGACAACTTTTCTGTTAACAAAGTAATACCCAGGAATACACCTATTTGGTTAAACCAAGGCATACCTGTATGCAGTGTCATTAATGTACTTTGTGGTTCCAATGCAAAAAAAGGAACATATCCTGGGTTCCTTCTCCAAGGAATTCATCAACTAAATATGGTCCACAAAATTTACCACCATTCTTAACCTTAACATTAAAGAATTGAGGCTGGTGTGTGTGTGTGTACATATGTACAAACATACATACAGCATGTGACTTTACATACATGCAACATGTGCAATCTCTTGGGAAGACAAGCGGACAAATGTCAGCGTGCTGGAAGAAGCAAAGACCACCAGCATTGAAGCGATGGTCTTCCGCCATCAACTCCACTGAACCAGCCACGTTGTCCGGATGCCAGACCACTGTCTCCCAAACCAGTTGCTCTACTCCGAACTCAAGAACGGAAAACAGAATGTTGGTGAGCAGGAAAAGAGATTTAAAGATGGGCTCAAAGCCAACCTTAAAAACTCTGGTACAGACATTGAGAACTGGGAAGCCCTGGCCCGTGAGTGCTCCAGCTGGAGGTTAGCTGTGACCAGCAGTGCTGTGGAATTTGAAGAGGCATGAATGGAGAGCAAAAGAGAGAAACGTGCCAAGAGGAAGGCATGTCAAGCCAACCCCGACTGGGACTGCATTCCACCTGGAAACCAATGCCCTCACTGCGGGAGAAGATGCAGATCAAGAATAGGGCTCCACAGTCACCTATGTTCCCACTGACAGTACACTGATCTTGGAAGACAATCCTACTCGGACAATGAGGGATCATCTAAGTAAGTAAGTAAGTATAGTATGTGATTTTACAGATTCTTATTGTCTCATGCAGTCTCTTTTAAGGACTACCTCATACTCAGTTATGCCCATTCTGCTCCAAAGTCTTGTAAGCACCATGCACATATATCTTATAGCTATAATTAAATGGCATGAAAAATATCCTAAATCCAAATTGTCATGACTAGAGCAGATCTACTGAATCAATAGGAAATGCTTGTATAAGGGAACACTTCTATAGATGTGGGCGAAACGTCAGGAGAGAATGCTTCTGGAATATGGCCATACAGCCGGGAAAACTCACAGAAGCCCAGTGATTCCGGCCATGAAAACCTTTGACAAAACACTTCTATACATTCCATTGGTATGGTGAGACCAATTCAATTTTGACTAAAAATTGGATCTAGACCAGGGGCAAGACCAAATGTTCCTCTAAATCAGAGGTCCTCAAACTATGGCCCGCGGGCCGGATATGGCCTTCCAAGGTCATTTACCCGGCCCTTGGTCAGGGTCAACCTAAGTCTGAAATGACTTGAAAGCACACAACAACAACAACAACAACAACAATCCTATCTCATCAGCCAAAAGCAGGCCCACACTTCCCATTGAAATAGCAATAAGTTTATACTTGTTAAAATTGTTCTTCATTTTTGTATTGTATTTAAGTGGTTTTTGCACTACAAATAAGATATGTGCAGTATGCATAGGAATTCATTCATGTCTCTCTCTCTCTCTCTCTCATATATATATAGATAGATAGATAGATAGATAGATAGATAGATAGATAGATAGATAGATAGATAGATAGATATATTAGCCATTAATCAAACCCTTTTGTGTTGCAGATTTCTTGCTCCTAATTTAACCCATGGAAACTTTCTCCATAGTTTTTACTAGAGCAGGAACTAGCCAATACTGAAAGTACAATTTCTATGCAACGTGTCACTGTGTGTATGCAAGCATTGCATAAGAAAATTAAGCACTGCCCAATGAATTACTACGACGAGAACAAACTCAGTTTGTTTGTTCAGGCTTACTATCCTGCCAAGGATTAGCAAGGAACTACTTCTCTTAAGGTGTCTTACATATTTTTCCCTACAACCTGGAGATGTTTTCAAGAAGCTAACATATCCCTTTCCTGCCTAACCCTGTAAAACCCAACCTATTTTGCAGCACAGAACGAAGATCAGACATGAATTGGCTTCATTTTCCCCCTCCTCTTCGCCACGGGGAGAGCAATGCCATGTCCCCAACCTTTGCTTTCTGGAAATTCTTTGGTGTATTACCACATAGCAGAGTGGTGTGACAAGGATAAAGAGATTAGGAGTATTTTCATTTAACTCCTTCAGCTCAGAGCCAGCAAAGAATGATTTATTGTTGTATGGGACTCTCTAGAGCAGGAAAAAGGGCAGCAAAGAAACTGTCCTGTTGCTGGGTTGTTGTAGGTTTTTCGGGCTGTATGGCCATGTTCTAGAAGCATTCTCCCCTGACGTTTCTCCTATATCTATGGCAAGCATCTTCAGAGGTTGTGAGGTCTGTTGAAAACTAGGAAAATTGGGTTTATATATCTGTGGAAAGTCTTGTCTGTTAGGTGTGAATGTTTCAATTGGCCACCTTGATTAGCATTTGATGGCCTAACAGTTTTTAGGTGTAGCTTGTTCCTGCCTAGGGGAATCCTTTGTTGAGAGGTGATTAGCTGTCCCTGATTGTTTCTTGTCTGGAGTTCCCCAGTGTTTGAGTGTTGTTCTTCATTTAGTTACAATTTTAGGGTTTTTTTTTAAATAATGGTAGCTAGATTTTGTTTATTTCATTTATTTATTTATTATTTTTATTTTTATTATTTATTTATTTATTTACTATATTTATATACCGCTCCTCTCAGCCCGCAGGCAACTCAGGGCAGTTAACAAAGGCAACAATTTAATGCCAACAACAGCATAAAACATTTAAAAACATTAACATGTGATATGATTTCTTAGCAAAATCGATTAAAAACCTAAATCGTAAGTATCTCTTAATTAAAAACGTTGTCCAAAATCGTCATCCAATTGTTCCATATTTCTATGCTTGCTCAAACAGCCAGGTCTTCACTTTCCTTCGGAATGGTAAAAGGGAGAGGGCCCGATCTAATGTCCTTAGGAAGGGCGTTCCACAGCCGAGGGGTCACCACTGAGAAGGCCCTGTCTCTTGTCCCGCCAGATGTATTTGTGATGCCTGCGGGAGCGAGAGCAAGGCCTCCCCAGATGATCTTAAAGTCCTAGCTGGTTCATAAGGGGAGATATGTTCAGACAGGTAGGTTAGGCCAGAACTGTTTAGGGTTATATAGGCTAAAGCCAGCACTTTGAATTGTGTCCAGTAGCACACCAGCAGCCAATGGAGCTGGCATGACAGCGGCATTGTATGCTCCCTGTTAGTAACCTTGCTGCCGTCCGTTGGACCATTTGAAGCTTCCGGACAGTCTTCAAGGTCAACCCCATGTAGAGCGTGTTGCAGTAGTCTATACAGGATGAAACCAGAGTGTGGACTATCGTGGCCAAGTCAGACTTCCCAAGGTACGGGCGCAACTGGCGCACAAGTCTTAACTGTGCAAATACTCCCCTGGTTTTCATGGTTTCTTTCTTTCTGTTGAAATTGTCCACATGCTTGTGGATTTCAATGGCTTCTCTGTGTAGCCTGACATGGTAGAACATGGCTATACAGCCCAAAAAACCTACAGCAACCCAGTGATTCCAGCCACGAAAGCCTTCGACAATACATGCACAGATACACACACACACACAAAGAGGCAAACATAAATTAGACTACATAAAGATGAAACTCCTCACAAAAAACATGTAGGAGGCAGCCTCAGCAGTGCAAGCTGTTGCTAAATTAACACATGTTCACAAAAATTAATAGAAATAATGTGTGCAGGGAGGAACAACAATAAGGTACTCATACACACACACTCTAAGAGCAAACGTCAGCAGAAAGACTAGCAGTCTCACCACACTGCTCTACTCCATTGTTTGCACAACAAATAGAGCAGAGTTGTTTGCAAAGACAATGTTGTATCTATGTAAATAAATGTTCTCCTTCTGGATAATCTCCAGTCATAAGTAGTAACTCTGTATGTGCTGCCAGCTGTACTGCTGGGGGCCTTATATATGTGTATAAGCAAAGACACTCCTTGACCCCATATCCCAGCACTCAAAGATGGGAAGGTATCAACCCTACTTTGTTCATCAAGAAAAGGATGGGGAAAATGTGTGATATGCCCAAAATGTGGGATTACCCCTCTCTTGGACATCTCCCAACAATCCCAAGCAGATTGTTGGTTCTTCACTGCTGCAAAAGGCATAGAAACATGCTGAATCGTAGCAACATTGAGGTGACTGGGGACTAGGAAGGCCCTTTGGTCATCGTGGCGCAATCCAACAGTTCCAAGGAGTTTCTCCCACATTTCCATAAGGCCCAGTTGACCATTAGAGTACCAGGAATGTGATCTGGATCAGTTTCAATGGGGAAGGCATCCTCAACACTCCTGATGGATGTTCATTGCTGTTTCCAACCCAACATATTACAGGTAATGTCCGAACTTTACATTGGGATTGCTGTGAGATGGAAGATATTGCCAACACAATACCACGATAATTTATTTCTCAGCTCCATCAAAATAGTGGATGGTGAGTTGTCTGAAATGCAAGTGCCATTCATTTCCTCAAATGTCTTGACCATGCCAGGACTCCACGGACTAGTGAAGAAAGTGAGTGGAGATCTTTGGCTTTTGGGGCACATTATGGGCATCTAAATACCATATTTCCAGGTCTGTTGCACAGTACTGATAAACTGGCAAATTATTAAACCAGATGCTTAAAATAAATCTAAACGGTTAAAGATTCACATCTAAACAAACTTGTGTGATTCCGTGCTATATCCCAGTTGTGTTCCTTCACAACCCAGCTGCATTCTGTCTTCTTGTACATAGACCATAGGAGTGTGGTTGTGCATAGACTCCTTGTATGAATCAGCAAGGACTTTAAGATCATCCGGGGAGGCCCTGCTCTCAGTCCCACAGCCATCGCAGTTGCATTTGGTGGAGACGGGAGACAGGGCCTTCTCTGTGGTAGCCCCTCGGCTGTAGAACACCCTTCCTAAGGAGGTTAAATCTGCCCCCTCCTTTTTGACCTTCAGGAAGAAACTTAAGTCCTGGTTGTGGGCGCAAGTTGCATTTGGTGGAGACGGGAGACAGGGCCTTCTCTGTGGTAGCCCCTCGGCTGTAGAACACCCTCCCTAAGGAGGTTAAATCTGCCCCCTCCTTTTTGACCTTCAGGAAGAAACTTAAATCTAGGTTGTGGGAGCAAGTGTTTGCAGATTAGATTGATATTACTGGCAATGATGAGATTTTATTAGACCGCAATTTGGATGGATTTGGATGACGATTTTAACTTGGCAAACTGTTTTAATGTGTATTGATATTTATTTTTAGGCATTTGATTGTATTATTATGATGTGTTTTATTGTTTTGGCATCGAATTGTTGCCTGTTAGAAGCCATCCTGAGTCCCTCCTCAGAGGTCGAGATAGGACAGGGTACAAATGTTCCAAATAAATAAATAAATAAATAGACATTAAATGCTATTATAGTCTATAGTTCCCAGTATATGGCTAATTGTAAGGAATTATGAGAGTCACAGACCAACATCAAAAGAATCACAGTTGCCTGCCTTTTTCATAGTTCAATAATGGGAAGTCAAATTTACACTGAGTAAGGGGAGGGGGAAAATGAAAGAATTTTTAAGAAAATGATGTACTTGATACCAGAAAGGATTTCTAAGATGTATAAAAATAGTTCTGCTGTTGGAAATACAGGGGGAAAGGTGGGTACTATTTACCATATGTGATGTCATGTAAAAAGGCCCAGAAATGCATACAACTTGAATATAATTCAGATAAAATTTGAAACTCTATCTGCTTGAGATGTTAGATCTAACAGTTAGATGAACAACTTGATAGAAAATTTGGAAGGTTATTGCTGTACATGATAATGACAGCAAGAATTACCTATGCTCAAAGATGGAAAGACTCGATGATTCTGTCACAAAACGATTGGCTTATGAAAAGAAATGAACTTGCAGAAATAAATAAACTTACTGTATTGATCAAAGAGAAATCTCTAATTTTAAAAAAAGATTGCGGCCCATTTATTGTCTTCTTCCAGCAAAGATGGGGCCAAATCTCTCCATCACCGCTTTTTTTGGACTAGAAGTCTGTCACTATATGAGAAAGGATGTACCAAGGGTTTCTTTTCACAAATAGGTGTAGAAAACCGAGCGAATATAATCACTAGACAGATATTGTAAAGCCCTTAGATTAGATAATGTAGATTGCGTAGTTTGTAGTTATTGGTTTTTTTTAATGTTTAGGATGTTGTAGTATTATTCTAAGCGAAGTAACTTCCATCTTTTGTGTTATTGTTGTTGTTTTTTTGTTGTGTTTTTTGTATGTCTGCATGTAGGTTTTGTTTTGGGGCCATGGTGATGCAGCGGGTTAAACCGCTAAGCTGCAGAACTTGCTGATTGTAAGGTTGGCAGTTCTAATCTGCAGATGGGCTGAGCTCCTGTTGTTAGCTCCAGCTCCTGCCAACCTAGCAGTTCGAAAACATGCAAATGTGAGTAGATCCTTATTATTATTAGTTATTTTATGTCCCACCTTTCTTTCAATAACAAGACTCAGCACATATAATCATAGAATCATAGTGTTGGAAGAGACCTCATGGGCCATCCAGTCCAACCCCATTCTGCCAAGAAGCAGGAATATTGCATTCAAATCACCCCCGACAGATGGCCATCCAGGCTCTGTTTAAAAGCCTCCAAAGAAGAAACCTCCACCACACTCCGGGGTAGAGAGTTCCACTGCTGAACAGCTCTCACAGTCAGGAAGTTCTTCCTCATGTTCAGATGGATTCTCCTTTCTTGTAGTTTGAAGCCATTGTTCCGTGTCCTAGTCTCCAAGGAAGCAGAAAACAAGCTTGCTCCCTCCTCCTTGTGACTTCCTCTCACATATTTATACATGGCTATCATGTCTCCTCTCAGCCTTCTCTTCTTCAGGCTAAACATGCCCAGCTCCTTAAGCTGCTCCTCATAGGGCTTGTTCTCCAGACCCTTGATCATTTTAGTCGCCCTCCTCTGGACATATTCCAGTTTGTCAATATCTCTCTTCAATTGTGGTGCCCAGAATTGGACACAATATTCCAGGTGTGGTCTAACCAAGGCAGAATAGAGGGGTAGCAATACTTCCCTAGATCTAGACACGATGCTCCTATTGATGCAGCTAGCAAAATGTTTTCAAACAACATAAATGGAAATGATACAAAATCTCCAGTAAATATATAAATATAAAATTTATTTAAAAGACAATTAAATTATTTTTAAAGTTCAAAACATGAAAAAATATATTAAAAAACCCATTAAAATCTCACCATTGAAAGATCATCTCAATCATTTTCTGAAAGCCTGACAGTATAAGGATGTTTTCACTTGCTGGTGGAAGATAGGAAAAGATAGAGATACCAAGATGGACCTCTACCTTGTTTCTACCACCTGAACCCGAGAAGATGGTGGGACAGAGAGAAAAGCCTCTCCAGAAGATCTCAGAGCTATGATGGGCTCATAAAGAGAGATATGGTCCTTCAAATACCCTGGATCCAATCTGTATAGGGTTTGCCAAAATAATCCCTAAATTGATGTTGGATTTCATTTTTAAGAAGGGGAAAATGGATAAGTATAAATAGTAGATAAGTATAGAATTGTAACTCCAGCAAAGGATCGCTGCGTTGGCGCTGGAGCTTGAGCACCTCAATGATGTCACGAGCAAAGCTGCGAAGGGCCATCCAAGACGGGACAATCGTGGCAGAGAGGTCAGACCAAGCACGATCCCTGGGGAAGGCAATGGTAAACCACCCCAGTATTCTTGCCAAGAAAACTAAATGAACCAGTACAACCAGAGATATGCCATTGGAAGATGGGACTTCTAGGTTGGAAGATGGGAGCTCTGGCGTGGGCTGGTCCATGAGGTCACAAAGAGTCGGAAACCACTGAACGAATGAACAGGAATCATCAGACTGTTATGAGACTATATGGAAAATTGTTTTCCATAAAGGTGACTGACCATGTTATATTTTATTTATATTACCAAATAAAAATATAATTTAAAAAGTCAGAGTTTTTGAGCAACTTATGATTCACAGTTCCAGACTTTTCCTCTGAGTGCACAAAACAACAGCAAGAGAAAGTTCATTTTAGGTAAAAACATACCTTCTGTCAAATTATTAGATTAATAACCAGTTATAGAGATGTTTATTTTGTACCACAAAGCATTAAGAATTAAACTTACTGTAGGTCTGTCCTAGAACAAGCAACTACTGTGGAATGTTTTCAATTGTTCCCACTGTAAATTAATCTAGCATAAAATAACATTTTGATACCTTGTATGAATGATATCTGCACATTTATTAAGCTTCAAGACATTTTGTAGTATGAGAACAGAAAGGTCAATGCAAGAAACAGCATAACTGGGCCACGGTAGAACTTTGAAATGTTAGTTTTTGACAGTTCCCAAATTCCACAAGCTGGTATGGCCAGTGGCCAAGAGAATCTGATAATTTCCATTCACTGGAAGTAATTTTTTTTCTAGGTTTTGGCCCATAAAAAAATCTGACCGTGAGATTTAATATACAAAGTCGACAGGTGAAGACTTGATGAGCACCTTGGATGGGAAACCCACAGAAAGGCATAAAACAGGCTTTGCTTTTGTTTTTAAGTTTAAGAAGGGGACTCAAGTTATCAACATATGAAATGGCCTTTCTTTACTTTGGTGAATTTGTACAGTTTTTGTGGGGAAGTTGCAAAATGGTCACATTTCAAAACAGCATTTCTGTAATCATTTCACCATGATATAGACCCAATCATTTCCAAGGGCACTGAACCTAAAGAACAAGTTAAACAACACTGGAAATCCTAGACTAATTCAAAATTTGGAGAAATCAGTTGAATTTACTTCCTATGGGCATAACAGAGTCTAAAGCAGCATTTCTCAACCTGGGGGTTGGGACCCCTGGAGGGGTCACCAAAGACCATCAGAAGACACAGTATTTTCTGTTAGTCATTGGGGTTCTGTGTGGGAAGTTTGGCCCCATTCTATCATTGGTGGGGTTCAGAATGCTCTTAGATTGTAAGGTGAACTATAAATCCCAGCAACTACAATTCCCAAATAGCAAGTCTATTTTCCCCCAAAACCCACCAGTGTTCACATTTGGGCATACTGTGTATTTGTGCAAAGTTTGGTTCAGATCCATCACTGACTCCACAGTGCTCTCTGGATGTAGGTGACCTACAACTCCAAAACTCAAGGTCATTGCCCACCAAACCTTTCCAGTATTTTCAGTTGGTCATGGGAATTCTGTATGCCAAGTTTGATTCAATTCCATCGTTGGTGGAGTTCAGAATGCCCTTTGCAGATGAGCTATAAATCCCAGCAACTACAACTACCAAATGACAAAATCAACCCTCCCTTCTAACCCCACCAGTATTCAAATCTGGGTGTATTGAGTATTTGTGCCAAATTTGGTCCAGTGAATGAAAATGTTGTTCTTCATCCATTCAGTTGCTTCCGACTCTTTGTGACCTCATGGACCAGCCCATGCCAGAGCTCCCTGTTGGCCGTCACCACCCCTTCTTCAAGGTCTAGCCGGTCACTTCAAAGATGCCATCCATCCATCTTGCCCTTGGTCGGTCCCTCTTCCTTTTTCCTTCCATTTCCCCCAGCATCATTGTCTTCTCTAAGCTTTCCTGTCTTCTCATTATGTGGCCAAAATACTTCATCTTTGCCTCTAATATCCTTCCCTCCAATAAGCAGTCGGGAAGAAGAAGAAGAAGAAGAAGAAGAAGAAGAAGAAGAAGAAGAAGAAGAAGAGGAGGAGGAGGAGGAGGAGGAGGAGGAGGAGGAGGAGGAGGAGGAGGAGGAGGAGGAAGAGGAGGAACTTTATTTTTCTACCCCGCCTACATCTCCCTGAAGCGACTTGGGGCGGCTTACATGGAGCTTTATTTCCTGAAGTATGGACTGGTTGGATCTTCTCGCGATCTAAGGCACTCTCAGAACTTTCCTCCAGCACCATGAAAATACATCCTGCATATCAGATATTTCCATTACAATTCATAACAGTAGCAAAATTACAGTTATGACCTATCTACAAAAATAATGTTATGGTTGGGGGTCACCACAACACAAGGAACTGTATTAATGGGTCACGGCATTCGAAAGGCTGAGAACCACTGGTCTAAAGGCTTGTAAGATCTGTTGACTAAGAGACCAGAAAAACAAGATCTTCTCTCCATTTTGATGCCATTGAACTCTCTTGTCAATAAGTATAAAGATGGAAGTGTAAATTATTTTCTGTGTAAATTTACTAATTGTTTCTCAGCAATAAAAGCCAGATATATATGGAGAAACAACTCTGATATTACTCTTTCCCCCTGTTTTTCATTGGTTTTTAAGTGTTTGACTTCCCCAGATACAGAACTTGTTTGCAATCTAGGCAAAAAATATAATGCTTAAGACGACTGGCCAACAAATATGGTCTGGTTACTAACGGCAGGATTTGCAAACAAGTTATATGAATTGGGAATAGTGGTCAGATGTAAATTACATAGGAAAAAGTGTCAGATCTTCCGTCCTTGTGCTTCAGATATTCCAGTTCCCCAAGGAAAGCATGGCTATCAACATCCCATTATTAAATGCATATTCTGCAGCCTCTGCAAAGAGCCTATATCTTGAAACCGCACCATATCAGATAGATTTGTTCAAAGTTCAAGGATGATTGATTAAATCAGTTCAAGGTTCTCTGAGAAGGCATTACTTTATTGTACAGGAGGAGAATATTTATAATGTTCAAGAATATTTACTGTTACCTAGTTGGTTACAGAGGGATCAATATTGATTGCATAGAGATTTCTATCACACCAGCTCCCATGATTGCACTAGGTGAGAGTTTATTTTGGAACTTATTTTTTTCTTACCAAAAGTACAGAGCAGGGTCAAAATGGGATAGTTAAATTAGACTCAATTATATGTCTGCCTGAAATATTGTGTCCAGTTCTGGGCACCGCAGTTAAAGAGAGATATTGACAAACGGGAATGTGTCCAGAGGAGAGCGACTAAAATGATCAAGGGTCTGGAGAACAAGCCCTATGAGGAGCGGCTTAAAGGGCTGGGCATGTTTAGTCTAAAGAAGAGAAGGCTGAGAGGAGACATCATAGCCATGTATAAATATGTGAGGGGAAGTCATAGGGAGGAGGGCGCAAGCTTGTTTTCTGCTGCCCTGGGGACTAGGACGCAGAACAATGGCTTCAAACTACAAGAAAAGAGATTCCATCTGAACATTAGGAAGAACTTCCTGACTGTGAGAAACTGTTCAGCAGTGGAACTCTCTGTGTGTGGTGTGGTGGAGGCTCCTTCTTTGGAAGCTTTTAAACAGAAGTTGGATGGCCATCTGTTGAGGGTGCTTTGAATGCGATTTTCCTGCTCATAGGAAGAGGGTTGGACTGGATGGCTCATGAGGTCTCTTCCAACTCTATGATTCTATGATTCTAAGAAATGCTTATGTTCAAACCCCTCCAGGTTTGAGCATAAACGTTTACCACAGTCAAACAGAATGCACACTACATGTAAGGATACTAAATTAATTCTGTATTTTCCTATCCACTGTATTGTTGCATTACACACACTGGATAAGTCTAGGGACCTCTTCCCAAAGCCTTTTTGAACAATGAAGTTTTGTGGCACCCTGTGCACACTCCCTCTTTTCCACATCATACAATGGGGACGGGACAGGGTGCATTAGCACCCTATTCCTGTCCCTATCAGATGGGAGAAAGGGTGGCAATGCACAGCAATGCATGTTGCCCCACCTTCCTTTCCCCCGTTATATAGGGAAAAGGGGAGGAAAGTACAGGTAGTTCCTTCTGGCACTCCCCTTCATTTTGGGAGGAATGTGGGCAGGGCCTGCTGAGCATCGTCTGATGATGCTCGGCAGTCCCCATCCAGGCCCAGCCAAGAGTGGCAAAATGGGGCCATTTTAGTCCCATGTGAAGAGGTCCTAGGATTTGTCACATCTTATATGGTGCTAGCATAAAATATGACGTTCTTCAGGATTCACATCTAATGCAGTTCTTTTTCACCCAAGTTTAAAAGACTGACCTTTAACCCTGAACCTTTCTGGAAAACCCGGTTATTTTACGTATGCCTGCAGTACACAGGCACATTCCCAAAGGGTAGGTGGATCAGCTATGTCGTGATTGCATGACACATGGAGCTGATTTGGGTTGAAGTGGCTTTGAACCACAAAAGTTGTAGGTTGCTCTGAATTTTTCCCAAGTATATTTGGGACCACGCAAGTATTTATGCCAGTTCCAATATGGAACCGGCCACAATATGGCACAGGGACTATGGTGCCGCTGGCTGGGAGTCAGCTGCATTAAGATCACTACTGACCAAAGGTCATGAGTTCGAAGCCAGCCCGAGTCAGAGTGAGCTTCCAACCAATTTGTGTAGCTTGCTGTTGTTCTTTGCAGCCCGAAAGATAGTTGCATCTCTCAAGTAGTAAATTTAGGTACCACTTATGCGGGGAGGCTAATTTACGACGCCATAAAAATCTCCAGCGAGCATGCAAAAAATGAGGAAGTAGTTCATCAGTGTCACAAATGGACAGTGAAGTGACAGCTCCCCTGGTGGCCAGAATATCCTCATGAAAAAGCTGGAATGTTAAATAGCCTCTGTGTGTTTGTCTATATTTGTTGTGTGTCTATGGCATTGAATGTTTGCCATGTATATGTACATTTTAATCCACCCTGAGTCCCCTGCGGGGTGAGAAGGGCGGAATATAAATACTGTAAATAAATAAAATAAATAAACTGTTTACATGCCCATCCCGTATTCCCCAGACTCAGGCAGCCTGAGGATATGCAATGGCACCCACCACACTCCCATTTTCATCATAGCAGCAGCATGGCTAGTATCCATCACTTGTCACTTGATGATGGCCTGACTGCCAGGGCAACTGGAGGAGGGGGGGGGAGAAGGGGGCAATTTCTCCTCTCCCACATCGCTCTACCCCAACTGATGTCAGACTAGTGTGTCTGTCCTTTGTCACCAACACTAGTCATGTTGCACCCACTGACTGCTGCTATGGGGGCCAATAAGGGAAGCCATCAGATGGTGCCAAACCAGATTCTGCACTATTGGATGCTCAGGACTCCTTTCCAGATCTGCAACAGCCAGAGAGCCAGCAGCCAAAGTAATCCTGGAGCTGATCCAGAATTCAACACTCCAGATCAACCTCAGGATAGAAGGTCAGTGAAGGTGTGCCCCATATTAAGGGGTGAGTCTTTAAGTGGGTGGCACAGGTAGATGAGAGGTCTCCTGATCCTTCCTTCCATTAAATGCTACTTGCTTCTGTTTTGTTGGCATGCAACTGGCTTTACTTTTTATACAGTCACCATTATTTTTTGAAGGTGCATTAGTTCAGATAATTGCATATTGGTATTAATACACCTCTTGTCTACCAACTTTTAAATACAAGACACTTCACTTAGCAAGATGGCCAATGCCCTACTGAGGCATTTTAATAAAATGTGGACATTTATATACTCATAAATTAGCATGTAGGTGTGTTTTGGGTGGGGCAGGAATGGGGCAGCCACAGCCATACAGGCAGAAATAATATAGAATATAGCACAAATTATCATCTAGGCCTGCCTTTTAACAACAAAATGAGCTCATATGGGGAATGATGTGGCAGGTAATGTCACTCTTACTTTAATTGAATCAGGATGTGCTTTAACTTGGTCACTACGGAGCAGGAAAATGCGAGTTGAATCAGATTTTTTTCACCTCTTTCGACAACACCCAGGACAGGAGATAAGCTGGTAGCATTTTATCCCATTCTAGTTACACACAGATCCCTTTACTATGCAAAAATGTGGGGTGGTCCTCCTAGCTCTTTTACAATGCTAATACACCATCTCTCCTCTTAGTTATTTTGGCTGGAACTGCAATTCTATTCTGCCTTCCACCCATATTTCTTCTGCTGCACATATTGATGTGAGGAAATTGACATAAGAAGTAAAAGTAGCACTAGCGGGATAGGTACACACTCTATAGATCACCATGTCTTGGATTAAAATGTTGAGAGTATGGATATGAGACCTCCCTAGAAAGGTAAATAACTTAGATGAGGTTTAATTGTATGCCGGAAAGTACAGAGAAATAAAAACACTAGTTCAAAATAAAGAGTGGAGTATGCTAATATAACTATCCTTGAACATTATTAATGTTGTATATTAGTTTGTAGAAGTCAAAATGCAGCTATCCCAGTTTAGTGTATGGTTTATGGCCTGCAAAGATGTCCTAATGAAACTTGAGTTTACATGTAAAATGCAGTATTAAGCACTTTTATTTGGAGTTTATTTTGCCTCTATATGTGTGGTTTGGCAGTAACTGTTATCCATACAGAAAATATGAAATCTGATATATTAGAATACGGTCTGGTTTAGAAAGATTCTGTGTTCTAGTTCCTATGTGGAAGCCAATAGTACATGCAAGTTTAAATTGGTATGGTTTCTGTAGGGCAAGGAGTACTAACACCCCATTTTAACATCTTACATTTTACAGCAGGTATAGGCAACTTTGGCCCTTCAGGTGTTTTGGACTTCAACTCTCACAATTCCTAACAGCCTACCAGCTGTTAGAAATTGTGGGAGTTGTAATCCAAAAACACTTGGAGGGCAGAAGGGTAAACGTATGATAGCTGGGACCCAGTGCAGCTAGCTCTATGTTGTTTCCGCAACAGTGGTTGGGGTATGCTGATAGCACTATGCGGGTCAGAATGAGAGAAAACCAGAATATTTCTTATTAGGAATAACAGATTTTGAAATGGAAAAAAAAAACCACAAACAGAATCTTTATTTACTTAATAACGGCAGCTAGGTTCAAGCTGGCACAACTATGGAAAACCAACAAAACACGGACAATTGAAAACTGGTTATTGAAAGTTTGAGACATAATGAATATGGATCTTGTCACACAAAAATTGACAGACAATAATATACAAAGACAAAAAAAAAACAAATTGGAAAAAAATTATTGAATTTATTAGAAAAGGCAACATAGAAATGTATGTCCAGGAGGCATAAAAGAATCTCAAAGGCTAAAGGACTGTGTTCTTTTGAGGAATGAGGAATACAACACCTTTTCTGAGATTGTAAATCAGGCTGGTAAAAGTATGATAGCTGGGACCCCTTAAAATAGAAACTAGATGGTTGACTGACAGAAAGCTTAGCGAAAGGAGATGTCAACACAACCTAGAGAAACCTGGAAGTTATGTATGTAACTTATGTAACTTACCCTCTTTTTTCTTCTTCCCCTTATTCATTCCTTAGCCCACCCTCCCTATCCTTTCCCATTTTTCCTTGCACAAATTGTTCTCACACTTTTGTTGTGAACCTATTTTGATTTTAAAAATCTTTCTCACATTCCAATCTATTGGAGACAACTTATTCTCAATAAAAATAATTTTGAAAAAAGAAAAGAATGAGAGATGGGAACATGTGCACGAGATAGCGCACCCATCCTCACCAGCTTCATGGCTAGCCCACATCCAGGCTGTTGACAAACTGGAGGGCGTTGCTCAATAATTCTACATGCCTGCGGAGAACTCACCGGCAGCTTGGTTGTGCAAAACTGCTAAATAAACTGGATTTGATTAATGTCTCACCACTTCTCATATGTCTCCCCTCCTTTTTATCCTTCCTTCCAATGCAACTACCAACTATCTTCCTGACTCTATCTCACCTGCGTCTCTCACTCCACCCGCTCTCTCACCCACGTGGTCACTCACGTGTTCCCTTCCCTCATTCACAACCACTGTTGCACAATCAGCGTACCGCTAGCAGCACTGGGTCCCAGCTATCATACTTTTACTGGCTGAAGTTTGCCCATGCCTGATTTAGTCTCAGTGTCAGGAAAGGTGTTGTATTCATCATTCCTTAAAAGACAAGTTCCATCTTGTCTCCTGCCTATATCATCAGCTGGGAGCCGCCCCCCCCCCCCCCGACACCAACCGCTTCTCTGATCCAGAGTGAAGAGGGAGGGGGGCAGAAGACAGTTCCATCTTGTCTCCTGTGCTTTACTAATAGTATAATATAATATATTGTATATACATAATATATTTATAATATTATAATGTAATACAATATAATACTACTATTACTAATACAATATTATAATTATATATTTTATATTGCATGTAATAATAATAATAATATTACAATATATTGTATGTATATATATCTCATAAGCCGCTCTGAGTCCTGTTCGGGGTGAGAAAGATGGCATATAAATGTCGTAAATAAATAAATAAACAAATAAAACAAGGATGCCCATTTGGCAAAGGAAAGCTTCTTTGGAAAGCCGCAGGGTGTGGTAAATAGGATCTAGACCTTTCTACCTCCGGCTTGCTAATTATAGTTGAAAAAGGCGTAGATTTAAGGGAAATGTTATCTGATAGTGGCATTGTGAATTTGAGAACAGGGCACCCTGGAAGAACCTCTCTGTTTCCTTCAGCCTCCAGCAAAGGTGGAACAATTTTAACATACCACCCACAGAGCTAGGATCAGCTGTAAAGCAGGGCCGCTTTTTATATCCAGATACAATATCTAAAAAAGATATTACAGCAGAAAGAGAGCCATGCTGATCCAGATCATTAAGAGTCCAGCTTAATAACGGCTGCTGCTGTTGTTAGTCATAGGTCACCACAAGTCTATCCCTGTAACCTTGCTTACAAATAAAAAACAAAGTAGACAATCAACTGCACTGGGGGAAAAATGTTTGCAAAATTCATCTGCTCCAAGAGTGGATTTCAGGCTTTCTTGGTCTATTGTATCCATGGTCCACTAATTTGCTTGGAACTGATAAAGAACATTTCTATTTATCTCCAAACGGTTGGCATAACAAATATTTCTTAAGTGCACCTGAGTTTTCTGGTCAAGAATAACATATAATTGGTTCATCCCAAGTCCGTATTGACATGATAGCTCCCCAGAGAACTGCCCAGAAGCATACATTCTGCTTGCCATGCCTGACCTTCCCCAGATCCATCAGGTGAAAGTAGAATTGGAGTAAGTATCCAAGTAACCGTTCTTCTAGATTGGTTTAAAGAAGAAAGAGCTCTCACCGTGTGAGGCTCCTTGGCAGGCTTTGCTAGTTTTTGCTGCTTTTGTGCCAGCCCAATTTGTGCCAGAGCACCTTTTTCTATTCTTTTGGAGCACTCGGAATTATTTTTTGAGAGAAAAAGAAAAGGATTAAGGAAGAATTACTTACTCGTTCTTTTCCCACCATTTATCTTGAAATGGAGTAAAAAGTAAGAGAAGTAGACACTCCAGCCCATGTTACAACATGCATCATTGCGTGTTTGTCGTTTTGGATTCCTTCAAATCTTTTGGAAAATGGACATCTCCATAACCTTTTGGAGATTTTATCATTGTTGGAAAGGCATGACCTTGTTCGAAGTCATAACCTTTTGAAAAATGATGCCAAACCCTTCTGGGAAAATGGCATTCATGCAAGCAGGCATGTAGCAAGGGTGGAGGGCTTGAGGGGCTTCAGCCCCCCCCCCCCCGAAATTATGGTACATTATTTAAACTGTTGTTTATTCATATCGTGATCTGATCACCATGCTCAATATATCCCATATACATGGGGGTATTGGGGTAACGATATAAAAGGTTTGCTAGGGTAGACCCTCTTTCACTCCGACTCAGCCCCCCCCCCCCCGAATCAAAATCCTGGCTACAGGCCTGCATGCAAGGCAATTAGGTTTCTCAGCTATGAAACTGATGTACCAATATATCTCTTTGAACTGTTGGGGACAAAGATATGCCAATGCACAAACACACACACACACAGCAGAGTTTCAGAAGTGTTCTTTTAGTTGCCCAAAAACATTTACTCTCACTTAAAATATACTTGCCTTTAAATCATGCTCTCAAGAGACAAAAATAAGCAGACTTCTTTGAAAGTAACATAGTTGGTTCACTCCCAACCTTCATATATTCAGCATACAGGTAAGTTGCTTATCAATCCAGTTACAGATAAGATTTGAAGTAGTTTTTCTGTGTTACAGGTAACACAGGGCATCATTTCTTACATTCAACAATTCATAAACTAAAACATCTCACTGTTCTGACAGTCTAATAGTCTCTGTATTCTGTTTCAATGAACTTCTAAAATCATACATCTGTTTCTACTGAAGTCTCTAAGCCAGCAGTCCTCAAGCTAAGGCCTGAGGGCTGGATGCGGCCCTCCAAGGTCATTTACCCGGCCCTCGCTTAGGGTCAACCTAAGTCTGAAATGACTTGAAAGCACACAACAACAACAACAACAATCCTATCTCATCAGCCAAAAGTAGTCCCACACTTCCCATTGAAACACTAATAAGTTTATATTTGTTAAAATAGTTCTTCATTTTAATTATTGCATTGTTTTTAAGTGTTATTTGCACTACAAATAAGATACGTATGTGCATAGGAATTCATTCATGTTTTTTTTTCCAAATGATAATCCAGCCCTCCAACAGTTTGAGGGACTGTGACCTCGCCCTCTGTTTAAAAAGTTTGAGGATCTCTGTTCTAAGCATACTGTTTCTAAAATGGAGTCTGAGTCCCGAACAATCCCAGATCTGATTACTTGGTCTGCAGCCCCTCCCACAACAGAGTTAAGGAAAACTGCATGCCAACACACACATCACTGTGTGCCATAATTTACACTAGTGACAAAATACAGTAAGCAATTTGAAATATATATATATGACAAATAACTAGTGGAGGCTTGAAGAAGGTTGCTATTTCCAACAAAGTCATTTCCTGATACGGCCACCTTATCATGGATTTTGTTATTAATATATGTTCAGAGAGGGCTTGCCTTTGCCTTCTTCCAAGGCTGAGAGAGTATGACCTACTAAGGTCACCCAGTGAATTTCCACTATCGAGCCAGCATTTCAACATTGGTTTCCAGAGTTGTAGTCCAGCACTCCAACCCTTACTCTATGCTAGTTCTCCTTCCACCCACATTTATATGTTCTATGAACCATAACTATTTATTAGGCTTGGTTGATTTAAAAAATGGTTCAAAACTCATTTCAGATGGTTCAATTTGGAATTAAATTCCAATTTTTTCTTAATTTTTTTTGGAACTTTACAAAATTTCTGAAATTTCCAAATCGGTTCATTAATGGCGGGCATGATTGCGCAATACACAATAAGCAAGACTTGAAAGTATGGGATTTGTAGTGTCTTTTTAGGCAATGCACAGCAAACAAAGGAAATAACAAACGGCCAGTCCTAAGAGCTTTTGGGGCCTTGTAAGCTGATTTCACAAGTTAGGTAAGGAGAGACCTGAAAGTATGGGATTTGTAGTATCTTTTTGGGCAACTCACAGCAAACAAAGAAAATAACAAACAGCCTTGGAAGCTAATTTCACAACTTTAGGAAGGAGAGTTTGTGTTCAAAGAGTGGCTTGAATTGATGAGAGATCTAGTTCTTTTGAGGCAATGCGCAACACAAAGTAAAAAACACTGAGGCCAGATAGTCCTGCTATAACGTTAGCTTTTTAAAATGTTGGAGTGCTTTCGTTCCTCCATGTTGCTCTTTCCATCCATGCCACTCACCCACACACTACCCTCACGGTACCCGCCCATCCCAAATCCCAACAGCAACTACAACACACAAGCGGCAAGGCAGGCTGACCAGCCAGGCAGGCAGACAGCAGCCCTTCTCCTCTGCTTGCTTGCTTACCCACCATGCTCTTCTTCCAACCTCCCTTCAACACAACCTTCCTTCAACACAACCTCCCTTCCCTTTGTTTTTCTCTTTCCCTTTCCCTTCTCCCTTCTTGGCTCTGAATGAGCCTCTGTCCCAGCAATATGTCTCAGAAGCACTTTATCAGAGTTTTAAGATGGTCTGCACATTGCACTTACCCTAAAATCCTATATCCACCTGTCAGACCCAGCACTTTTTTTAATCTGTACCCATTACATTTGGCCCGGCCCTGGTTTTATTGTGTTATGGTGTATTGTTTTTATTGTTTACTGCTATTGTTTTATTGTTTGATTTGCTTTAAGTTATGTGTTTTTGTTATGCTGTTGTTTTATTGAGGCCTTGGCCTGTGTAAGCCGCATCGAGTCCTTCGGGAGATGCTAGCGGGGTACAAATAAAGTAAATAATAATAATAATCTGACCCATGTGCTACCCCAAAACTTCTCCTCTGATTGGCTGGGAGTCAAGGAGCCTCCCAGCATGCAAGCTGCTTGCCTCCCAGCAGCTAGTAGAGGGCTGAAAATTCATGGAATCATTTCCAATTTACTTCCTGAGTCATAACAAAAATGGTGGAAAAAGCTTCGGAAGGGCAAAGGGACTTCCGGTTTTTAAAAATGCTTCAAAATCGCTTCAAAAGGTAATTTTAACAAAATTATTACGAGCAACGAGTTATCCGACACGGCTGTATCCATGCCTACTATTTATGTACACATGCCCTTTGATACTTTTTAAAAAATTCAATAATGGGAATAAAATGTTGCAGCTACCATCCAGAATTTTAAAAAGAAATAAAAAGAGCACAAACTCCAGCAACGTTACAATCCATGCCATAATTTACACTAGTGACAAAATTTGAATGAGGTTGGGATTAATTCTGCACTTTAAAAAGTCATAAACATGACCGCAAATAAAATACTCCATTCACCGAGAAGTACAAAACATCTAAACTACCACCCTATGTTGCCACGTCTTTGTGATTCAAAAGAAGCGATTGTGCCCAGCGGAATGGATTGTGCCACCTTTACATTCTAATGACACAAAGCCAACTTTGTCTTGACAATACTGAGAAAATCTACCTCGTCTTGGCAGGAGCTAAGTGCATAGAGAACCATGCTATTAAGAGGGGGAGAAAACACTGCGAAGAAATATTTTTAGAGACCTGTTTGGTGGAAATAATGAAAAGACTGTCTTTGCTTCCATGCGGTATATGGAAAAGTACAGGTGTTCAAAAAAAGAATGCAAAGTGCTCTCACATAAAATACAATAACAACATATGGAATGAAAATAATTGATAAGCTACTAAATCAATGGCATGATTTTGATCTTAAAGAGAAATATTTTCTATTAAGTATGTTTAGGGTCCTTCCAGATAAGCCCTATAGCCCAAGGTCTGATCCCAGGTGTAAGGAAGCGTAATCCCACCTAAATGGGATTACCAAAATTAAGTAAATATGTATGTTGATCCACCTAATTTCAGCATAAATTATAAGGAAGTCCCAATACTGCTTGATTACACTGCCACCATTATATATATAAAGAGATGTTGGAATTGAAGTCTCTGTTTATCCCTATCTGCGTTGTGAGGCAACTTTGGTAGAGTGGATTGCACCAAATGTAAAATCAATGGAGGAGGCAGATTTATAACACAGAGAGAACAAGTTTATTGTTAACAGAGCGTAATTGTTGCAATACTAAGATGTTGAACTTGGCACAAACTTGATGGTTACAATATGGCTTGGTAGAGATACATTCAGGCTTCTGATGTTACAATCCTTTAAACTCCTTCTTCAGTGAAGTACTTTATTATTTCAGTGTTCCCTGTTGTGAATATTCACTCTGTTTGTCCTATACCGGATCAAACCACCGATCTCCAGTCTTTCACTACTGGGATCCCTACAACCCCCTTTGTTAGATTCTTTTTAACACAAGCAATCTAACAAGGTTTCACCTTCAGCTCCCTTGCTGAAGAAATATTCACAAATGCTAAGAACTAACTGAATTTATACTGCTTCACCACACAGAGCCCTAACTGACTCCGCTCCTCTTCTCAGGGTCTCATCCTCCTGACTGACTATTAACTGTTACTTTCAAACCTTTTTCTCCTTAAGCTCCGCCCACCTTCTCTTCTGCCTTGTCACCATGGCAACCTATCTCTCACAGCTAGGCCATGGCCACGCATGTAAAACATAAATACAGTTTAAACACAGTACAATAAACCCTTTATAATAAACACTTCTCTACACCAGGTTTTCTGTTTTTAACTGGAATTTATGAGTCCGCACTTCCAGATAATCTGGGATAAACCAAAAACTAGGGATCAGATCCTGGGATATAGGGCCTGTCTGGAAAGGCCCTGGGACAACAGCATGTTTTCTATACGAATCAGTTATCATGGTATTGCTTTAATGCATGGAAGAACACAATAGGAAACACAATTTTGAAATGTAAGCACATTGCAATTTTGTCTACTCATAAGTAAAACTGAATTAATTTTGCAAAAACTAAGAAACAGTAGAATTTGGAAATGAGAAATTGGAAAATCTCAAGTCAATAAAAGTAACTCTGATGAATGCAATTTTTTGTATTCATAAACTCTCATCAACTACAAAATGGAGCCCCCGGTGGCGCAGAGGGTTAAACCCCTGTGTCGGCAGGACTGAAGACCAACAGGTCGCAGGTTCGAAACCAGGGAGGGGCGGATAAGCTCCCTCTATCAGCTCCAGCTCCCCATGCAGGGACATGAGAGAAACCTCCCATAAGGATGATAAAACATCAAAATCATCCGGGCGTCCCCTGGGCAATGTCCTTGCAGACGGCCAATTCTCTCACACCAGAAGCGACTTGCAGTTTCTCAGGTCGCTCCCGACACGACAAAAAAAAAGCAACCAAAAAAAAAAAACCCTACAAAACGCTTCATAAGCTACTCCATATATGACAAAACCAAGGTCTCTGGTCAATCTGCTGTTGAATTTATGAGTTGAAATAAAGAGACACTGGAATTTAATTTGTCCACGAAATTAATGAAGTATGAAATAATGCATACATTGAACATTACAAGTGCAGGAAGCAAGGACACACAAAATTAGGGTACATCACATGTCTGCCTGTTGGGACATTTTAAAATCTTTGTTGAAGGGGAAAAAAGAGATAAAAATAAAAACATTTTCCATTCTTTTTAGTCAGAGCCCTTTGGAAAACTCCATTCATGAAACTCAAAAATAGTTTTGTCTTTTTATATGGAATACAGAAATCTGGCCACTTTGCTCTTGAGTATCGTGAAAGCCATTTTTTGAGTGCCAATTGTGAAACGACACTGTAACATTGGTAGACTCACAAAAGGTTCATTTTGTAGGACTGCAGTCTAAATCTAGTTGCTATTCCAAAGTTGTTGGTATTTCATCAGTAGAGTTTAATGTACCATTTAATTCTTCTTTCAATGGATCTACTCTCAGTGGGATCAGAATTTGTATCTAGGGGCTCTTCCAGACAGGTCCTATATCCCAGGATCGGATCCCAGGTTTTTCTTTTTATTCCAGATTATCTGGCAGTGGGGACTCATACAATCCAGTTTAAAGCAGAAAATCTGGGATCAGATCCTGGGATATAGGGCCTACCTGGACGTTCCCACCAGAAGACCAGAGATTCAAATCAATTTTTTGGTTAAAAAAAATCTCATCATGCGACCTACCACTATTTTCCTACAGACATTGTGGCTGAAACTTGTTTACAGTGAACCCACATACAGACCTGTCTGTCCAGGGGCCCATTCATATCATAATCTAGGTTGTTGTCAGAGGGAGTGGAGATGGGGGTTAAGGGTTCAACACCGCCCCCCCCCCCCCGAAACTTGTTTTACTCATGAATTTTAACTGGTTAACCAATTTATGAGAAGCCTCCAGTGGCTCCTGCTGTTAGCCCCAGCGTCTGCCAACCTAGCAGTTCAAAAACATGCAAATGTGAGTAGATCAATAGGTACTGCTTCTTCGGGAAGGTAACAGCACTCCATGCAGTCATGCTGGCCACATACACTTGGAGGTGTCTATGGATAATGCTGGCTCTTCGGCTTAGAAATGGAGATGAGCACCACACCCCAGAGTCAGACATGACTGGACTTAATGTCAGGGGAAAACCTTTACCTTTACCCTAACCAATTTATGCGTAAACTAGGTTTCTGACACATTTCAGGACGGGGTTCAACTTTTTAGCTCCCCCCCCCCCCCGGGCTACAGCCCTGATCATAGTGCTTATTTCACTTTCACTACCATGGTTCAGTACTATGCAATACAGAGATTTTGAGTTTAGGAAGGGGTACCCAAGGATCTTGGCCAGAAATGTCCAGCACCTCTCTTAAATAGAGACCCCAGGATTCAATGGGATGGTGCCAGGCCAGTTAAATTGAACTATAGCGCTATAATAGTGTTGTGTAAAAGGGATCGAGAAGTCACCTTATGTGCAGTACATTTTATTGATTAGCCCATTGGCTGTATCAAAACATTTGACAAACACATTTAACACATACACATACAGCATACAACCCACAGTACAACAAAAGTCAACAAGCTGTTAACATGTGATAATGATCCTGATCCAGATCAAATATCTGCATCACCCCTACAGAAAAATCACCTTATGGTAGTTTCCTTACAGACATGGATGCCCCTTCCGCACAGCTGAATAAAATCCAATTTTCTGCTTTGAACGGAGATATATTTATTAGTTATTTTATTTACGACATTTATAGCCTGCCTTTCTCAACCATACGGCGATTCAAGACAGGTTACAGATTGGCACAATTTGATGCCATGCATTCATAAAAGTGCAATTAAAAATAGTCAACATAACAATATCAAAACATATATAAAAACCATTAAAACATGTTGTCATCAATGTCATCTTGTTAAAATAGTTTTCCAGTAACATCGTCTGGCCATTCCACATTAATCATTCATAGTTTCATGTTATCTATTCCGCTGCATTCTCAAAAGCTTGCTCAAAGAGCCAAGTTTTTACCTTTTTTTGGAAAGTCAGGAGAGAGGGGGACAATCTAATATCTCTGGGGAGGGAGTTCCATAGCCAGGGGGCCACCACTGAGAAGGTCCTGTCCCTCGTCCCCGTCAATTGCGCTTGCAATGCAGGCGGGATCGAGAGTAGGGCCTTCCCAGACCATCTTAAGCTCCTAGATGGTTCATAAGGAGAGATATGTTCGGACAGGTAAGCTGGGCCGGAACTGTTTAGGGCAGTGGTTCTCAACCTTCCTAATGCCACAACCCCTTAATACACTTCCTCATGCTTTGGTGACCCCCAACCATAAAATGAGTTTTGTTGCTACTTCATGACTGTCATTTTGCTGCTGATATGAATAGTAATGTAAATATCTGACATGCAGGATGTATTTTCATTCACTGGACCAAATTTGGCACAAATACCCAATACACCCAAAGTTGGATACTGGTTGGATTGGGGGAGGGTATTAATTTTGTCCTGTGGGAGTTGTAGTTGCTGGGATTTATAGTTCACCTACAATCAAAGAGCATTCTGAACCCCACCAATAATGGAATTGAGTCAAACTTAGCACACAGAACTCCCATGACCAACAGAAAATACTGGAAAGGTTTGGCCGACATTGACCTTTAGTTTTGGAGCTGTCATTCACCTACATCCAGAGAGCACTGTGAACTCAAACAATGATGGATCTGGACCAAACTTGGCACGAATTCTCAATGTGCCCAAAATGTGAACACTGATGGAGTTTGGGGAAAACAGACCTTGACATTTGGGAGTTGTAGTTGCTGGGATTTATAGTTCACCTACAATCAAAGAGTATACTGAACCCTACCAATGATTGAATTGGGCCAAACTTCCCACACAGATCCTCCATGTCCAACAGAAAATACTGTGTTTTCAGGATGGTCTTTGGCGACCCCTCTGACACACCCACGCAACCCTTCAGGGGTCCCGACCCTCAGGTTGAGAAGCACTGGTTTAGGGCTTTATAGGCTAAATATATGGGTATTCCAGTTCAAAGCAGATATTGTGGATTATTCTGCCTTGATATTCTGGGTTATAGGGCTGTGTGGAAGGGCCCGGAGTTTCAGAAACAGATCCCAGTTCTGTCTGATCAGCCTGTCAGTCCAGATAAAATCAATCACTGCAAGCAAAATGCATGAGTTTTAAACCTGATATTTTTCAAAGTATACAATGGTTTTAATTTTTGTTTAAATCTTACATAAATGTGCCTTGCAGATTAAGCTGCCAGTTCTACGTTTGTGTAATCCTATAGCAAGAAAAAAATAAGATTGATGGGCGGGGATGAAAACCAAAAAGGAACATTTCCCCTTCTGCTTAGATTTAGACAGCCATTTAATTTTGCTTGAACAACTTTACTAGGCTGCCCTTCTGCAGGAAGCTTTTTCAACAAGATAATTCTGTTCCCATTTTCCTTTTTTAAAACACGTACATTGTAGTCTTCTTTCCAGTTTTAAACCAGTTTCATTTACAAACTATCCTTGCTTCTGTGAGGACCTGCAGTCCTCATCTCCATGCAAAAAAAAAGGAGGAAGAAAGCAGGAACTTCTGGAAAGAATTGGCATATAGCAACCTGCTACATATTTGCTGCAACAGTTCACACAGTTTTGTTTCCCCATAAAATCGTGTAAGTTCAGCATTTAGCTTCTTCTTTTTTCAAAGCACATGCTGCGTGACTGTCCAAGAAAACTCAAAAGGGAGAAAAGCTGAAAACTTAATTGGGTTGTTGTAGGTTTTTCGAGCAATATGGCCATGTTCTAGAAGCAGGGGCGGCTCAACCAATTACGCAAAGTAAGCATTTGCAGTATAGTTGATTTTGCCCAAGGGCGCTCTTGAGGCACTCTTGGGGGAAAATAGACCTTGACATATGCAAGTTGTAGTTACTGGGATGTATAGTTCACCTACAATCAAAGAGCATTCTGAACTCCACCAATGATGGAATTGAACCAAATATGGCACACAGAACTCCCACGACGAACAGAAAATATATATCAGTGATTGGTTGGGGGGGGGAGGGATACTGTTTGCTTACTGTTGAAAATTACCTAGGGCCGCCTCTGTCTAGAAGCATTCTCTCCTGACGTTTCACCTGTATCTGTGGCAAGCATCCTCACAATCTCTGAGGATGCTTGCCATAGATGCAGGCGAAACGTCAGGAGAGAATGATTCTAGAATATGGACATATAGCCCGAAAAACCTACAACAACCCAGCGATTCCAGCCATGAAAGCCTTTAACAATACATAAAGCTTCATAGCGACAGAAGCATTTGACTCAAAATGCTTCCAAACCCACTTGAATTTTGAATTTTCTATGACCTTTAAATAACGTCAGTATTAAGGATGTCAAAGCAGAATGCAGAGCACATGGTGAAAATATACCTATCTCCATGACATGTTTGCAACGTTTTAATTAAAGTGTATTTACAATATTTTTGCAAACATTTTCATTATGTTTACAAAAATATTTTTGCAAACATTTTCATTATGTTTACAAAAATATTTTTGCAAACATTTTCATTATGTTTACAAAAATATTTTTGTAAACATTTTCATTAGTAAGGAGTAACTAATGTAACGTATTCCTCTTTGAAAATGTCTGTCCGACTCCACCCACACGCTCCAGAGAAAAGAAATTATAGCCGTCTAAATCCTATTGTAGCCAATGGGATTGTATAGCCCCATCCTATACACTATGTCTTTGGTAAGAAGCATGGATAGTGTTGCTGTGCAGGAATTACAGTCGAATACATTTTCACTCAAATCAAACGATTGCTGCAAGAGTATTCACTAAAATAATCTATTAAACTGCTTTGAATCTCGTTGTGGAGAGAAAAAGCAAGGCATAAATAAACATAAAAATAATAATTAAGTAAATTGTTTTCAAAACATTACTAAACTCTTAATAATAATAATAATAATAATAATAATAATAATAATAATAATAATAATAATAATACTTTATTTATACCCCGCTCCATCTCCCCCAGGGGGATTCGGGGCGGCTTACATGAGGCCACGCCCATCAGTACGATAAACACAATATTACACAAAAACATAACAAAATCAGAAAATGAAATACATAAAATGCAAAACCAATATAATATAATATGTGGATGCTTACCAGAGAGCAAGCCTTAAAAGAAATAGGATGTACCTCTCAGGGCCCTTCCAAACAAGCCCTATATCCCAGGATCTGATCCCAGGTTTTCTGTTTATCTCAGATTATCTGGCAGTGGGGACACATAATCTAGTTTAAAGCAGAAAACCTGGGATCAGATCCTGGTATATAGGGCCTATCTGGAAGGATCCTCAGTAAATAAACACCAGCGTGGCATAGTATCTGAGGCCTCATCTATACTGCCATATTAAATCCAGATTATGTGCTTTGAACTGGATAATATGGCAGTGTGTACTCATATAATCCAGTTCAAATGCAGATTATGTGTTCTGATAACCTGGATTTTATGGCAGTGTAGAAGGGTCCTGAGTGTTAGCCTACAATCCTGAGGACCAGGACTGGAATCTCTGTCCAGCCATGAAAATGCATTGGGTGACCTTGAGCAAGTCATATTCTCTCAACGTCAGAGGAAGGCAATGGCAAATCCTCTCTGGACAAAACTTGCCAAGAAAACCCATGATAAGGTTACTGTAAATTGGAAACAACTTGGAGGCACTCAACAACAAAGCATTCACACATGTTGTGAACCGGTCCGAATCCCTCTTTGAAGGTGAGAGGGTTGGTATATAAAACCTCGAAATAACTAAATAATAAAATGAATGTAGAACAAATATTTTCCTTGGTTCTAGTAATAGAGTTCTTTACAAAAAATCCAGTGATCTGAATTGTCCTTCGTAATCAGGCAAAAATATCCCATCGGTGTATTGGGGATTGACTTTTGAGCCCCTTCCACACAGCTGAATAAAATCCCACATTGTCTGCTTTGAACTAGAATATATGACAGTGTGAACTCAGATATCCCAGTTCAAAGCAGATATTGTGAGATGTTCTGCCTTAATATTCAGGGTTATATGGCTGTGTGGAAGGGCCCTTGAAAAATTATAAACAAGTTCAGTGTTTAAAGAGATACTTCTTTTCACACCGGCACAACAGATGATCCATTGTTTTGTATTGTCGAAGGATTTCATGGCTGGAATCACTGGGTTGTTGTAGGTTTTTCGGGCTATATGGCCATATTCTAGAACAGTGTTTATCAACCTTTCTAATGCCATGACCCCTTAATACAGTTCCTCATGTTGTGGTGACCCCCAACCATGAAATTATTTTCATTCACTGGACCCAATGTGGCACAAATACCAGATACACCCAAATTTGAAAACTGGTGAGGGGGGGGGTGTATTGCTTTTATCATTTGGGAGTTGTAGTTGCTGGGATTTATAGTTCACCTACAATCAAAGAGCATTCTAAACTCCACCAATGATGGAATTGAACTAAACTTGGTACACAGAACTCCCATGACCAAAAGAAAATACGAGAAGAGTTTGGTGGGCATTGACCTTGAGTTTTAGAGTTGTAGTTCACCTAAATCCAGAGAGCACTGAGGACTCAAACAATAATGGATCCGGACCAGACTTGGCACAGATACTCAATATTTCCAAATGTGAACACTGGTGGAGTTTTGGAGAAATAGAGCTTGCTGGGATTTATAGTTTACCACCAATCAAAAAGGATTCTGAACCCCGCCAACAATAGAATTGGGCCAAACTTTCCACACCAAACCCCCATGACAAAACAGAAAATAGAATCATAGAATCAAAGAGTTGGAAGAGACCTCATGGGCCATCCAGTCCAATCCCCTGCCAAGAAGCAGGAATATTGCATTCAAAGCACCCCTGACAGATGGCCATCCAGCCTCTGTTTAAAAGCCTCCAAAGAAGGAGCCTCCACCACACTCTGGGGCAGAGACTTCCACTACTGAACAGCTCGTACAGTCAGGAAGTTCTTCCTAATGTTCAGATGGAATCTCCTTTCTTGTAGTTTGAAGCCATTGTTCTGTGTCCTAGTCTCCAGGGAAGACTACTGTGTTTTCTGATGGTCTTTGGCAACCCTTCTGACACCCCTTCGTGACCCCTCCAGGGGTCCCGACCGCCAGGTTGAGAATTGCTGTTCTAGAAGCATTCTCTCCTGACGTTTCGCCTGCATCTATGGCAAGCATCCTCAGAGGTTGTCAGGTATGCTTGCCATAGATGCAGGCGAAACATCAGGAGATAATGCTTCTAGAACATAGCCATATAGCCCATAAAACCTACAACAACCCAGATCCATTGCTTTTTTTCCAGCACTGTCTTCATGAGAGGTTTCATCCTGACTTTAATACGATGAATTCCCTTTTACTCACCAAGGCGAGACAAAAAATTGATTTATTCCTTTCGAAAGCATTACAGCTTGAGCTAAAGGAGTCGGCTGGTGCCCCTTCTAAAAACATCATACCCCCAACTGCCCTTGAGTCTTGCAAAAATAATTCACACTCAGAAGGAAGTGTATTTACAGTTTAGAAAAAAAGATCTGTAGAGCAAGGCAGTAAAAAATGTTCACCTACCTGGAGTGCGTGCCTGGAGTCAGTTTAGCAGCATTCACTGGAATAAGGAAGAGATTCTGGGCAGCCAGCTAATGCATCTTCTCGCTTGGGTTGGGTTTTTTTTTTTTGGTTTGTTGTTTTTTGTAATGGCCTGCTCAGATGAGAAGTATTGAGCAACTCCCCTGTACAATGCCACTAGCTACAACAGATCTCTTGCGTTTTAACCCCCACGCTTCAGTCTTGGCCTTTGGGAGTTTTCTGAAGACTGGAAATGTGTCCAGGGAGAAACTTGCAATTAGTGGAACCAGCTGAGCAAAAAGCCTGCCCTCTCATTGGCCCAAAGGACACATTCCAAAAGTGCTAAAATGAGCTCTAATCGGGAGGCAATCTGTTAGACTAAATTCCTGACCAGACGTAAAGCCTTAAGTTAAGCTATTCCGCTTCCAGAACTTTACAAAAGGTTGTTGGCCTCCTAACAAGGAGGGTCTGAGGCCGAAACTGGGACCCGGTGGGAAGTGTCAGGTCTCTGCCTCCCTTCTCCAAGGCTTTCTCTCCAGCCCGCCTCCCCCTCCTCACAGAAGCAAGGTTGTCTCTCTCCGGCTCCCAAACTCACCAAACCAGATTTTTTGCTCAGAACAACTTCCCTTAAATCCGGACTGAAATTTTATCCTGTTCAGTGAGCCTTTGCTGGCTGAAGGCCACCTTCACATTCCGGGTGATTCAGTAAGGTAGATAACCTAGCGGCTGCTTCTCTTGTCCAGAGATATATCACACAAACACAAACACAAGAACCTTCTGGGATGCACAAGAGTCAGGAACGAGAAAGCAAATGTAAATGCTGCCCTGGATATTCATGGTTCTCACTTATTTTCTGAGTGGTTGTGCATACACATTTTAGGTTGCTGTGCAAGTTCGCTGACTCACCTGCTTCATTCTTGCAGACTGCCCAAAAGTCTCTCTAAAATTCAATTGCAGGCCTAGTGGTAAGAAGTCAGCACCATCATAGAATCATAGAGTTGGAAGATACAACATGGGTCATCTAGTCCAAAGTATTTATTTATTTATTTACGACATTTTTATCCCACCAATTTCAGCCCAAAGGCAACTCAGGGCAACATACAGCTCAGCAACAATTAGATACCATATAGAATACATATATCAATAAAAGCAATTAATACACATCATAAATACATATACAATTATTTATTATTATTTATTATTTACTTTATTTGTATACCGCTGTTCTCAGCCCTTAGGCGACTCACAGCGGTGCACAACAAGAACAGCAGAAATTCCATACCATAACACAGTATAAAAAACAGTTAACATCATAACATATTATAGAAAAGTATACAATTAATATACAATTAACACCAATAGCCATTCGCTAGCATCTCATCACTAAAAACATGATCCAGATCCGTCATCCATTGTTCCAATCCTATGTTCATTACCTTCATTGCACTAATTATTTGAACACCTGCTCAAACAACCAGGTTTTCACTAAAATCCATAAAAACTATAAAACTATAAAAGTCAATAAAAAACACCAATGTCTACCAATCCAAATTCCTCATCCGTTTACATGGTCTTAGCCATTCTTGTTTGTATTACGATTTTGTATTAACTGGTTATGCTGCAACTCCAAACGTCAGTTTTTTACTTGTTTTTGAAAGGTCAGGAGGGAGGGGGCCGATCTAATATCCCTTGGAAGGGAGTTCCACATCTGAGGGGCCACCACCAAGAAGGCCCTGTCTCTTGTCCCCGCCAAATGCGCCTGTGAGGCAGGTGGGATTGAGAGCAGGGCCTTCTCGGATGATCTCAGATTCCTAGAAGGTTCATAGTATTTATTTATTTATTTATTTATTTATTTATTTGCAGCTTTTATATTCCACCCTTCTCACCCCACAGGGGACTCAGGGCGGATTACAGTGTACACATATATGGCAAACATTCAATGCCAATTTTTGACATACCGACATACACAGAGGCTATTTAACCTTTTCTGTCCACCGGGGAGCTGTCGCTTTCATCGTCCATCTGCGACACTGATGAAGCACTTCCGCATTCCCCGCATGCTTCCCCGCTGGAATGCTTTGCTGGAGTCTTCTTTATGGCCTCATATATCAGTTAATTTAGCCTCCCCACAATTTAAGGTGGTACCTTATCTTCCTACTTGACAGATGCAACTGTCTTTCGGGTTGCAAAGGTCGACAACAGGCTACACACAATTGGTTGGAAACCCACTCCAACCCGGGCTGGCTTCGAACTCATGACCTTTTGGTCAGAGTGATCTTAATGCAGGTGACACTCAGCCGGGCTGCGCCACAATCCCGGTGCCTCTGACAGATGGCCATCCAGCCTCTGCTTAAAAGACTCCAAAGGAAGGAGCTTTCACCACACTCCTGAGGCAAAGAGTTCCACTGCTCTTACAGTCAGAAATGTCTTCCTAATGTTCAGGTGGAATCTCCTTTCCTGTCATTTCAAACCATTGCTCCAAGTCCTAGTGTCCAGAGCAGCAGAAAACAAGCTTGCTACCTCTTCCTTATGGCATCCTTTCATATATTTATACATGGCTATCATGTCTCCTCTCAACCTTCTCTTCCCCAGGCTAAACATACCCAGCTCTTTAAGATGCTCCTCATAGGGCATGGTCTCCAGACCATTGATCATTTTAGTTGCCATCCTCTGGACACATTCCAGCTTGTCAATCTCTCTCTCTTAAACCATGGTGCACAGAATAAGACATAGTATTTCATGTGGGGTCTAATCAAAGCCGAATAGAGAGGCACCATGACTTCCCTCGATCTAGACACTAGACTCCTTTTGATGAAGCCCAAAATCCCATTGGCTTTTTAAGCTGCTGCATCACACTGTTGACCCATGTTCAACTTGTTGTTTATGAAGACTCCCAGATCTGTTCTCTTTCAAGAACAGATACTCACTATATTTGTTGGAGGTTTGGTCAGTTCCTTCCTCAGAAATATAACTTACAGTACCGAGTACTAATTGATTATCTCCCATCCAAGTACTATACACAGTTGAACCCATTTAACTTTCAAGATAAGTTTGAGATCTTGTGTTGCTAAGATATTTAAGCAACTGGATAACATGCTGGTTTTGTAATTATTAATGGCAACTCCAAGGCAAGATTTGTTCACAGAGATGTTGTCTTCGTCTTCCTGTGAAGCTGAGAGAGTGTGGCTTGCCCAAGATTTCCCAGTAGGTTTTTAAGGCTGTGGGCATTCATAGCCTGGTCTCCAGAGTGGTCACCCAATACTAAAATCTCTACACCACATAGGGGAAGTTCCATCTTGTCTTCTGCATATGTCATCAGCTGGGGACCCCTCCCCCCAGGACCAACTGCTGCTCTGGGCCAGAGTGAAGAGGGGTGGGGGGCAGAAGACAGTTCTATTATGTCTCCTGCATATGTCACCAGCTGAGGACCCCTCCTCCCAGGACCAACTGCTGCTCTGGGCCAGAGTGAAAAGAGAGGGTGCCAGGGGACAGTTCCATCTTCTCTCCTGCATATGTCATCAGCTGGGGAACCCTCCCCCCAGGATCAACTGCTGCTCTGGGCCGGAGTGAGGGGGGGGCAGAGGACAGTTCCATCTTGTCTCCTGCAGATGTCATCAGTTGGGGACCCCCTCCCCCCAGCATCGACTGCTGCTCTGGGCCAGAGTGAGGGGGGGGGGGCAGAAGACAGTTCCACCTTGTCTCCTGTGGTAGTCTAATAATATAATGTAATGTAATATAATATAATATATTGTATATACATATAATATTTATACTATAATGTAATGCAATATAATAATAATAATAATAATAATAATAATATATTATAATTATATATTTATATTACATGTAATATTACAAATAATATTACAATATAATCGTATAGTAAAATATAGTAATATTTAATACTGATATTGTACTATGCTAATAATATATATTGTGTGTGTGTGTGTGTGTGTGTATATATATATATCTTGTTAGCCGCTCTGAGTCCCCTTCAGTGTGAGAAGGGCAGCATATAAATGTCGTAAATAAAGAAATAACATGAATGTGGATGTGCGTATGCCTTCAAATAGTCTGTCGACGTAACCTTATGAATTTCATAGGGTTTTCTTAGGTAAAGAATAGAGTTCTTAGGTAAAGAATAGAGAATAGGTTTTGCCAGTTCCTGCCTTTGAAATGTAGCTGGCAGCACCTGGTATTTCTTGGCCATCTCCCTTCCAAGCCCTAACCAGAGCTGATCCAAGATCAGATAATGGTGCCTTTGGGGTTTTTAGACCACTAGTTAACATACAATAGCTTAAAAGACAACACAACAAGAAGTAAAGATTAGAATGCAAAGTACCGGTGAAGAGACTCAACCTAATCTTTGAGATACAATCTCTGGAAAACTTTGCTCAGGAGAGTAGTCCTCCAGGAATACTTATTTCCTATCAGTGCCCTCCTGATCTTCGCAGGAACCTACGGCTGCTCCAAACTTTTCTTATGAAAGTAGGCTGTGCTTCGGATATCTTGATACCAAGCTATCTAAATATTTCAAGGCAAGGCCAGGACAAATTTGAAATATCTGTTCAACACCACATATACAAATTCATGCTTTTTTATTTGGGAATTTATCAATCCAGAATCAGAGCTTGGCAGCCCCTTTTCAAAAACAATTTGTTTTGCTATTTATTAAAGTTTTTTTTAAAGTAACCTGTTCCTATGAGGCATGATAATGATGGATGAAATCAAGACATTCCTGTGCATAATGTGTTACACTGCTCATTAGAATAGATAAGAAATAGCATAAGGCAGGAATATTTCTTGTTTAAAAGCCTCTTGAAATGTCCTTAATGATAACTTTTGGCTATACCATAGGTTTTTTAAATCCTTGCGTGTTACTGTTTATATGTGAGTTATATGTGTTTTTTGCTTATTGTGTTGTTTTATTGATGTGTTGTCGGGCTTGGCCTCATGTAAGTTGCTCCGAGTCCCCTTGGGGAGATGGTGGTGGGGTATAAATAAAGATTATTATTATTATTATTATTATTATTATTATTATTACTACTACCCAGAAAGTGTTGCTTGTAGGACCAAGAGAGGAATTTTGCTCTTACTAGTTACGTTGCTTTTAAAATGTAATTTTGTTGTACTCTGCTAAAAAAAATAATAATGTGAGGATACTCCTAAAGCATATACACTTGAGAATAAAATTACACCAATGGGACTTACTTCTTAAGCGTGTGGGCAAAAGACAATAGTCAAAGAGTAGCAAGTCTGTATTATGGCACCAAGGGTATGTAACCTTAGAGTGGTATAAAATTCCTTACTTACTTACTTAGGTGATCCCTTGTTCTCCGAGTAGGATAGTCTGGTGGGTCGTAGGTGACTGTGGAACCCTATTCTTGATCTGCATCTCCTCTCGCAGTGAGGGCATTGGTTTCCAGGTCAAAGGGTCACGGTCGGGGTTGGCTTGATGCGCCTTCCTCTTGACATGTTTCTCACTTTTGTCCTCCATTCGTGCCTCTTCAAATTCTGCAGCACTGCTGGTCACAGCTGACCTCCAGCTGGAGCGCTCAAGCGCCAGGGCTTCCCAGTTCTCAGTGTCCATGCCAGAGTTTTTAAGGTTGGGTTTGAGTCCATCTTTAAATCTCTTTTCCTGCCCACCAACATTCCGTTTTCCGTTCTTGAGTTCGGAATAGAGCAACTGCTTTGGGAGACGGTGGTCAGGCATCTGGACAACGTGGCCAGTCCAGCCGAGTTGAAGTTGAAGTATGCTTCTGTGAAGGTGTTTAAAGTGGCTTGTAGGTCTTCTTCTGAATGCGCACAGACGACGTTGTCATCAGCATACTGCAGTTCTATAACAGATGTTGTTGTAACCTTGGTTTTGACTTTCAGTCTGCTGAGGTTATATAGTTCGCCATCTGTCCAATAGATGATTTCCACTCTGGTGGGAAGCTTCCTGTCAACAAGATGAAGTATAAAATTCCAGACCTACAGGTAAAGGTAGCCATTGTTTTCTTCTTGCCTATCTATCTATCTATCTATCTATCTACCTACCTATCTATCTATCTATCTATCTATTTTTAAATAATGTATGTTGCTGGGGCTCCCACTTCCACAAACAGCTTTAACCCACAGTGCTGAGGAGCCACCAAAAGTCCTCCCTCCAATGACATTTCAGGTTATAGCGAGCACCATGAACATGTAGCCCAACCCTTGTCAATGTCCTCCCCAAACACCATACTGCCCACCACCCAAGGAATGCTTTCATTCGGGGACAATTTCATCTTAGATTTTACTGTGTTTCCTCCACCACAGGCATCCCAGCATTTCTGACTCTCCTCATTGGTATGGAATTTGCATGATCCCGCCCACTGTCTCTCCCTTAACCCTTTCCGACTCTTTTCAACTCTGTCTGCACAACAAACAGAGCAGAACTAATCAGCAACTAAATATACTGGAGAAGTTTGGGGGGATTGACTCCACATGATGGAATTTGTAGTTCACCCTGCATCAAGTCAGAGCACTGTGACCTCCACTGATAATGGACCTGGACCACATTTGGCACATAGAACCCCCCCCCCCCATGACCAAAGAAAAATACTGGAGAGGTATGGGGGGATCACCTTGATTTATAGCTGTATTGGGATTTATAGTTCACCTGCAATCAAAGAGCACTCTGGACTCCACCAACAATGGCCCTGGACTGAACTTGGCACACAGAACCACCACGGCCAACTGAAAATACTGAAGGAGTTGGGGGGGGGGAACTTACCTTCATTTCTGGAAGTTGTGGTTCACTTACATCCAGAGACACTGTGATTACTACCGATGACAGATCTGGACCAAATATGACACACAGAACCCCTATGACCAACTGAACCTACTGGAGGGATTTGAAGGGACTGACCCACCATGGTGGGAGCTCTAGTTTATCCTGCAGCCAGAGATCACGTTGAACCCCACCAATGATGCATCCAGAGCAGGGGTCCTCAAACTTTTTAAACAGAGGGCCAGATCACAGCCCCTCAAACTGTTGGAGGGCTGGATTATAATTTGAAAAAAAACATGAATGAATTCCTATGCACACTGCACATATCTTATTTGTAGTGCAAAAACACTTTAAAATAATACAATAATTATTATTTTTTTGTCGTGTCAGGAGTCGCTCCTGTTGTGAGAGAATTGGCCGTCTGCAAGGACGTTGCCCAGGGGACGCCCGGATGATTTGATGTTTTTATCATCCTTGTGGGAGGCTTCTCTCATGTCCCCGCATGAGGAGCTGGAGCTGATAGAGGGAGCTCATCCGCCTCTCCCTGGATTCGAACCTGTGACCTGTCGGTCTTCAGTCCTGCCAGCACAGAGGTTTAACCCACTGCGCCACTGAGGGCTCCAATAATTAAAATGAAGAACAATTTTAACAAATATAAACTTATTAGTATTTCAGTGGGAAGTGTGGGCCTGCTTTTGGCTGATGAGATAAAATTGTTGTTGTTGTTGTTGTTGTTGTTGTGTGCTTTCAAGTCATTTCAGACTTAGGTTGATCCTGAGTGAGGACTGGGTAAATGACCTTTGAGGGCCGTATCCGGCCCTTGGGCCATACTTTGAGGACCCCTGATCTAAAGTGAACTTGCCCAACATGACAAACTTCAACTACTGATTGAGTTTCAAGGAGTTAACCTGGCATGATGTGAGTTGTAGTTCACCCACAACCTTAGGCATTTTGTAAAATTATAAAAATGACTTTGTCAAATAACCCAGACAAGCTAGTAATAAATATGAGATGGTAAGATCTGTATGTGTGGGATCCGCCATGATTGATGTCATAATCGAGGGTTGGATTAGGAATCTACCATAGAAACTCATTGGGTGAATATGTAAACAAGTCACATTTTCTCAACCTAAGAGGAAGACATAATGTCTCTGAATCAATCTCGCCAACCCCAGACTCTGATTAGATCACAACAAGCCTTGAAAACAACAAAATAGTGAGCCCCATGGGGTGGGGGTTGGACAAAAAAAAAAGTCTTTTTTAACAACCTATTTGACAAAATGGTTGTTTGTTTTATGTTGACTGTCTGGTTTAGAGAAAGGAAATAAACCCCTCAAAAGATGCTGGCTTAGATATAACAGGTAAGCTCTTTCAATCACTCTGACAGTTACCTTGAGCCCTTAAACAAAGCCATGAGAGTCAAGTACGCCAAGGTACGCCTCTCAGGTTAGTAGCCCTCCTGCTGTTTTATTGCTAAAGGCCTGATGGGTTTAAACAAGGGATAAAAGCTGCTTTACAATACATGCAGCCAAGCGTCTGACTCAGAGCCTGTGACTAAAACAAAGCACACAAAGGAATACCACAAACATTTGAAGAGGAAGCATCCAGCACAGAAATCTTTTTTGACAGTTCGTATTTCTGCTTCCATTCTTATGCAATTGACAAATGTTGCCATTTCTTTCATTTGTATGGCTGGTTCCTTCTACCAATATTTGAAATGCACCCCAAAACTCTAGGATGTTTATTGGGCTCTCCCTTTGTAAAGTGGGCCTTGACATTGGCTATCCATTTTGTTCCTCTAGTCCAGTATAATTCCCCTTCCTTTTTCCCAATGCTGGAACTCAAGGCACTGGAAAACTGCCATATAAACCAGACAATCCATATTATCTGCTTTGAACTGGATTCTATGATTTTACACTGCCATATAACCCAGTTCAAAGCAGATAATCTGGATTTTACATGGCAGTGTGGAAGATAATATCTAAAAGAAATGAAAACACTGTGGCTAAAAGGTACAAAAATCATTTTGGAATTGTCTATATAATTAAAAGCATCCAAAACACTGATTTCAAAGCAAAGAATAGACATAGTACAGCATATTAACATAAGCCTTTTCTTGTTTTTAAAAAAATCCCCAAAGCTTTCTGGAATTAAACACAGGACAATGAGATACTAAAGAAAGCAAAGCTCCTACATGTTTACTGCTAATATAGGAGGGAATTCCTTATACAGGGCAAAAAGTTGGCAAAGACTTCTCTCTTGATATTGTCAGCTATGTAGACCTCCAGATGTTGTGTGGCAAGGATGAGGTACGACGTTTGATTGAAAAGTAATGCCTTCACCTTCGTTTGGATGGAAATATTTTAATAAATCGAATGCAGAAATAATCCTTAGAATGTGCTCTTTAACTACCACTATTCACTTTTCCACATAATCACCAGACAATTGGATACATTCCTGCCAATGATGAACAAGTTTTCTGAAGCCGTCACGGAAGAAGTCGACACTCTGTTTCCGCAACCAGCGTCTCACAGTTCCCTCAACGTCTTCATCAGAAGCATAATGATGTCCCTGCAGTTCTTCTTTGATTATCGGAAACAGATGGGAGTCAGAGGGTGCTAAATCTGGACTGTATGGAGGATGCCGTACGGTGGTGAGATCCAGTCTCTGAATTTCTACTGTGGTGGCATATGAAGTATGTGATTTGACATTGTCATACTGCAGGAAAACTTTTCCCTTTTCCTTTTTGACCCTTGTTAGCCATCGTTTCAATGTTTGAAGCATTATGTTGTAACGCTCTGAATTTATTGTTGTTCCACGTTCAAGGAAATCAACATGGATAACACCATCTGCATCGCAGAACACTCTTGCCATGATTTTTCCAGCTGAGGGCTGTGTCTTGAATTTCTTTTTCTGGGGCGAATCTTTGTGTCGATATTCCAGGTCGTAATAGTGTACCCACGTTTCATCTCCTGACACAATTGAATGGAGAAAGGTGTCACCTTCAGTTTTGTAACGTGAGAGGAGTTCCTGGCAAATTTCAAGTCTGTGCACTTTCATTTCAGGCGTTGGCATCCTGGGTATCCATCGTGCACAGATCTTCCAACAGCCAAGCAAAGCAATATTGTGACCCACGCATTCTTGAGAAATGCTTGAAATTTCTCTCTGAGTGATATGAATCAATCTGTCAACCTTTTGCTTGTGAAACTCGGTGGTTGCTGTCACAGGACGTCCAACTCTTTGTTTGTCACGCAAGTCAGATGTTCCCACCTCAACATCTTTAAACTTAGTCGCCCAACGACGCACAGCACTCACATCAACACAATCACCATAAACAGCTTGCATTCTCTGATGAATCTCCTTTGGGGTGACACCTTCTGCTGTCAAGAATTCAATGATTGCACGTTGTTTAAGTTGCATTGACCAATCATCTGTGCAGGGTTCCATACTTCACACTTTAACAACACAACCATTCAATGCTAAGGCTTCCTGCCAAAATGGAACTGTAGAGGAGAGTCTACTGAACAAGTCAGTACCTGCCGCATACCAGTATTGCCATCTGTTGAGGAGTTACGAAGGTGGAGGAATTATTTTTCATTCAGCCCTTCTATAGTCCTAATGCGTGGCAAACCTTTTATTATCTGCTATTTTTGCAGACTCTGCGCAGACCCAGCAGTTGTCCGTAAGTCAACGACAAAGAAGTTCACTAGGACCATGGGCTGGTCCATGAGGTCACGAAGTGTCGGAAGCAATTGAACAAATAAACAACAGGATCCATAGGACTAAAGCAAACCCCTAGGATTTTCCTGCTCCATTGCCTTACAGTCCCCATCTTTAACATTTTCTATCTGAAAACAGAATTATAGGGTAAGTTTTATAAGGCTTATAATGTTTTTGCTTTATTGCATAAGCATTATATGAACATTGTAATTAGTGCTTTCTATTAATGTTACCAAGATCATCTTGAATAGCTCCTGACAGGAGTGGTAACTAACATAAAACCGGTTCTTCTCTGACATTTCTAAATGATTTACTAGAACTCATTACAGAAACATGCCCTCCAACCATACCTCCTGAATACACCATTTTTCTCATTCAGCTTGCTGGTCCCTAGTGTGCATGATGCTTCTTGCATAGGAACTGTATGGTATAACTTTGCAACATAAAGTTAGAAAATAAATATTTTCAGACAATGTAGAACTGTGGTCTTTAGGCTTGAGTAACCACGGAAAAATTTGGTTCTAAACTCGTTTTGTTTTTAGGGGGCCCTTGCGTTTCGTTTTTTTTAATAATTCCGAAATTTTCCTTTTAAAAATTTTGAAATATACGAAATTTCGTAAAATTACGAATCGATTCGTTAATGGCGGACGCGATTGCGCAATATGCTAAAAAAAACCTCCAAATGGGACAGGGGGAGTTTCTGAAGCTTCCCTCTCCCTCTGTTGTTGACTGTTGGTGTGATAAAACAAACAACAACTATAAAACGTGCACCAGACATGCGAAAATAATTACGAAATAATTATGAAATAATTTCGAAATAATTACGAAATAATAACGAAATAATTGCAAAATAAATTGAAAAAATTGTTTCGAATCTAATTTACTCCTCGCACTATTCCTGCATGGCTCAATATTGGATCGTAAGCTAATTTAAATACGAATTACGAAATTAACGAACGAAACCGCCCAAGCCTAGTGGTCTTGTTAGCTGTGCCTATGAAAGGTTTGCTCACACACAATATAGGTAGCCTGCCCTCCAGCATAGAAGTTAGGAGAGACTGCTGTAGTTTGCTTCTGAGTAAGGCACGATTCCAAGTAGTGACTTTCTATAAGACATTTTGCCCTTTGTCTCTTTATGTGATTGCACTTGAGATGGGGAAATGATATCATTCCAACTGTTGACAAATGACAACTCCCATCATCCTTGACAGTTGCCGATGCTGGAAAAGGCTGGTGGGAACTATGTCCAATAACAACAAAAGTTTCACAGGCTTCCAAGGCCAGGAGTATTGTGCTACATGTAAAGACTGCCTTCTTCTGTAGCTGAGAGAGTGTGACTAGCTCAAACTCACCCAGTGGGTGTACATGGATGAGCAGGAATTCGGACATTGGTCTTCTGGACTCCTGGCTCAGCTTCTCTTGTTGTTGTTCATTTGTTCAGTCGTTTCCGACTCTTCGTGACCTCATGGACCAGCCCACGCCAAAGCTCCCTGTCAGCCGACACCACTCCCAGCTCCTTCAAGGTCAATCCAGTCACTTCAAGGATACCATCCATCCATCTTGTCCTTGCTCGGCCCCTCTTCCTTTTTCCTTCCATTTTCAGCATAATTGTCTTCTCTAAGCTTTCCTTTCTTCTCATGATGTGGTCAAAGTACATCTTTGCTTCTACTATTCTTCCCTCCATTGAGAAGTCGGGCTTTATTTCCTGGAGGATGGACTGGTTGGATCTTCTCGCTGTCCAAGTCACTCTCAGAACTTTCCTCCAACACCACAGTTCAAAAGCATCTATCTTCCTTTGCTCAGCCTTCCCTATGGTCCAGCTCTCACATCCATAGGTGACTATAGGGAATACCATTGCTTTAACTATGCGGATCTTGGTTGCCAGCTTCTCTATTTCACTCAAATATTCTAAAGTTCTATCACTGCTGGAATGAATAACAACAACAACAGCAACAGCAACAACAACACTTTATTTATAGTCTGTTCTTCTCCCTAAGGGGACTCAGAGCATATAAACAGACACAGGCAGACAATCAATGTCTTGTTACAATGAAATACAATGAGATACAAATACACAAAGTCAAAGGCTTTTCCTTTCATTTCCAGCTATGGAGGCAGTGCTCATCTCTGGCTCTGGGAGAGGTGCTCTTTTCCATTTCCAAGCCGAGGAGCCTGCATTGTCCATAGACACCTCCTGACCGGCATGACTGCTTGGAGCATCTTTTTGCCTTTTCCTGCCAAAGCAGTACCTATTTATCTACTCACATTTGCATGTTTTGGAACTGCTATGTTGGCAGGAGCTAGGGCTAACAGAGGGAGCTCACCTCGTACCACGGATTCGAACTGCCAACCTTCAGGTCAGCAGTTCAGCAGCACAAGGGTTTAACCTATTGTGCTACTGTGGTCCCACACATGAATAAATTAATGAATTAATGAATTTGATTGTTAAGGTCATAGACCAAAAGCATAAAACTTTAAAAATTTATAACATTAAAAACAGTATTTTTTAATTTAAAGTGTCAACATTAAACCCCCAAAATTTACAACATTAAAAGCAAAAAGTCCATGACTAATAAGTTAAAACTTTATCTGCTAAAATCATCCACAAACTGTTTCCTTATTTTTATAGCTCCCACACAAAACTTCTATAAGTGATTGATGGGTATCTATACTCTAAAAGATGTTTTAAATTATGTTCTTCATTTCTACTTGGGACATGCCTGACAGTTTCCACCTTCTCCGTGCCACATGGACATACAAGCTCAGACAGGGGATATACCTCTAAACCTATCCTGCAGTAATGCCAATGGTAACGCATTGAATCTGGCTGGGTGAAGGATGTCTTTGTTAAATAACTCACTGGAGTGAGCAGCATCATACTGTTTTTAATTTCTGGATATCTGCCCAATTCCCCCAGATGCTCTAGCAGCTCCACATCCCAGATGCAGTGCTTAATGGCGGATTTGGCGTTGTTGTATCTAAGTGCTATTAAAGATTGAGATGTAAACCACAAGCTTCTCAACTTTTCCTGCAGACATTGGCTTCTCACAGTGATGGACAGTTTCCATACTGGCTGAAACTTCCCTATTAAGGTGAGTGGGGCCAGGCCTATTGGGCAAAAAATCAGTTTCAACCAGTAATGGACCCTAAGGATCCATACCCGGGCTTCAATTGAAATTTGACTATTTGACTCAATTATTCTCAAGTTCCATCACTGCGAAAAGCCAATATTTTGCCCCTCATTTTTTCCCTATGCTGTTCATAAGTTTTATCAGGTCTTTTCTGTGGGGATTTGTAAAGAGGCACCATGATGAAATGGGTTGACTGGAAAGGCATGTGTCGGCAGCTGATTGGCTGAGCATGCCAGGAGCCAGAATTCTGATTGGCTACTGTTTCTGGCTTGCTGCTGAGACAAATGGTTTTAACTGCCACTTTCACCTTGGAGAGTGAAGAGAGCGCTGACTGGAAACAGCCAGGAAGGAAATGGCTGCCAACTCTCTGAAGCCTTATCATTTCTAAGGCATGAAGCATATTTTAAAGACTGTTTAAAATGACTGTTTATTCCCTCTGTTCTCTGTAAGAATTCAGAGAGACTACTGTATATATTGGAGTCCCCAGTGGCGCAGTGGGTTAAAGCACTGAGCTGCTGAGCTTGTTGATCGAAAGGTCGCAGGTTCGATTCCGGGGAGCGGCGTGAGCTTCCGCTGTCAGCCCCAGCTTCTGCCAACCTAGCAGTTCGAAAACATGCAAATGTGAGTAGATCAATAGGTACCGCTCTGGCGGGAAGGTAACGGCGCTCCATGCAGTCATGCCGGCCACATGACCTTGGAGGTGTCTACGGACAACGCTGGCTCTTCGGCTTAGAAATGGAGATGAGCACCACACCCCAGAGTCAGACATGACTGGACTTAATGTCAGGGGACTACCTTTACCTTTACCTACTGTATATATTGTTGCTCTGTTTAACCTTTAGAACTGAAGTTACTGTTACTCGCTACACAAATCTGAGTGACACATTATTATACAGCAGGGTATGTTTTGGTTCATAAACTGTGGTAAAGCTTGCTTATTTTACATTTACAACCTCCAATACCTTCCACAACATCTTATCCGAATATGTTGTGCTTCTGCTTTCACCTTCAGCTACACCATGAACTTGACACAGCAGAAAGAAGAAACTTGCCTCGAACTTTCACTTCCCTGCCTTTATTTAACCTTTTATATTTTCAGCAGATATAATACAATATGCTGACCTTCAGCAACAGCCACTACTTAGTTTTGCAGAAATGGACACCAGTTAAAGTCTCAGTCAATATTGAAAAAGGCTACTTCCACTTTTCAAGGGCTCTCCTGTGCACAGATTCCTTTCTTTATGTGTTTCCTTCCTTCCTCCCCGCTCCATTATTTTCCTTGCCTGCTTCCTAATGAGCCTTTCAGGATTTGATTGAGCTTCTTGGAGTGACTGCCTCTTGCTGGCAGAATGTTAAGCTGCCTAACCTCATTCAGCTCCACTTATGTAGAAGTCGGGCACCTGAAGTCAGCATTTCAAAGAGATGCTGGTTAATAAACTCACAACAGAAGGGATGTTTTGAGATAAATATTACAGCTCAGCCTAATCTCAAAAGAGCCAAAGAATGAGAGTGAAAATAACTTTATGCTGAGTTTTAGTGGGAGAGGGAGAAAGATTGTGCCTAAAGAATCTGGGTCCAAACATCACTTATTAGCCGGTTGTTAAGAGCCCAGGTAGAAAACTACTGCTTACTTTCGTATGAGCTTCCTGCTGCACCACCACTGTTCCAAAAAATCACTACCACTCTGTGATTGACAGGTTAATTAATGTTTATTCCATTATTCCACTAAGAAAATAATGCTCAAGGCAGCTGAGAAACATCACCAAAACCAAATCTCAGACTGCATGTTGACAGGCAACAAAGCTGTATTATCTGCCCTGCAAAGTACTATATTTCCCGTTGCCCCATCCAACATTAGAAGCATATTCAGATAATGCAACAGGACTTCCTTTCTTTCTTCTCGTCTCAAATCTGACCCAGACCAGAACTGTGTGTGTGTGTGTGTGTGTGTGTGGTTGGAGAGGCAATCCCTTTGGCCGACACGCTTGGATTTCACACCATATAATAATAATAATAATAATAATAATAATAATAATAATAATAATAACTTGCTTAGGCGATCCCTCGTTTTCCAAGGAGGATTGTCTTCCAATATTCTTGTGGGTCCGTATGTGGCTGTGGAGCCCTATTCTTGCTCTGCATCTTCTTCCGCAGTGAGGGCATTGGTATCCAGGTGGAAGGCGGTCTCGGTCGGGGTTGGCTTCCTCTTGGCACGCTTCTCCCTTGGTTGGCTTCCTCTTGGCACGCGCCTTCCTCTTGGCACGCTTCTCCCTTTCACCCTCCATTCGTGCCTCTTCAAATTCTGCAGCACTGCTGGTCACAGCTGACCTCCAGCTGGAGTGCTCAAGGGCCAGGGATTCCCAGTTCTCAGTGTCTATGCCAGAGTTTTTAAGGTTGACTTTGAGCCCGTCTTTAAATCTCTTTTCCTGTCCACCAACATTCCGTTTTCTGTTCTTGAGTTCGGAGTAGAGCAACTACTTTGGGAGACGGTGGTCGGGCATCTGGACAAAGTGGCCGGTTCAGCGGAGTTGGTGGTGGAGGACCATCGCTTCAATGCTGGTGGTCTTTGCTTCTTCCAGCACGCTGACGTTTGTCCGCCTGTCTTCCCAAGAGATTTGCAGGATTTTCCGGAGGCAGCGCTGATGGAATCGTTCCAGGAGTTGCATGTGACGTCTGTAGACAGTCCACGTCTCACAGGCATATAGCAGGGTTGGGAGAACAATAGCTCTGTAAACAAGAACCTTGGTATCCCTACGGATGTCCCGGTCCTCAAACACTCTCTGCTTCATTCGGAAAAATGCTGCGCTCGCAGAGCTCAGGTGGTGTTGTATTTCGGTGTCGATGTTGACTTTGGTGGAGAGGTGGATGCCAAGGTAGCGGAAATGATCAACATTTTCTAATCTTACACCATTAAGCTGTATCGCTGGCATTGGAGAGGGATTGGCTGGTGTCTGCTGGAACAGCACCTTGGTTTCAAAGCCAGAATTGAAAAGTTGACAACAGATCCCAAATACAGACTCTGCAAGGAAGCAGATGAAACAATAGATCACATCCTCAGCTGCTGCAAGAAGATCGCACAGACGGACTACAAGCAAAGGTATAACACCATTGCTCAGATGATTCATTGGAAATTGTGCCACAAATACCATCTGCCTGCGACAAAGAACTGGTGGGATCACAAACCGGAAAAGGTTACAGAAAATGAACACGTCAAACTCCTCTGGGCCTTTCGAATTCACACAGACAGAATTTTGGAGCACAATACTTCTGACCTCATTTAAAAAAAAAAACAAAGTATGGATTGTCGATGTTGCAATCCCAGGTGACAGCAGGATTGAAGAGAAACAACTGGAAAAGCTGACACAATATGAGGATTTAAAGATCGAACTGCAAAGTCTCTGACACAAGCCAGTAAAGGTGGTACCAGTGGTGATCGGCACACTGGGTGCAGTGCCTAAAGACCTTGGCCTGCACGTAAATATAATCGGCGCTGACAAAATTACCTATTCAAAATGGGTTTGTTTCCACCATCCTCTGAAAGTGAGACAGTATGACTTGCCCAAGGTCACCTAGTGGATTTCAATGGAGGATCAAGAATTCAAACCCTGGTCTCCAAAGTCATGGACCAGTACTCAAAGTACTGGTATTATATCATGACGGTTCTCAGCAGGAATTAAGTGGTTACTTTCATCAAACTAATTATTTAAAGCTGCAGTTGTAATAAACATGTACTTGGAAATAAGTCTTCCGCAGGATTTACTTCTACATTGGTAATAATAAAATAATATCTTTATTTTTGTACCCCACTCCATCTCCCCGAAGGGACTCGGGGCGGTTTACATGGGTACGAGCCTGATCAAAATAGTTAAAATAAAACAAACTAAAATATCTTTTATCTTGCCCGAGTTTTAATTAGTTTTAATCAGTTTGTCTTTTAATCATTACATGTAGCCTGTCCATTGTTATTGTGCCTGTGCTTTTTGTAATTTTTTACATTGTTATGTATGCATATGCTTTATGTTAATATAATGTTATTGTTATTGTTTGCGCTTTCGGTTTGTGTTTTGGTTTTTTTCTTTATTGTAATTGTTATTTGGGCTTGGCCTCGTGTAAGCCGCTCCGAGTCCCCATCGGGGAGATGGTAGCGAGGTATAAATAAAGTTTATTATTATTATTATAAATATATAGACAACAACATAAACGCCTGCATGTATGGCAAGCATCTTCAGAGGTTGTGAGACCTCACAACCTCTGAGGATGCGTGTCATAGATGCAGGCGAAACGTCAGGAAAGAATGCTTCTAGAACATGGCCATATACCCCGAAAAACCTACAACAACCTTTTAATATTAATATTTATATTTCTAAGGCTGAAATCCTATGGACACATACTTTGGAGTAAGAACTGCTAATCTTAATTGGATTTACTTCTCACTAAGTAAAAAGAGACATGCATGTTCTGCATATCTTTAACATAATTTCACAGTTATTAAGTCATCGGTGTGGTTTGATAATTGTCCTGTAGTTTACATGCATTTCATACTATAATAAAATAATTTGTATCTTACAAAACGATGACAGCCTATGAATTATTATTGTTGGTATAGCTTGCCTCATTACAACATGAAAGTGATCTTGCCTGGGGTCCTCAAAGCTATGCCAGATAAACAAACTCCAGCAGTTTCTACCAATTTGATAATCGTTTCAACATGGCTGCAGCATCAAGCTCCATGTCTGCTGTCCAAGGTCCAGTCTATCTAAGTATAGAGTGCATTATCACCAGAAGCCTGACCACTACATAAGCAACTGGAACCACAACAAAATGTAACAACAATGTGGAAAAGTTGTAATCTGCATCAATTGAGTGACTATAGCATCATCTATCTTCAAGAGATACTGATGACAATTCAAGAACTAATGTTATCTTCAGTGAAAATGCTTTAAGGGAAGTTACACCAAAACCAGTAAGACCACTACTTGCTTTCTCGCAGAGCTCACATTGCAGCAGACACTTCCCACACAATGCCTTTTTTACCACTCCTTTAGGCTATGAAGGCCTCTTTGTCATGCTTTCCAGTAAATATACATTGGCTTCAGGCCATACAGGGTTCTAAACTACCAACCACACCTCTTCATGAATTATGGAGATTGAAAAGCTGTCTAACAAATTGGCATTCCTGGTTTTGAAGGTAGATTTGTTTCCCTGAAAATAAAACGTGGCTACCTCCATTTAGGAGCCCCCGGTGGCACAGAGTGTTAAACTGCTGAGCTGCTAAACTTGTTGACCAAAAGATCGCAGGTTCGAATCCGGGGAACAGTGTGTGACGGCGCAAGTGGCGCCATCTATATGTAGAACTGTAAGTTGCAGGATTTGAACTGTTGTATCATGCCTGATTTTGCCTTTTTACCCTGTAAATGTATAGTTGGATTGATTGGTTATTTATAGCTGTCAATCAATGTTGTTTGCACCAGTTGAATTGCTCCTCCTGCTCAATTGTTTGACCCCACCTCTTCCTAGAGAGCAGGACAGTGTTTCCTTTTCCATTCCACCACCAAACTTTCTATCAGATGGACGTGAAAGAGAGACTTGGCTCTGAAGCCCTTGATTAAGTTACCTCTCAGCACCAATTCTGAGGTTCTTACCCTTGAGACTTATGCTTCATGTTCAGATCAACCTGGACGACGTTGAGAAGTCTCAAGCGCCTTCAAACCAGTTCTTTGGCACCAGAGGAAGGCTTTGTGCCTTCAAAATATAGGCCATTGGAATTGGGGTTGTGATTATTCTGATATTCACAGCCATTGAGAAAGAGGGACCTGGAAAAGCTTCTCAGATGCAAAACTCCTTGGACCCAAGACAACCAGAGACTGTAATGTATATTTTCCTTTACCCCTTTGAAACTTCCAGCTTATTGCCTTAAAGGGATAACTCTTTGTGAACAATTAAACCTATTTTGAGTTATCTACAGTGTTTTGGTCCTTGGGAGTTCCAGTTTTCCTAAAGGAGGGCAAGAAGCAATCCCCTGGGGGAAAGATGTCACGTCCATACCTCTTTCACTAAGAGGTATAGCCCCTAGGCGCAACAGCACACGGCATGAGCTTGCACTGTCAGCCCCAGCTTCTGCCAACCTAGCAGTTCAAAAACATACAAATATGAGTAGATCAATAGGTACCGCTCTGGCGGGAAGGTAACAGCGCTCCATGCAGTCATGTCACTTACACGACCTTGGAGGTGTCTATGGACAACACCGGCTCTTCAGCTTAGAAAGTGAGATGAGCACCAACCCCCAGAGTCAGACACAATTGGACTTAATGTCAAGGGAAAACCTTTACCTTTACCTACTTCCATTTATTATATATTTGATATATTTCCCCTTCTTTCCCCGTTTTAACAGCCTTAGGAAATAGATATATGGCTTTATCACACCATTCGTTTTTGCGTCCCTGTTCTGCTTGATATCCAATCCAGCCAATCTCATGAGGGTAGCTCATTGTTGCCAAGACATCTGTGACTGGATTATTTTGGGGTCAACTTGAAGGCACACAACAAGAACAATTCATATTTCCCATCGTGTTTGCCCACCTTCATTCTCTTCTTTCATTGTTGTCCACATTTTCCCTATCCGTCTCCTCTCTTAATAGACAGCCCTGTCTAAAACAGATAAAATACTAAACATTGCTCTCCTTCCAAGAAGTAAACGTCTTCTGATTTCCTGGCTGCAGTCTGCGTCTGCAGTAATCTTTGCGCCTAGAAATACAAAGTCTGTCACTGCCTCCATGTTTTCTCCCTCTATTTGTCAGTTATCAATCCATCTGGTTGTCATAATCTTGGGTTTTTATGTTTAACTGCAACCCAGCTTTTGTAAGATTGTAAGGATTGTAAGGATAGTCAATGTCAGTGACACCAAAAATTGCTATGTTTCACCACATGAGGGAGCACTCAGAAGCTCAGGAAAAAGAGCGAGTATAGAATAGTGATTTAATCATATCTAAGATTGACATAGTAATAAGCCCTAATTCTTCCTGCTTCCTGTTTGATCTACTCCCTAGAGGCAGTTGCTTCTTTGAAACAAAACTGGCAATTATTTCCTACATGTGGCAATTAAAATACGCAGCTCGATAAGCCACTTAGTAGAATAGAAACAATGAATTCACAGAGTGATAAGAGAAGGGAAGTTAATCTAATAAAAACAACATAGAAACAATAAAATACACCCCGGAAAACTCACAACAACCCAATAAAATAAACCCGTTGGTTGTGTCTAAATTCTAGTCTTGCAGAATGGAGGAAAAATAAGAAATCCACACCTCTGAAGTCGTACATAGATATCAAGTCTCAGATTAAATGTGATGAAACTTTAGACAAAAGGATTATAGGTGTACTCACAGTCTGATTGCTTCATATACGAAATGTCAGGAAGAATTTAATGCACTCACTGTAAATTCGGTCTTTTGTTTGACAAATATAGATCCCATGTTCTTCTATTATGAAAGGTTTTTTTTGTTGTATCAGGAGCAACTTGAGAAACTGCAAGTCGCTTCTGGTGTGAGAGAATTGGCCGTCTGCAAGGACGTTGCCCAGGGGATGCCCGGATGATTTGATGTTTTTATCATCCTTGTGGGAGGCTTCTCTCATGTCCCCGCATGAGGAGCTGGAGTCGATAGAGGGAGCTCATCCGCCTCCCCCCAGATTCGAACCTGCGACCTGTCGGTCTTCAGTCCTGCCGGCACAGGGGTTTAACCCACTGCGCCACCAGGGGCTCTGTTATGAAAGTCAAAGTTGCTTACTTGATATTCCAAGATAGTTGCCAATCCAAGTACTGAAGACTTTCAGAACTGTTCAGTATCAGCAAAGTAGCTGCATCACATGCTCTTTAGGGCCCTTCCACACAGCCCTATATCCCAGAATATCAAGGCAGAAAATCCCACAATATTTGCTCTGTACTGGGTTATCTGAGTCCATACTCAGATAATGCGAGATTTTCTGCCTTGATATTCTGGGATATAGGGCTGTGTGGAAGGGCCCTTATAATCCCATTTATAATATTTGCAAATATTACAAATGATAGGTTTTTGTATCAAATTTTAGTCAAATACATATTGTTGAACTTTTCCTGTACTTATCTAATCTTCAGCACAATATAATCATAGCTTGACAGTCCATGTCTCGCAGGTGTATAGCAGGGTTGGGAAAACAATAACTTTATAAACAAGCACCTTGGTATCCCTACGGATGTCCCGGTCCTCAAACACTCTCTGCTTCATTCGGAAAAATGCTGCACTCGCAGAGCTCAGACAATGTTGTATTTCAGTGTCAATGTTGACTTTTGTGGAGAGGTGGCTGCCAAGGTAGCGGAAAAAGTCAACGTTTTCTAATGTTCCACCATTAAGCTGTATTTCTGGCATTGGAGAGGGATTAGCTGGTGACCGCTGGACGAGCACTTAGGTTTTCTCAATGTTCAATGACATGCCAAACTTCTCGTATGCTTCTGCAAAGGTGTTTAGAATGGCTTGTAGGTCTTCTTCTGCATGCACACAGACGACGTTGTCATCAGCATATTGGAGTTCTATAACAGATGTTGTTATAACCTTGGTTTTACACCTCTACAGACATTTTTCTTCTATATAACAAAGACTGGTAATGGTGTTGTGAATGATCACAACAGCAAACTGTAGTATACAAATAGTGTGATCCTATCTATGCCTATTGAGAAGTAAAATCCAGTAAACTCAGAGGAATTCCTGTGCCGTCACAGCAACTGATTCCCAGCAACTGAAGCTACTACAGGTTTTGAACACCGAAACAGAATATTTATTTCTCAAAGTCCTTGCAGACTTGGCACAGTTTGTCAAAGTTACGAACAAAACAGTCAATTGGTGAAAACCATAGAAATTAGCTTTCTTTTTTTTTTCTTCAGTTACTGAGGTAACTCTTCCCCAAATGGTAGAAAATATCCTGGGATCCTTTCACCCTAACCCTGAGCTGCTATGGTTAGAAAAAACAGTTTTTTCCCCTATCTATAGCTCAAGGTTAGCTTTGGAGATGAAGTACTGCTCAATAATATTCAATAACTTTTCTATATCTCAATTGCTATCTATAACTCAATTGCTATTCTATCTATCTATCTATCTATCTATCTATCTATCTATCTCAATTAGCTTCTTTATCTATATAACTCAATCACTCAATCAGCTCAATCCTTTCCTTTACTCAATTTGGCTCAATTGTACTTACAATGATTTTTTCAGAGCTACCTAGCTGACCAACAGCACATCTGAAGCTTTCTTTCTCTACTGAAGGAGGCAGGGGAGATTCCAAAATTGAGATCTCATCCCCTGGAAAAAGGGTGGTCTCTAGACCCAAAGAGATACTTTTCTAAACCAATAACTAACTGCAGAGGGCCTGCAGTCTGGCTGCAGACTCTGATACTGTTTAACTTCCAGGGTGCTGCAGGGTCTGTAGTAGCCCTGGGGAAATGCAAAAGAACACTATCCCATGCAACTAAAAGGTAATGCAAACTATACTCCTGCAAGACGGAACAATTACTCTCAGGTGAGACTAGGTCTAGAATATTGTGGAGTGTTGCCTACTACTGACATTGTGGCAAGTTAAGACCAGGAGGCTAACCAGCACTGAAGTGGAATCTGATTGTCACAGGATTTTGGTATAGTCTGGTCTGCTCACTCACTCTCTGTAACATCAGTCCAATGGATTAGAAAGGAAAGGTTCTTGCTGCCTTGCTTTTGAACTAACTCCTGGCTAGTAAACTGAAGCTATAGGAGATAAGACTGTATATACAATTTCCTTTGGCACCTCTCCCCTACTTTTGCTCATGTGTTTAAAAGGCTACAGTCAAGCAGTCAGTTGCAAAATTATGGTGTGGCTGCCCTAAAATGAAACCAAGAGAGTCTCTGGATGTGCTAATGCCACAAGTTCTAACCACAAGACAGAAAGATCTCAGCTTCCCGGATTCCCTGCAATGTCGAAACTGCAATATAGAAAACATGAGTTTCTGATGAGAACTGGGCATGTTCCAAGTTTACCCAGTTATGAACTTTGTTTGTATTTCAGTTGACAACCTGAATAGCTAAGCCTATCAGCCATAAATTAACTAACTAGATTAAATTTTGATTAAATATGGCAGGGTCATGAAGCCACCACTAAGGCAAAGTACAGTGTTGTCTTGGCAATTTGTGATATCAACTGCTTATTTGTTTTAGTAATTGGAATGAACAGACATTGAATCAGGGGAGATAGAAGAGGAGATGGTTAGCAGGTAGCTTAGGTCTGGCCCAGGGGTCCTCAAACAAGGCCTGAGGGCCGGATACGCCCCTCCAAGGTCATTTACTCGGCTCTCACTCAGAATCAACCTAAGTCTGAAACTATGACCGCATTTCTGTATACGAACCCACACGATCACTTCGTTTATTTATTTATTATTTATTTATTTACAGTTTTTATATTCCACCCTTCTCACTCTGCAGGGGACTCAGAGTGGATTACAGTATACACATATATGGCAAACATTCAATGCCAGTTTGACAGACAATGAATACAGACAATACACAAGAGGCTATTTAACCTTTTTCTGGCCGCCAGGGGAGCTGCTGCTTTCATCGTCCATCAGCGACACTGATGAAGTTCTTTCGCATTCCACATCCCGGAGTTTTCTTTATGGCTTCATAAATTAGTTAATTTAGCCTCCCACACAAGGTGGTACCTTATTTTCCTACTTGACAGATGCAACTGTCTTTCGGGTTGCAAAGCTCGACAACAGGCTACACAATGGCTGGACACCCACTCCAGCCCGGGTTGGCTTTGAACTCATAACCTTTTGGTCAGAGTGATCTTAATGCAGCTGACACTCAGTCAGCTGTGCCACAATCCCGCCACAATCACTTCGTTCATCTGGAGAGCCCCTGCTCACGATCCCACCTGCTTCACAGGCGCGATTGGTGGGGACGAGGAACAGGGCCTTCTCGGTGGTGGCCCCGCAACTCTGGAACTCCCTCCCTAAGGACATCAGGCAGGCCCCGACACTGGCAGTCTTTAGAAAGAGCTTGAAAACGTGGATGTTCCAGTGTGCCTTCCCAGAATAAGGAATCCTAAGCAATATGTCCTTAATGCACTTTATGAGAGATTTAGAATTGTCTGCACGTCTTCCTATCCCAAGACACTCTTCCTATCTCCCTTGAACTCCCCAGTTTTTAACTTTAAATGTTCACATTTGGCCCTGCCTCATGCTTTTAAAAGTGTCGTGTTATTACTGTGTTGTTTTTTTGCTTTTATAAGTTATTCATTTATTTTTATTTGGAGTGCTTCTACCCTGCCCTTCTCAACCCCCTAGGGGGGACTCAGGGCAGCTTACAAAAGGCACAATTCGATGCCCAACAATTCACAAAGTACAATACAAAATACAATACACAAATTATGGTTGTTGTGGTTGTTTTGTGATGTTGTGGGGCTTGGCCTCTTGTAAGCCGCACCGAGTCCTGCGGGAGATGGTAACGGGGTATAAGAACAATAATAATAATAATAATAATAATAATAATAATAATAATAATAATAATAATAATAATTGAAAGCACACAACAACAATCCTATCTCATCAGCCAAAAGCAGGCCCACACTTCTCATTGAAATACTAATAAGTTTATATTTGTGAAAATAGTTCTTCATTTTAATTATTGTATTGTGTTAAGTGTTTTTGCACTACAAATAAGTTATGTGCAGTGGGCATAGGAATTAATGTTTTTTCAAATGATAATTTGGCCCTCCAAAAGTTTGGGGGACTGTGACCTGGCCCTCTGTTTAAAAAGTTTGAGGACCCCTGATCTAGCCAATCCTGATTATTGTCCCAGGAATTTCCCACTGCCCTCAACTAGATAGGTTCACATGTGATTTGGGAGCCCAACTGGTGGCACAAAGCTTCTGAAAGCAATTGGAAACATTTGCAGAGGACATCTATGGGGTCCTTCAGTGCTCTGTCTTATTCCCCATGCTGTTCAAAACATACATGAAACCACTGGGAGAGGTCATCAAGAGTTTTGGAGTGTTTGGCATCTTCTATATGCAGGTGATTTTTTCCACCTAAAGGTAAAAAGCTGTTCTGGTCCTAAATTAGTGTCTGTCATAAGTAATGAACTGGATTAGGGCAAACAAATTTGAATTTCATCCGGAGATGCTAGACAGGATTTTACTCCCCTGAACACACAGGTACACAGTTTGGGGGTACTCCAGGCCTCAGTGTTGAACCTGGAGGGCCATGTTTCAGTGGTGGCCAAGAGCACTTTTGCACGTTTAAAACTTATGTGCCAACTGGACCCATTCCCTAAGACTTCGGATCTGGCCATGATGGTACATACCTTAGTTACATCCTGTTTGAAATACATTAACACAGTCTATGTGGGAGTACTTTTGAAGAGTGAACAAAATTTGGCTACCAGTATTTTAAAAAACTCTAAGATTACAACAGCAAAACAACAGAGAAGAAACAATCTGGTACATCTAATCACCTCTCAACAAAAGATTGCCCCAGGCACTGCCAGGCCATCAAATGCTAATCAAGGTGGTCAGTTGAAACATTCACACCTAGCTCAAGCAGACAAGAGTTCTTTGTCCCACCCTGGTCATTCCACAGATATATAAACCCTTTTTCCTAGTTCCAACAGACCTCACTACCTCTGAGGATGCTTGCCATAGATGCAGGCGAAACGTCAGGAGAGAATGCCTCTAGAACATGGCTGTATAGCCCGAAAAAACCTACAACAACCTAGTTTTTGAAGAGTGTTTGGAAATCTCAGCTGGTCTAAAGAGCCGCATCCAGATTTCTAACTGGGGCTGTTAAAAGGGGCACAATTTGCCTGTTGCAGCAGCTCCAGTGGCTGCCAATCTCTTTCCAGGTACAATTCAAAGTGGTGGTTGTGACCTATACATTCCCATATGACTCAGATTCAGGCTATTTGACTATACAAATCTCCTTGGGCCCTGGGATCCTCAGAAGAGGTCTTTCTCTTGGTCCCAACTCCATCTCAAGCTGGGAACGAAAGAGAGGGCCTTCTCGGTGGCTTCCCCTTGACTCTGGAATTCCCTCCCAGGGAAGCCAGAATGGCCCCCTCCCTGCTATCCTTCCTGTGGAAGACTAAAACCTTTCTATTCAGACAGGCTTTTAAAGGAGGTTTTTAAAACTGAGCCAGGGGATCATGTGTTTTATGTAATTTAATAGATTTGTTTAATGATTTTATTGCTTTTGTATTTCTTTTTTTTTTTATAAATTTTTTATTGATTTATCACTTTATTACATACTATTACATTTTGTACATCAACCTCTTTAACATGTTATTTTATTATTTTACTCTGACATTTCTCCCCCTTTTTTCTCATTTTTTCCCCCCCTTTTCCCACCACAGTGCTCCCCTCCACCCATTTCAAGCCACCCTTCTTACATTTCATCTGTCCAAAATTTCATTTCTTCTTGTGACGGTAATTTTCCTTCCTTATTTTTTAATCCATTTACCACAAATCTTCCCCATACAGCATCAAAATCGCTTTGTTTCCATATACCTTTTTTAACCTTTAATATACATGTCAATTTATCGTTTATTGCTATTTTCCATGCTTCTTTATACCACTCCTCTATTTGTATATTCATTTCTTTTTTCCAATTCCTTGCTATAAGCAGTCTTGCTATAGTTAGTAAGTTTGTTATCGCTTCTTTATCCTCCTTTTTCAATTGCTTATCGTTATATAGTGATAGTAATGCTATACTAGGACTTTTATCTAATTTTATATTCATTATAGTTTCTATTTCTCTAAATACTTTCCCCCAAAAATTATTTACATATTTACATTGCCACCACATGTGTATATATGTTCCTGGTTCTTGACACCCTCTCCAACAATTTATTGAGTTATTTTTATTCATATATGCTATTCTTACCGGTGTCAAGTACCACTTCCATATTAACTTGTAATAATTTTCTTTAACTCGTATCGATAAATTTTTTAAATGTCTTTGTCCCCATAATTGTTGCCACTCTATTTCGCTTATTTTTATCCCTAAATCTTCTTCCCAAATCTCTTTAAGGGTGCACTTTTTTGTTTTTTCATCTTTCATTTCAATTAATATCTTATAAATTTTGCTAATTATACCTCTCAAATTTTCGTGTTCTTCTACAGTCCTTCCCTTCTGTATTATTTGTTCGAATTGACTGAGTTGGCTTTCACTTCTATATTTTTTTTCCAATTTGTTACCCATTGTTCTAATTGTATACAATGAAACCATGACAATTTTATTTCTTTAAACTCTTCCAACATCCTTTCCCTCTTCATTTCCACCTTCATCCAATCCCCTATCCTGTCTAAATTTATTTCCCTTACCTTTTTATCCATTACTTTTTTTAGATTTTTTGGGAACTTCTTTTCCATCACTATTGGGGTTATAGTTGATCCCTCCTTTATTAACCTCCCCTTATATTTATTCCATACTTTAAGTATATTGCTCAGCATTGGGTTTCTAATTTCCCTCATTTCTTTTCTAGTTAACTGTTTAAAAAATATATTCCAAGTTTCATCTTCCACTTTTCCTGAATCATTACTAAGCCAATCTATTCCCTCTTCTTTGACCATTCCTTCTATAACCAAACTTAATCTACTTGCTTCGTAATATTTTTTTATATTAGGTAACGCCAGTCCACCCTCCTTTTGCGATCTATACCATAATTGTTTATTTAGTCTGTTCCTTTTACTTCCATTACAGTACTTATTAATCATTTGTTGCCATCTAGTTAGTTCTTCTTCTGTAATTTGAAGTGGTAGCATCCTAAATATGAAATTTATTTTTGGAAGTATTTTCATTTTTACTAATGCTATTCTTCCAAACCATGATAAGCGTATTCCTTCGTACTCTATTAACTTTTTCTGGACTTCTTTCCTTAATGTTACTACATTTACTTCCTCTATCTCTTTTAAATCCTTAGTTATTATTACTCCCAAGTATTTTAGTTTGTTCTTGATTCTTATTCCCCCTTTGCTCTGTTCTATAAGATCTTTTTCTTCTTCTCTTGTATACAATATATACAACTATGTATAGTTCTAATGTATAATTATATTTCAATTTTTTGTATGTTTTTATATTTATAATATTGTATTTTTTATTGTTAACTACTTTGGGTCTCTTTTTAGAGAGAGAGAAAGTAGGGTAGAAACAACAACAACCACAACAATAACCATCTACAACTACTTAAGTATTCGTATCTACTCCTCTGATTGCTCTTTCCAGGCACTATGTTAGCATTTTAAGGTAGGTAGGTAAAGGTAAAGGTAGTCCCCTGACATTAAGTCCAGTCATGTCTGACTCTGGGGTGTGGTGCTCCTCTCCATTTCTAAGCCGAAGAGCCAGCGTTGTCCGTAGACACCTCCAAGGTCATGTGGCCGGCATGACTGCATGGAGCACCGTTACCTTCCCCCTGGAGCGGTACCTATTGATCTACTCACATTTGCATGTTTTCGAACTGCTAGGTTGCTAGAAGCTAGGGCTGACAGCGGAAGCTCACACCGCTCCCTGGAATCGAACCTGTGACCTTTCGATCAACAAGCTCAGCAGCTCAGTGCTTTAACCCACTGCGCCACCAGGGGTAGGTATGTTGCTGTAAAGACCTCACCTCCCAATATCTCCATGGCTTTCCAAAGGCTGAATGACACAATCTGGTTAGCCCATTTTTCAGAACAGGTGCCCCCTCAAGTGGTGGAAGATGTGTTTTTCTCTTAACAGTTCAAAAGACATTTTGACAAGCTACGAGGGTTGTTATTTAGGTTTGGATGGGAATATTTTAATAAATCAAACACATAAATAATCCTTAGAATGTGCTCTTTAACTACCACTATTCACTTTTCCACATAATCACCAGACAATTGGATACATTTCTGTCAACGATGAACAAGTATGCGTTGTTGTAGGTTTTTTTTCGGGCTATATGGCCATGTTCTAGAGGCATTTCTCCTGAGGTTTCGCCTGCATCTATGGCAAGCATCCTCAGAGGTAGTGAGGTCTGTTGGAACTAGGAAAAAGGGTTTATATATCTGTGGAATGACCAGGGTGAGACAAAGGACTCTTGTCTGCTGGAGCTAGGTGTGAATGTTTCAACTGACCACCTTGATTAGCATTTGATGGCCTGGCAGTGCCTGGAGCAATCTTTTGTTGAGAGGTGATTAGATGTTTGTTTCCTCTCTGTTGGGACCACCAAATGCAGCATTGCTCAAACACAAATCAAGGAACATGAAAGGTACTCCAGATTACTTCAACCAGAGAAGTCAGCCATAGCAGAGCACCTGATGAAACAGCCTGGACACAGCATATTATTCGAGAACACAGAAATGCTGGATCACTCCAACAACTTACTTAGGCGATCCCTCGTTGGCCGAGTAGGATCGTCTTCCAGGATCAGTATTCTGGTGGGTGTGTTGGTGACTGTGGAACCCTATTCACTACACAGAGAAGCCATTGAAATCCACAAGCATGTGGACAATTTCAACAGAAAGGACGAAACCATGAAAATGGACAAAATCTGGCTACCAGTATTAAAAAACTCCAAAATTAGAACAGCACAACAACAGAGAGGAAACAAACAAGGACATCTATTCACCTTTCAACAAAAGATTGCTCCAGGCACTGCCAGGCCATCAAATACGCCTGCAAGACGTGGACTGTCTACAGACGTCACATGCAACTCCTGGAACGATTCCATCAGCGTTGTCTGCAATAAATAATCTTGCAAATCTCTTGGGAAGACAGGTGGACAATTGTCAGCATGCTGGAAGAAGCAAAAACCATCAGCATTGAAGGGATGGTCCTCCGCCATAAACTCCGCTGGACTGGCCACGTTGTCCGGATGCCCAACCACCATCTTCCAAAGCAGTTGCTCTACTCTGAACTCAAGGACGGAAAACGGAATGTGGGCAAGAAAAGAGATTTAAAGATGGGCTCAAAACCAACCTTAAAAACTCTGGCATAGACACTGAGAACTGGGAAGCCCTGGCCCTTGAGCGCTCCAGCTGGAGGTCAGCTGTAACCAGCAGTGCTGTAGAATTTTAAGAGTCACGAATTGAGGGTGAAAGAGAGAAACGTGCCAAGAGGAAGGCGTGTCAAGCCAATCCTGACCGGGACCACCTTCCACCTGGAAACCAATGCCCTCACTGCGGGAGAAGATGCAGATCAAGAATAGGGCTCCATAGTCACCAACAGACCCACCAGAATACTGATCCTGGAAGACTATCCTACTCGGCCAACGAGGGATCACCTAAGTAATTTTAATTTTAATCTCAAATTTTCCAGTAGGTGGCAGTCTTAAGTTATTTACAAAACTGCTAGAAAGAAAACTTTCTTCATTCCAGCTTTCATGGTTGCAGTTTACTTCTGAGCATATTAAAGAACTAAATTGTACATTACACTTCTGGCATGAACACTGCCATTCTATGCCTCTATATTATGGAGCTTACCTAGAGTTTTGCTGAGGACTTGCAAAATAAAGAGTTGTACCTTTCCCGATTCAGCCTATCCATTCATAATGCATACTTCCTCTTGTCCATAGTATTAAATATATTTTGAAGAACCAGCTCAGCTCCTTGGATAGGTCTTTTAAAGTTCAAATTATGACACAGAATGTATTTGCCCCGCACCCATCCCCACTGAAATGGAAGCCTCCAGACACAAATGAATAAAAATGCTAGAAGTCATGTCACAGAGGACAAGTCAAATCATTGAATGCTTTCTAATCTTACCTTAGGAGAAAAGCATTCCCAAAGGCAAGGGAGAGACAGCAGCACTTTGATGGCTCTTAAATATTTGAAAGCCTATCAGCTCAGCATTTTCAGAACTAAAATGTAGGGCTGGGCAACCATGGAAAAATTTGTTTCTAAACTCGATTCGTTTTTAGGGGGTTTTTGCGTTTCGATTTTTAAAAGAATTCCGAAATTTTTCTTTAAAAAAGTTCGAAATTTACGAAATTTCGGAAATTACGAAACAATTACGAAACAATTACGAATCGATTACGAATCGATTCGTTAATGGCGGCCGCAATCGCGCAATACGCTAAAAAAACCTCCAAATGGGACAGGGGGAACTTCTGAAGCTTCCCTCTCCCTCTGTTGTTGACTGTTGGTGTGATAATTATATTTTTTTTCACTGAGAAAACAAACAGCAACCCTAAAACTTGCACCAGGCATGCGGAAATAATAACGAAACGATTACGAAACAATTACGAAACAATTATGAAACGAATTGGAAAAATTCGTTTCGTTTTTTAGTTGCTCCTGAATGGTTCAATATTGCTTCGTTATAAAAAAAATAACGAATTAATAACGAATTACGAAATTAACGAACGAAATCGCTCAGCCCTACTAAAATGCCATGCAGTGTCCCCTGCCATGGGTGCCCTTAGCAAAACACACGCCTGTGTTTTCAGGGACACTCTGTTTTGTCTTTAGAATGCCACACATTTTAAGGTTAAGTCCTGGCTCAGAGACAATCAGAAAGCGCTTAAACCACATTTATGTATTTATGTATTTATTTATTTATTTCCTGCATTTGTAGCCCACCCTTCTCTCTCCCAAGGGGGGACTCACAGCAAGCACCATCCGGTGCTGTCACAATTATAAACATTCAATAATACAATTAAAAACATTAAACAATTAATTAAAACAGTTAGTTTAAAACAGTTAATTAAGCACTAGTCGACTAAAACAATCTATTAAAATGCACCAATTAAAATCCAAATCCAGGTCTGGGTCAAGTCATTATCGTGAATTGCTTAAATATTCTTCTCACATTGCTGCTATTCAATGGTCGGACGCTTGGTCCCATAGCCAAGTCTTGAGTTTCCTTCTAAAAGACAGGAGGGAGGTGGCCAATCTGATGCCCCTGGGGAGGGAATTCCACAGATGGGGGGGCCACTGCTGAGAAGGACCTATAGCAGCTATAGTATACCTCGTCCCCAACAATCGTGTTTGCAATGGCGGTGGGATCGAGAGCAGGGCCTCTCCAGCTGATCTTAGACTTCGTGATGGTTCGTAACAAGGGGACTCAAGGTGGATTCCAGCATATACAGAGACGCAAGGCAAACCTTTAGTGCTTTGAAACAATTGAACGCACACTGATCAGTGTGCGTTCAATTGTTTCAAAGCACTAAAGGTTTGCCTTGCGTCTCTGTATATGTCTCTGTATATGCTGGAATCCACCTTGAGTCCCCTTGGGGAGATAGGATGGAATAGAAATAAAATGTTGTTGTTGTTGTTGTTGTTGTTATCTATATAAATAAAAATGTAATGTTCGTTTGTGGGATTAACATAACTCAAAAACCACTGGACGAATTGACACCAAATTTGGATACAATACACCTATCAGGCCAACAAGTAGCAGTAGCCCTGCTACATGCACAATGGAGGACCTTCTTATAGTAAGAAGATACTCCAAGTGGCCAGCTACTGCTCAAAGGACATTTAATCAACTACCAAGCTTGCAAACTTTGTGCTTTGTTTGTTTGTTTTTAATGCAATACAACTGTTTGGTTCACTCTTGACACAATAAATAAATAAATAAATAGGCCAACGAGTGACCATCACTCATAAAACATTGAAAAACAAAGCAGAAGAGCCAAAAAACAAAATTTACATTACAAAGCATGTGCAAAACCACACACACACACACACACATATACACAAATACACATATACACAAATATATACACACACATACACACACACAAAACACATATACACAGACTAGGCCATAGCAACGCGTGGCAGGGGGCAGCAAGTTATTAACAACAACAACAACAACAACAAAAGCAGCAGGATCCTGCACCATCACCCCTACAAAAATGGAGTTCCTACTGAATTAGGTAAAATACACATAATTTAAAAAAGATGTATGCAAATGTACATGCTTAAGTGCAATACTGTGTGTGTGTGTGTGTTTAGAATAGCATAGGGAACGGTTAAGACCCCTGTGATGTTTGTTTCGCTGTCTGTGCTCCTGTTCAGAAGATTTTGCTGCATTTTATTTATTTATTTATTTATTTACGGCATTTATATGCCACCCTTCTCACCCCGAAGAGGACTCAGAGCGGCTTACAAGATATATTTTCATACAATATTATTAGCATAGTACAACATAGTACAAGGAGCCCCGGTGGCGCAGTGGGTTAAACCTCGTGCTGGAAGGATTGAAGACCGACAGGTCGCAGGTTCGAATCCAGAGAGAGGTGGATGAGCTCCCTCTATCAGCTCCAGCTCCTCATGCGGGGACATGAGAGAGGCCTCCCACAAGGATGATAAAAACATCAAATCATCCAGGCGTCCCCTGGGCAATGTCCTTGCAGACGGCCAATTCTCTCACACCAGGAGTCACTCCTGACACGACCAAAAAAAAAAAAAAAGCATAGTACAATATCAGTATTCTATATTACCATATTGCACTATACCATTATATTGTAATATTATTAGTAATATTACATGTAATGTAAATATATATTTCTCATTATAATATTGTATTATTATTACTAGTATTATATTGTATTAGATTATAATATTATAAATATTATAAGTATATACAATATACTATATTATATTATTAGTAAAGACAAGATGGAACTGTCTTCTGCTCCCCTCTGTCTTCACTCTGTGTCACTTTATTTCATTTTGTGTCCCTGTGATAAATGGATTTTGAAAAAAAAATGGCTCGTGGAAACAAGGATTTGGTGAGAAAGTTTCAATGAATTTCTCTTCCGAGGGATAGATTTCTCTCACTTCCTCTTGTCTCGCTCTCGTTTTTAACTGTGAGTCATTTGTAAGTTGGATGTTTGTAACTCAGGGACTGCCTGTCCAAAGTATGTATGAGAAGAAAATGCAAAAGGGATGGAGAGAAATACAGCAGTGCTGAGACTGAGAGATTGACATCCCTATTCAGAATACTAATGTTGCAGAACATTTTGCTGCAGTGGTTTTCATGTAGGAAGACCCTCTCATGTTATACAGATTAGAGACAATCTTGTTAAAGATGAGAAAAAAATTCAATTTTATATTTCGTTTTCACAGCCTAATCCTGCCTCTATCTTCTGTCAAAGAAACTAGAGGGGAAAGACTTGAATGCAATTTGAAATTAAAAATTTAGTCTTAATCTTAGCTCACAACAAAGTGCTGCGCTCCCAATTAATTTATCTTAATAATTAAATATCTGTCTGGAGGGTCTTCTCTCTTGCCATCATTCAAGCGCTGTCAGTTGTCCTGCCTTTGATCTTAGCTGTTCAAAAGGGAAGAGTCTTTCAAATAAATTACAAGACTATGAAGAGAGAGTTTACTCATCTGTCAAACAACGTTTTAACTGCTCCTTGGAGACGCAAGGAGTTTGGGAGCTTTCAAGGAAAAAGAATCCTAGTAATGGAGGCATAGACTGATTAGATCAAATGAAGCTCTAATTCTCAGTTCTAGTGAGTGACTTCCCTAGCAACTAAACCCATTTTCAGCATTAATTAATGTAATTTGAAACGTGGGTTGGAAAGGCAAGAATCAGGACAAGCTGTTTCACTAGGAAGTGGTGCAAGGAGATAACCTGTATCTCCCTACGCAACAGCTTTGCCTGATCTCAGGGACCAGTTCAGATTCTCTAGGCAAAAGTTTTGGTTGCGTTTTGTCCATACTATCTTTAGATTCCTGCTTTGGGATTAGCAAATGGGAACTAGCTGTAGTATGGTTATTTTTCCAGCTTTAGAAAGGAGAATCCTCTCTTTGATGGGCTGCAGAGTCCAATTCTAACTGCTAGGTTGTCAGAAGCTGGGGCTAACAGCAGGAGCTCAACCTGCTCTCCAGATTTGAACCAGTGACCTTTCGGTCAGCAAGCTCAGGAGCTCAGTGGTTTAACACATTGCACCACTGGGGCTCCAAAAATTAGTATTTATGGATACAAATAAACACAGAATAATAATAATAATAATAATAATAATAATAATAATAATAATAACATAATAATAAAAATTTATTAATCAATTTTATATACCGCCACTCCCCGAAAGCTCAGAGCGGTTTACAATATACATATGTGATACATTACATTTAAAATCAAAGAAAAAATTCAATCAGCAAGATTCAAATGCCAGCCTAAGTAAATAAGTTTTACAAGCTTAACGAAAAGATAGTAAGTCTCGGAGTGCTCGTGTTTCCGCTGGCAAGGCATTCCACAGGTAAGGAGCCACCACCGTGAATGCTCTATGCCTAGTAGACATCAGGTGAAAGGTCCTAAAATTGGGAACTTCAAGGAGATTTTGATTGTTTGAACTAATAATAATAATAAGAAGTACAGGTGGTCCCAGTGGTCATCGGCACACTGGGTGCAGTGCCAAAAGATCTCAGCCGGCATTTGGAAACAATAAACATCAACAAAATCACGATCTGTCAGCTGCGAAGGGTCACCTTACTTGGATCTGTGCGCATCATTCGAAAATACATCACACAGTTCTAGACGCTTGGGAAGAGTTCGACTTGTGATTTTGTGATACGAAATCCAGCGTATAGATCTCATTTGCTGTGACATACTGTGCTTTTGTGTCAATAACAACAACAACAACAACAACAACAGATCCCAACTGTAGACTCTGTATAGAAGCAGATAAAACAATAGATCACATCCTCAGCTGCTGCAAGAAGATCACGCAGACAGACTACAAGCAGAGGCATAACACTGTTGCTTAGATGATTCATTGGAACTTGTGCCACAGATATCATCTGCCTGCGACAAAGAACTGGTGGGATCACAAGCCGGAAAAAGTTACAGAAAATGAGCACATCAAGCTACTCTGGGACTTCCGGATTCAGACAGACAGAATTTTGGAGCACAATACTCCTGATCTCACGATCATGTTAAAAAACAAAGTATGGATTGTCGATGTTGCAATCCCAGGTGACAGCAGGATTGAAGAGAAACAACTGGAAAAGTTTACACGATATGAGGATTTAAAGATTGAACTGCAAAGACTCTGGCACAAACCAGTCAAGGTGGTCCCAGTGGGGATCGGCACACTGGATGCAGTGCCTAAAGACCTTGGCCTGCACTTAAACACAATCGGCACTGACAAAATTACTATCTGCCAACTGCAGAAGGCCACCTTCCTGGGATCTGCATGCATTATTCGCCGATACATCACACAATCCTAGACACTTGGGAAGTGTCCGACGTGTGATCCAATACAACAACCAGCAGAGTGTCTGCTGTGGACTCATCTTGTGGTGTTTCAAATAATAATAATAATAATAATAATAATAATAATAATAATAATAATACCTTATTCATATCCCATCACCATCTTCCCCGAAGGGACTTGAGGTGGCTCACAAAATTATTATTATTTCATTTCAATTACTTCTACCCCGCCCTTCTCACCCCCGAGGGGGGACTCAGGGCGGCTTACAAACAAAGGCACAAGTCGATGCCTAAATCAATAAACAAACAATACATAAAAGCAATTTAAACGATTAACAAGTTAAAAACATTAATACATAGTAAAATAGCAAAAGCACTCTGAAGTGCAACACACATAAAATACATAAATACTAGGCCTGGGTAACAACGCAAAAAATTGTTTCTAAAATCGATTTGTATTTGGGGGGTTTTTTGTTTCGATATTTAAAATAATTACAAAATTTTCCCTTAAAAAAGTTCGGTATTTACGAAATTTCGTTAATATTTACAAAACATTTTGTAAAGATGGCGCCCTTTTTTTTTCAATATTTTTTCAATATTTTTTAATTTAATTATTAATTTAGTAGAATAGGGAGGAGAAATTATTATTAAGGAGGGAAGGCAGGCACTCACTCTGGCGGGCCCTCAAGCGCTGTCGCCGAGTCGGGCCCGGCTCCTCCGAAGCTAAGGTTTCAGTGCGGAATTGGGAGAAGGGGCTCCCCAAAGGCCATCTAGTCCCACCCTCTGCTATGGTCTCAATGCAAAATTGGGAGAAGGGCTCCCCAAAGGCCATCTAGCCCAGCCCTCCGCTAAGGTTTCAGTGCGGAATTGGGAGAACGAAGCACACCCACCGCAAAGGTGAGGAAGGAGGGACGGGCCGCCTTCCCGCTGAGGGTCGCTCGCCCTCTCGCTCGCTTGCTCAGCCGGCGCCTTCCCCGCCCTCTCCTCCTCCTCCTCCTCCTCCTCCTCCTCCTCCTCTTTCAGGCTCTGACTGGCTAAGGAGAGGAGAGAGAGGAGAGCTCCCAGCAAGCATAGCCATCTTACGTATTTCCGAAATGGACGGAAATACAAAAATATTTGGCGCATGCCGTTTCGATATTTAAAAACACTTCCGGGTTTAAAAATAAGTTTTGTAATCGTTTTGTAATTGCTAAAATTAACGAATATTTAACGAATTACAAAATTAACGAACGAAACCGCCCAGGCCTAATAAATACATGAGCTTATAAAATGATGACAATATAAGTTTACACAACAATTTTACAGAAAACATCATATAAAAGATATTTGAATCATATTTCGCCCTCTTTTTCTGAATGATAAAATTTGGGGTGGGGGTGGGGCAACAATACACTTATATATATATATCTACATTCTTGGGAACCTTAGATTTCTACTTGATTTATGAACAATAGAAAGCATAAGTATCTCTATGGAGGCATATTTTCTTTTCTCCTTGGGTCTCCCAGATTCTCTCCATTAGGCCTCTATGTCTCAAATTGCAATAAAATTAATTTCTGAGATTAAATCCGTAAAGGCTCCAGGGCCATAGAGTTCTTGAAAGTTAACACCACATGGTGGGTGCCTCTTCTAATAGCCCTTCATCTAAATTAGCAGGATTACCCAATTAATAACTATTTCCAGGCTATCAAAATCCTTTTTCTATAAAAAGTGTATAGATGCAATCCCTTTAATGACTGGACCATTAGCCCACCTCAAATTGTGGATGAACTCATTAGCTGGACTGAAGATGAAAGTATCTTAGAAGAAGAGCAGGCTGACATCAAAAAGGGCAGGTCAACACTTCTAAAGCCACCTACCTTAAAAAGGGCAGGTCAACTCTTCTAAAGAAAATAACATAAGATCACTCAGTAATATTGCTTTAATGGATCAAAGTAATTTTAAGAGTCTGTCTTCAATACAGGGGAGTTGGATGTAGTCTTGTGGTTCCACTTACACACCTCTGTTTCCCAAATACGTAAATTAAGTCTGGAAAAAATATGATCACTCACACACACAGAGGGACACACACAGAGGAAACAAGCACTGTGATATCTTGTTTTGAAAATATGAGCAGTGCTGCCATGAAATTAACCTCTTGACTTCAGTGGGAACTCGGTAAACACTCGAAGCAGAATATGATGCCAAAGCTGAAATCCAATACATTATCTTGAGACGAGACCTGCTCCCTTCACCCCTCTTATTCCTGCGTTATGAAAGTTTAAAACGTCTCGAAGAATATGGCTGGCTGGGAAGATACGTCTCAAAGAACAAAGATGGGATATAAAAGAGGGATGTTTACAATCTGCACTGCCAACTCCAAACCACGCTCCCGACAGTCCACGTAAAAGCGGAGGTGGGATGTTATTTTATGTGGTTCAACTTTGAGATGATTTCAGCTCCATAAGAACTGTAGGCTTGGAAACCCAACATATCAAGCTCCCCAAAGGACCAAATAAGACACAAATGGGATGAAGGCAAAAAACAGAGACATTTATTCAACTTGGCCAAAGCGGATGTCAGCAGAGTCTACACTCCAAAAACTGACATAAAGTACAATTGAGAACATAAAGATTTAATTATAGCACTTTGACAGCAATTCAAAACAAAGATACTTTGCCATGCTGATTGTTCATGGGTCCAGATCAGTGGTAGCTAAGATCTGATAGGTGTATGTCATGGCTGTTGATTGTTTAAAACAGGGGTCCTCAAACGGAGGCCCGGGGGCCAAATACGGCCCTCCAAGGTCATTTACCCAGCCCTCACTCAGGGTCAACTTAAGTCTAAAATGACTTGAAAGCACACAACAACAACAACAATCCTATCTCATCAGCCAAAAGCAGGCCCACACTTCCCATTGAAATACTAATAAGTTTATATTTGTTAAAATTGTTCTTCATTTTAATTATTGTATTGCTTTTAAGTGTTTTTCCACTACAAATAAGATATGTGCAGTGTGCATAGGAATTCATTCATGGTTTTTTTTTTCAACTTATAATTTGGCCCATGCTGCAGATACAATAATATCTGCACCATGCTGCAGATACAATAATAATAATAATAATAATAATAATAATAATAATAATATCGATGTGTGATCCTATACAGCAGCCAGCAGAGTGATCTTGTCTGCTGTGGATTCATCTTGTTGTATTTCTAATAATAATAATAATAATAATAATAATAATAATAATAATAATAATAAATTAAAAATAAATGAATAATCTGCCCCTCCAAAAGTTTGAGGTACTGTGACCTGGCCCTCTATTTAAAAAGTTTGAGGATCCCTGGTTTAAAAGGTGAGGCAAGAAATTTAATAAACTGTCATTGCTTGATTTGAAGTCTAGCAGCTGCTTTTTGATCTGCCCATGGAAAGGGTACGGAAGGAAAGGAATGTGACTGGGCTGGGGTTAATGGGATTGATGGCTCTTGTTCTGTTGCGCGCTGGGCCTGTAAAGAATTTCCTTTACAACAGGACGTGCAACCGTTGCCCAGCGGGAAGCCCAAGGAGAAGTTCTCAGAGGTTTTCCACCACAAATGATCTTTAGATGGCTTGTGAAGTATAACAAAGTCCTTTATTAATGAACAATCAAACACAAACTTTTCTTGTCTTCAATAAAGTTAACCAAATGCTTCCAGGCTTTTATGCAACTGGTGGCTTCCTAAACTTGCCCACGAAGGACAGGCAACTGTCTTCAATAACTTCTTCTTTACTTTAAAGGAAAATCCCCTTTTTTAACTTCTCCCAGGCTGACTGTAATCTAACCCTTACTGATGTGGGCTCCGCTACCAGGTCGAACTGCATCTCGAAGCACCGAGTGGACCTACCAGTAAAGGCTTAGATATTCTCTAGCTGGAGTTCTTTGGTCTTCCAAACTGTTACCCTCTGAAATTCCTCAAAGCTTTAGGGCTGTTTTTCTGGGAATCTTTGGAGGCTCTTAAGACTGTTCTCCCCCGGAAAGTCTTAAGGGTTGAAACTTTTGTACAGGGGAAGCTTGCACAGGTCCTGTACATTAGCTTTCCTTGCTGAGACTAACCAAAAAATGGCTCCCTTCCCTTCCCAATTGCTCTGAGCAAGGGGTGGAACCAAAACTTAACAATGATGGACAGGTGACTTGCCCTACGACTGCAACCAAAGGAAGCCACCTTTCTGCAGAACCCCTGAAACCTAGGACTGCAAGGAAATATTAATACAAAGCAAATAAAGCTAGAGCTCCTGGTACAGCCGTACCAGCACAACTCTTGTCTGGAACAGGCCAATGGCCATATAATGGGTGCCAGGGGTGTTGGCACAGCTTCAATAGATGCCCCAGGGAGGGGGTCTGAGCTGGCCATCAGGATGAGAAAATGTTCTCAGGAATAAAGTCAGATAACATCTGGAAACGTCCCATGGGTCTTATTAAAACCATTATGTGTTTCCAAGGGCATTAGAGCTTTTCCTTAAACTAAACGTTGAGACATTCCCTGATGTGTGGAGTATGCATGTGGATAACCCAGTGCAAAGCAGATATTGTGGATTATCTGCCTCAATTGTTGTTCATTTGTTCAGTCATTTCCGACTCTTCGTGATCTCATGGACCAGCCCATGCCAGAGCTCCCTGTCGGCCGTCACTACCTCCAGATCCTTCAAGATCAATCTAGTCACTTCAAGGATGTCATCCATCCATCTTGCCCTTGGTCGGCCCCTCTTCCTTTTTCCTTCCATTTCCCCCAGCATAACTGTCTTCTCTAAGGTTTCCTTTCTTCTCATGATGTGGACAACGTACTTCATCAAAGTATTTCATCTGCCTTGATATTCTGGGTTAAATGGCTGTGTGGAAGGGCCCTCAGACTAAAGAGCCAGATGACACGTGCAATCACATCTTAGTACAACTGTTGAAACAATATAGTAGTAGCATGAAACCGTATTTTATAGGGCTTTGTGAACTTTAAACAAATATGTCTAAGTTTTCAGTCTCAGAGAACCTGATTATTAACAAATAAATCACTTACTTAGGGCCCTTCCACACTGTCATATGTTGTGCAGTTGATGGTGGTTGATGATGGAAGGGTTAATGTGAATATTAGTTCTAGAGGGTTTGGAAATCTGTAAGTGGGAGTTCATGGGTTAAAGCAATTAGGGTTGGAGGTGTGCAGGAGATGGGTTGCAGCTGGGTGTTACTGGATTTAAGGAGCTAACCTTGAGACTGATCTTTGGGAGAAAAGTATCTGTTGTATTTTAGTGGTGGATGCTGCTGGTTTTCCCCCAGGTCTGTTGGATTTTTCGGTATCCTGACCTGTCTCCTGTAATCTTGGAACCTTGAACCTTTGGACTGGCTTTTGACTACGGTATAAACTCCCTGGACTTTGTTATTGAACTCTCGGCATTTGACCATTGGACTGGACCCTTTTGACTACAAAGTTATTTTTGCTATCAGTTTTTGTTTATTCTGTAGCTGTGTGCTATCTTTGTGTTTTATATTTTGGATTATAAAAACAGCCAGCAAGTATGTGCTGTTTTAATTAAAGTGTTTGTTAAAACTGGGAGTTTGATTAATCTCTACCTAAATAAGGTAGAGTCCTGGCAGTGTGACACACACAGCCCTATATCCCAGAATGTCAAGGCAGAAAATCCTACATTTTCTGAGTATGGACTCAGATAACCCTGTTCAAAGCAGATATTGTGGGATTTTCTGCTTTGAAATTCTGGGATTTAGGGCTGTGTGGAAGGGCTCATAGTCTTTTTTCAATGTGTGGAATCTGTCTGGTACAGTATGGCATTAAAGACCCTGGCAGGACCTTTAAGAAGAAGATATGGGATACAGGACACTGGGAATTGACCAAAAGTAGTCGTAAAGATTGTGGTGCTGTGCTCTTTCCTATAGATTTATGTCAAATAAAATTGTACTGTGTTCTTTCCTATACATAAAATTGCAGGATGTCTGACTCAGTATCCATTTCACTCCTTTTAATGGTACCAACATCACTCAAAGATGTGGAGAAAGATCTATTTGTAAGAAAAATTGAGTCTGAAAATTGGATGCTTGCCATAGATGCAGGCGGAACGTCAGGAGAGAATGCTTCTAGAACATGGCCATATAGCCCGAAAAACCTACAACAACGCAGTCTGAAAATTTGTCAATAGACAAGTTGCATTGAGTTCATGAGTATTATTGCTGCAATGTTTGTTACAAGACACATTGTGCTGGTACGGCAGTGCCAGAAGATTTGAATGTCTTTTTCTTGCACTGCTAGTTTGTATGCATTTATTTAAGTCATGCTTTTTGCAATCAGGGAGCTTCCCTAGGTTGCAGTCATAAAGCCAGCAACCTGTCTATCATCGTTAGAATCTTTAGACCCGCCCCTTTTCCCAGGGTTTTGGAGGCAAAGGAGGACCTTTGTTCAGTCTCACTGTTTGAAGCCTAACAACAGGACGTGTGGGATTCTCTTTCCCACCTGCACAAAAGCTTCATTACTCACAGCTCTGCTGGAAGAGTAAAGGAATAGTTTCACAGCTTTGCTGGGGAGTAAAGGAATAGTTCCACAGCTCTGCTGGGGGAGTAAAGGAATAGTTCCACAACTTTTGTTGAGGGAATACAGCCAGCCTTTGCTGGGGCAACAGGACAGTTCCTACAGCCTTCGTGGAGTAAACTAAAGGACCCCTTTCAGCTTGGCGGATCTACAGCAACCTTGTCTGGTAAGGGACCCCTTGGGCTATCCATAAAGCAGCTTGGAGCTGGGAGTAGGGGCCTCACGCCTGCAAGGTAAAGAAAGATTGCCCAGGGAGGGGTCAGAAGATTTCCCTAAGGAAGAAAGGAACAGTTTACCACCAGTTGCCTGCCCTTGATAGCAGATTGAGGAAGCTACTGGTTTTCCAAGGTTATAAAGCATTTAACTCATTTGTTTGAAGATTTAAGCCCAAATAAAGAACTTTGTTGAACTTATTTTGAGCCTCAATAGAACTTTGAAGACCTGGCTGTTCGAAAAAGCATTCGATTAAGCAGTGTAATGAATATAGGAACACGGATTAATGGATGATGAGATTGGATTCTGATTTTACTGATGAGACACTAATGATTGTTATATTGATGTTTAATTGTTGATGATGCTATTGTTTTAACTGTCCCATAATTGTTTTATGATGTTTTGCATTGAATTTTGCTGTTGTTAACCGCTTTGAGTCACCTGAGGGCTGAGAAAAGCGGTATATAAATGAAGCAAATAAATAAATAAATAAATATTTTTTTTGTGTTGGGAAATCTAAGGGGCCCTTCAGCTGGGGCACCCCAGCGTCCCATTGGGCATACATGTTGGGGTTCAGCCTGATCTGTGTGAACCTGAGCCCCAGCCCCAATCTCTGTGTGAACCTGATTCTCTGATTGTATTTCCAACTGAACATGTATCTCTCCCTGACAGTGTTGAAACTGTTGTTGATGTTGAGGTCAGTGGCGAGGAAAGTGAAACTGAACAGCCGGATGAAAATGTTTTGGAATCCAGCCGTGATAGCTCTCCACCTGGGTTTTTTAATGAGGACCGAAGGGAACAGATAGCTAGAGACAGGAGTGATTCACAGTTTCTACGAAGGTCAAATAGATTACAGGAGAGACAGGCCCAGTCTTCAAAGTCAAGGTGCGTTTCAAGGAATAGTTTCTTTGGTTTAAGGGGCCTCCTTCCGGGTGTCTCGTTAGATCAAGCAACGTTTTGGACTGCGGCTGTGCCTTGGCAGAATTCCTGTGTTCCATGGCCGGTAATCTCAGAGGCTTCTAGTTTTCAAGTACATGGTTAGTGAGAGGCTAACAGGTTCCTGGTTCTTGTATTGTGGTTTTTGGAATTTTGCTCAAGTTCAGAGATTTTCCTGACTGCTGTGTTTCTATTGTGGCTTTTTGACTTTGCATTTACCTTTCTTTTGTAACCAATTTTTCATCAATAAAAAAGGATTGTTTTTCCTACAGTCCAGTGTGGTGGATTTAATCTTATGGTCTCGTTTCCTGATCTGGGATGCAACAATACAGAAGGCACGTCGTGTAAACAGACATTATTTCAGGCCCAGCGTGCGACAGCACATACATATTAAACTTAGTTGGATGGTTGACCTAAAATTAGCCTAGTTCAACATTTTGCTTTTTGAGGCCCCAAGTCACATAAAGCATTAAAAGGAGATTTTCAATAAGTATGCTTTTACATTGATAGTACAAATAAGGAAGTAAGCAAAAATTAAAATTGCATCCTGGTATGCAAAAAATGTGTTCTGGAGGAGCCGGGCATTTGTTCAAAGGCTTTAAATGAGAGTAATTCCAACAGGTCTGAACACGCTGGGCGAAATATTCAAAACCATATTGCATAATCGTAGATTTTCCACTTAAAATGTCAGAACAAGACGTTAAAATGACACTCGAGTACTCAAAGAATTTCAAAATTAAGAGAAAACACAACCAAACATTGAATAGTAATCATTCAGCAATGCAGAGGGAGCACATTACTATGGATAAGTGTTAAGTATTTTTTGTGATACATGTACATTTCAGAAGGTATTAGGCAGGTGAAGCAAAAGCATTCTTGTTTGTGTAGCTGTATGGTACCATTCTGCTTTGCAGTTTCAATTATGGATTCTTAAATTAATCAAAGAGTTTTTAACACCACATTAAAGGTGTCCAGCTTGACCCCATCTCCATTCCTGCACAAATATAATATCGGCAATGTTTATACAGAGAGTAGTAAAATGTGAGATCCGTAAGTCACAGTCAACTTGGAGGCACATAAATAACAACAAAGCATCTCGACTGGTTTCTGGCTACAGGACCAATGGCTGGGGATGGGAGAAGTGTTGCACTGTGAAGATAGAAATGAGATGCACCGTAGTTAATATTAGCCGTATTCACACAACAGACAAGAATGTGGTCAACAAATCAAGGAGCGTCATTATAAGCGGATTTACTTATAGTCCTTCTCTGCCTTAAATTTGAGTTACATCTATATAAATAAAAATATAATGTTCGTTTGTGGGATTGACAGAACTCAAAAACCACTGGACGAATTGACACCAAATTTGGACACAAGACACCCAACAACCCAATGTATGTCCTCCACTCAAAAAATCGATTTTGTCATTTGGGAGTTGTAGTTGCTGGGATTTATAGTTCACCTACAATCAAAGAGCATTCTGAACTCCACCAATGAGGGAATTGAAGCAAACTTGGCACACAGAACTCCCATGACCAACAGAAAATATTGGAAAGGCTTGGTGGGCAGTGTCCTTTGGTTTTGGACTTGTATTTCACCTACATCCAGAGATCACTGTGGACTCAAACAATAATGGATCTGGACCAAACTCTACATGAATATATATGCCCAAATGTGAACACTGGTGGAGTGTGGGGAAAATAGAATCTTGACATTTGGGAGTTGTAGTTGCTGGGATTTATAGTTCACCTACAATCACAGAGCATTCCGAACCCCACCAACGACAGAATTGGGCCAAACCTCCCACACAGAATCTCCATGTGGGCCACAGCAACGTGTGGCAGGGGACGGCTAGTCTATATAAATAAAAATATATAATGTTCATTTTTGGGATTAACATAACTGAAAAACCACTGGATAAATTGCTGCCAAATTTGACCACAAGACGCTTACTAACCCAAAGAGTGACCATTACTAAAAAATGGATTTTGTCATTTGGGAGTTGTAGTTGCTGGGTTTTATAGTTCATCTAGAATCAAAGGGCATTCTGAACTCCACCAATGATGGAATTGAACCAAATATGGCACCAACAGAAATCACCAGAAGGGTTTGGTGGGCATTGAGCTTGAGTTTGGGAGTTGTAGTTCACCAACGTCCAGAGAGCACTGTGGACTCAAACAATGATGGATCTGGACCAAATTTGGCACAGATATTCCATATGCCCAAATATGAACACAGACGGAGTTTGGGGAAAATAGACATTCACATTTGGAAGTTGTAGTTACCGGGATTTATGGTTCACCTACAATCAAAGAGCATTCTGAACCCCACCAACGACTGAATTGGGGCAAACTTCCCACACAGAACCCCCCATGTCCAACAGAAAATGCATGGCAGAATGGGATAGGACTGGATGGTCTCTGGGTTCCTCTTGTTATTATTATAATACTAGCCGTCCCCTGCCACGTGTTGCTGTGGCCCACATGGGGGTTCTGTGTGGGAGGTTTGGCCCAATTCTATCGTTGGTGGGGTTCAGAATGCTCTGTGAGTGTAGGTGAACTATAAATCCCAGCAACTACTGTTCTGGAACAGTTGTTCCAGGAGCTCCAATTTTATTTCTTTGAATTAAATGTTGGTTTGCAATCCCAGGCATGGGATTTTGCAGCAGGGTGGCTTCCTGTTATAATTTGCATTCATAGGACAAGCCACCTGTCAATAACAGTTAGGTTCCCTGGTCCCGCCCCTCTCTGGGTTTTTTTTGGAGGGAAGTTGCCATTTTTCAGTTAGTCTCAAAAAGGAAGTCAATGCAGAGGATGTACACAAACGTCCTCCTGTGCAAAGGCTTCGTCTCTTAAGACTTCCCGGGGGAGAACAGTTTTAAGAGCCTCTACAGATTCCCAAAAGGTTCCAGGGAAACAGCTTCACAGCCCTGAGGACTTTCGGAGGGAATAACAGCTCTGCTCATCTCCAGCTAAGTGACTACAGGCCTGTTGGCACGTCTGCTAGGTTCTGGGATGCAGTTCAGCCGGTAGTGGACTCAAGTCAGTCAGGTTTAGGTTCACAGCAGCCTGGGAGGAGCTAAAAAGGAGAATTTTCCTTTTAACAAAATTTTTGAAGATAGTGCCTGTTTCCTGTAAACAAGATTGCAAGACCTAATAGTCTGTTAAGAAAGCTTACAATTCCTGTTTGTTTATTAATAAAGAACTGTTATATTTAAGCTCAAGCCTTATAAAGACTGCTTCATAAGGGGAATTTTCCTAAAGGCTTCTTTTTGGGCCCCCTGGCTTCCCGCTGGATGCAAGCCTAACATCCTCTCTTAAAAGCACCTCATTTCGTCTCCAGCGGCGACAGAACAACTACAACTTCCAAATGTCAAGATTCTATTTTCCCCAAACTCTACCAGTGGTCACATTTGGGCATATTGAGTATTCGTGTAGAGTTTGGTCCAGATCCGTCATAGTTTGAGTCCACAGTGAGCTCTGGATAGGAGCGGCTCAACCTATTACGCAAAGTAAGCATTCGCAGTATAGTTGATTTTGCCCAGAGGCGCTCTTGAGGCATTCTTGGGGGAAAATAGACTTTGACATATGCGAGTTGTAGTTACTGGGATGTATAGTTCACCTCCAATCAAAGAGCATTCTGAACTCCACCAATGATGGAATTGAACCAAATACGGCACACAGAACTCCCACGACAAACAGAAAATATATACCAGTGATTGGTGGGGGGGGGGGGGGCAAAATACTGTTTGCTTACCGTTGAAAATTACCTAGGGTCACCTCTGGCTCTGGATACAGGTGAACTACAACTCTAAAACCAAAGGACACTGCCCACCAAACCCTTCCAGTATTTTCCGTTGGTCATGGGAGAACTGTGTGCCAAGTTTGGTTAAGTTCCATCGTTGGTGGGGTTCAGAATGCTCTGTGATTGTAGGCGAACTATAAATCCCAGCAACTACAACTCCCAAATGACAAAATCAATGTTTTTGAGTGAAGGACATACATTGGGTTATTAGATGTCTTGTGTCCAAATTTGGTGTCCACTCGTCCAGTGGTTTTTGAGTTCTGTTAATCTCACAAACGAACATTACATTTTTATTTATATAGACTAGCTGTCCCCTGCCACGCGTTGCTGTGGCCCAGTCTGTTGATCTGTAAAATAAAGTAATGAGAAAGTGTTGGTTTCTAATATATGTAATTTTTTATGCTTGTGGGTAAACAGTATTTCTTGCTGTTTCTTTGTCAGTATTGATGTGGAGAGTGTCTGGTTTGCCCACCCTGGAACATGCAACATATAATTGTCCTTCTTCAGGGGTCCCTTTCAAATCTATGATCCTATATCTCTCTCTGTGTGAATCATATCTATCTATATCTATGGCTGGATGGCTCTTTGTCAGGAGGACTTTGATTACATTTTCTTGCCCTGGTGAAGGGAATTGGACTGGATGGCCTTGAATATTTTCTCTTGGTCATGGGGGTTCTGTGTGGGACGTTTGGCCCCATTCTGTCATTGGTGGGGTTCAGAACACTCTTTGATTATAGGTGAACTATAAATCCCAGTAACTACAACTCCCTATCTATCTCTATCTATCTATCTATCTATCTATCTATCTATCTATCTATCTATCATCTATCTATCTATATCTATTCCTGGATGGCTCTTTGTCAGGAGGACTTTGATTATGTTTTCTTTCCCTGATGAAGGGAGTTGGATTGGATGGCCTTAAGTATTTTCTGTTGGTCATGGGGGTTCTGTGTGGGAAGATTGCCCCGATTCTGTCGTTCGTGGGGTTCAGAATGCTCTTTGATTGTAGGTGAACTGTGAATCCCACTGACTACAACTCCCAAATGTCAAGGTCTATTTCCCCCAAACTCCATCTGTGTTCATATCTGGGTGTATTGAGTGCCTGTGCCAAGTTAGGTCCAGATCCATCATTGTTTGAGTCCACAGTGCTCTCTGGATGAAGGTGAACTACAACTCCCAAACTCAAGGTCAATGCCTACCAAACCCTTCCAGTATTTTCTGTTGGTCAAGGGAGTTCTGTGTGCCAAGTTTGGTTCAATTCCATTGTTGCTGGAGTTCGGAATGCTCTTTGATTGTAGGTGATCTATAAATCCCAGCAACTACAACTCCCAAATGACAAAATCAATGTTTTTGGGTGAAGGACGTATTAGATTATTAGATGTCTTGTGTCCAAATTTGGTGTCCATTCGTCCAGTGGTTTTTGAGTTCTGTTAATCCCACAAACGAACATTACATTTTTATTTATATAGATTATTATTATTGCAAAGTCTGGCTGGCCATCTGTTGGGGGTGATTTGAAGGTGCGTTTCCTTGACTCTTGGAACGCTGCCCTCTCTGCCGTCGCCAACGGCGAGGACTGCAAACAGACGAGGATTCCCTCTTGGAACCTGCTCTCGAGGCGGTGCCAGCCACTCGGACTGTACCAGAGTGCAAGCAAAATAGGGGGCGCTTTATTATGCTATGCGTGAATAAGAGAGTGGGAAGAGACCCAATTCAATTGGCACGGCTTGAAAAAGAGCGCTTTCTCAGAGGGCTACGGATTGGAAGCTGAAATGAGGTAGACGACGCTCGGTCTTCCCTTGCGGAGGGCACAAATGGTAGGGTCCGGATTTGAATGAAACGGCCGCCGGCACCTCCCCCTCCCTCTCTCCTTTTACCCCTCCCGCTGTTTGGCGGCGGCGCTGGGCGTGGCATGTGGGCGGGGCGAGGCGAGGCCCGGCCCCTCCCCGGCGGGAGGGACAGCCAGGATTGGGTGCCCGAGGCGGCGCGCGCTGAGGGAAAGGGCCAGGGACAGGCGCCCGCGCGGCAGAGGTTGGTGAGTAGCCAGCGAGGGAGGATGCCTGCTTCGTCGTCTCCTCCTCCCTATTAGAAGTTAGGTGGGAAAGGGTCTCAATTCCTGCATTGCTGTGGGAAGTGGGTGGCAAAGACCTGTGTGTCTTTTGTGACACTGTCATTCAGTTTGACCTGAGGTTAAATCAGGCATGGGCAAACTTGGGCCCTCCAGGTGTTTTGGACTTCAACACCCACCATTCCTAACAGCCTCAGGCCCTTTCCTTTCCTTTTCCCCCTCAGCTGCTTAAAGGAAAGGGCCTGAGGCTGTTAGGAATGGTGGGAGTTGAAGTCCAAAACACCTGGAGGGCCCAAGTTTGCCTATACCTGTGTTAAGCCAACCCCTTAGAAGAGTTTTATAATGTACTAGCTGTATTGTCGAAGGCTTTCATGGCTGGAATCACTAGGTTCTTGTAGGTTTTTTCGGGCTATAGGGCCATGTTCTAGAGGCATTCCTCCTGACGTTTCGCCTGCATCTATGGCAAGCTTTCTCAGAGGTAGTGAGGTCTGTTGGAAATAGGACAATGGGTTTATATATCTGTGGAATGGCTGGGGTGGGGCAAAGAGCTCTTCTCTGCTGGAGCTAGGTGTGAATGTTTCAACTGACTACCTTCATTAGCATCTGAAGGCCTGGCTGAGCCTGGGAAAATCCCCTGTTGAGAGGTGTTAAGATGTGCCTGGTTGTTTCCTCTCTGCTGTTTTGCTGTTGTAATTTGCTGTGTCAGACTACACAGAGAAGCCATTGAAATCCACAAGCATGTGGACAATTTCAACAGAAAGGAAGATATATAAACTCATTGTCCTAATTCCAACAGACCTCACTACCTCTGAGGATGCTTGCCATAGATGCAGGCGAAACGTCAGGAGAAATGCCTCTAGAACATGGCCCTATAGCCCGAAAAAACCCACAAGACCTAATGTACTAGCTGTTCCCTGCCACGCGTTGCTGTGGCCCAATCCACTCCAAGTGGCCAGATACTGGTCAAAGGACATTTAATCAACTACCAAACTCACAATTTTTGTATTTTGTCTGTTTTTTTTTTTTTTTTTTTTTTTGCTGTGTTCTGTTAGAAATGTAATATAATCGACTGGTTGCACTGACATGATAAATAAAATAAATAGTCTGGTGATCTGGAAAATAAAGTAACGAGAAAGTGCTGGTTTCTGATATATGTAATTTCTTTATGCTTGTGGGTAAACAGCATTTCTTGCTGTTTCCTTGTCAGTGTTGATGCGGAGATTGCCTGGTTTGCCTACTCTGGAACACGCAACATATTATTGTTCTTCTTTAGGGGTCCCTTTCAAATCTATGATACTACATCTCTCTGTGTGAATCATATATATCTATCTATACCTATGGCTGGATGGCTCTTTATCAGCAGGACTTTGATTACGTTTTTTTGCCCAGATGAAGAGAGTTGGATTGGATGGCCTTAAGTATTTTCTGTTGGTCATGGGGTTCTGTGTGGGAAGTTTGCCCCGATTATGTCATTCGTGAGGTTCAGAATCCTCTTTGATTGTAGGTGAACTGTAAATTCCAGTGACTACAACTCTCAAATGTCAAGGTCTATTTCCCCCAAACACCATCTGTGTTCATATTTGGGCATATTGAGTGCTTGTGCCAAGTTTGGTCCAGATCCATTGTTTGAGTCCACAGTGCTCTCTAGTTATAGGTGAACTACAACTCCCAAATTCAAGGTCAATGCCCACCAAACCCTTCCAATCTTTTCTGTTGGTTATGGGAGTTCTGTGTGCCAAGTTTGGTTCAATTCCATCGTTGATGGAGTTCAGAATGCTCTTTGATTGTAGGTGAACTATAAATCCCAGCAGCTACAACTGCCAAATGACAAAATCATAATTTTTTGAGTGATGGTCACTCCTTGTGTTGTGAGACGTTTTGTTGCCAAATTTGGTGTGATTTCGTTCATTGGCTCTTTTGTTTTTAAGGTACTAATTATGCACAGAGCATTTTATATATATATATATATATATATATATATATATATATATATATATATATATATAAATAAAGTTAATATGGTGCCCCTACTTTGCGGATTTTCACTTATCTCACTGGTGGTCCTGGAACGGAACCCCCACGATAAGTGAGGGAACACTGTATCCCTATCCCTACAAAATTCATGGGGTCACCATAAGTCCACAGATGACTTGAAGGTAGGCTTTAGAAATTCAGCTGGTGAAAGCCGTGGCTCTGCACCTGAAAGCTGGAAATCTTCCTGCCTATTGTCCAAAAGTGGAAAAAACAGTAAGGTGGACACTTGTTTCACAAGTGAGTGGGTAATACTTGTGGCACTTCTAAAATGCATTTTCCTTTAAAACCTCTGGTTTCCGAACCTTGAGAGCAAGGGAGGGGTTTGGTTTAAGTCAGGGATTGATGTTTCCTTTGTTAATGAAGATGCTTCTTGTGCTGCTGTAAGGGCACTTCTTTTGCAGATGAGAGCAAAGCAGATGAGAGAAATTCACTCGAGTTGCTCTACTGAAAGGGGCTTGAAGTGGGCTTTCTGGGAATTGGTGGACAGGAGCCTCTCACTTATTTCTGTATGTTTTGATGTTTGTACCTTGTTTGTCTAGTTTGATGCATTTGGAAGAAAACCAACCAATCCTAGTTTTTTTAAAAAAGGTCTGTTTAATTCCCTTGAATTTGCAGAATCTGCACATTGATTTCTTTAATGAAAATTGTAGTTTGAGCAGATTGTTCAAAGATTGCTTAGGAAATACCGTGACAAAGAATGCAGACTTTAAGAAGGTATTTAAAGGGCTGTTTTACACATGATAAATTTTCTATTTGGATATCTATCCAGTGATGTAAAACAGGGGCTTTCTTTTCTTGGGGATAGAGTGTGACGGAAGTACTGTACATTAAAGACTGTTTTGCGTAAATTAAATTTCACATATTAATTTATGTGAAACAGTCTTTAATGTTCTGACTGGGGAGGTCTTTTCACTATTACCTTATTGCAGGAAGATTCTGCTAGCATTAACATCATCGTAAAGTAACATAGCGGTGTTTGTGTCCAGCTGGGGTAGAATTCAAAGACATAGCCATGTCAGTCTGGAATATCGGTCTGGAAAGAGATCTTGTAGGACTTTAGAAACTATCTGAAAGAATTAGGAAGTTATGCTACCAGCTTTGCTCTCTCAATCTATAAGTTTAAGTCAAAAGGGGAAGATGCTTGTTAGGAATTGGCAGAATGTAACAACAGAAGTTTGTGACTGATTTAGGAAAGACACACTTGAGAGAAAACTTTGACAATATGGAATGACAATTGTTTTGTCATCTTAGGGATTGCCAGTCTATTTTCACTTTGGATACTTTAATGATTTGGTATTTGTAGCTGGTTCTGCTGTTTATCCCTTTAATGGACAGGGGATGGTTTTGGGTGAACTTTTGGACAGCAATATCCTGGACAGTTTTATTAAGTATGCTTTGATATATATATTCTTTCTGAAATTTATTTTTTATACGTTGTTTCACAATATATTTGCATTGTGCAGTATGTACATTTGATAAAGTAAGCTCAGTAAAGCAGGTGAGTAATTTTCAAAGAAGTAGCCGCGTTAGTCTCAATAGAGTGTGGTGCTTAGGCCAAAACTAAGCAACTGCACAATGGACTTTCTAAACACCGTGTCCTATTGAAAAGGCACAGATCATTACATGTACTTCCATGCTTCTGGCTTTCATCCAGAACACACTACAAAATGTATTGCTTACAGCCAAGCCCTCGGATACAACTGCACCTGTTCAGATCCACAAGACAGAGGCTAAGAATGATTGGGTTTGCAACAGGTTTTGTCGGGCCCTGCTGCAGGAGAGACCGAGGGTGCGGGTGGGGGCTTGAACATTTGCCACCTACCTTTGTTGCCTTGCTCGGCTCTGGGCTTGCCCACGAGGAGACCTGTAGCCACACCTTCATTCCAGCCAGCTGACCCAGCAGCCTGCAAGGAGGGAACATAAAAGGACAGCCCAAGAGGCCTGGGAGAGCTTTGTTGGGCCCTTCTGCAAGAGAGACCCAGGGGCTTGAGCATTTGCCATTCAGCTTTGCTGCCTTACTCAGCTCTGGGCTTACTCACAAGAAGACTTGTGGCTGCAACCCGATTCCATAGTGGGTTCACTCCATTCCACAGGCAACAGTGTTTGAGTGTATTTACCTAAAGGTGAGTAACCGGGACAGGATAGGGATCCTGTTGGTGTACCGCTCACCCCGTTGCTCAACATTATCCCTTTCTGAGCTAGCTGGGGTGGTCTTGGGGTTGGCGTTGGAGATTCAGCAGCTAATAGTTCTTCATGGCCTCCATGACAACCATGGATGTGTCCCAAGTGGTGTCTTGCTCTACCCATGCTGCTGGACACACACTGGACCTTGTTTTCTGTGCAGGATTGTGATTGTGGTGTGTAGGAATTTGTCACAGTTCTGTTGTCCATGGACTGATCACTGCCTGGTTAGGTTTAGACTTGCTGGGACTCCAAACCTCAGCAGGGGTGGGGGACTGAATAAAATGGTCTGCCCCAGGAGGCTTATGGATCTGAATGGTTTCATGATGACTCTTGCGGATTTTAATGTCACTCTGTCAAAGCACTGGCTGACCTCTGGAATGGGTATATCGCCAGAGCAGTGGACACTATTGCTCTTGAATGTTCCCTCTCACGGAGCAGAACCAAACCAGCCCCTTGGTCCCTGGTTCCAGCTATAGGCAGTATCCAGGGCAAACTAGAGGGATGTCAAACTGCTATAATTCTTCAGTATGAATTGTCTCTCAATATACAGGGTGAGACAGCATAACTTCCTTTTTTCAAAACTTAATAAAACCCATTGTATGAATCAGATTTTTTTTTATCATGTAGGCGCATACCTAAAGTTTTGTTTTACGTAGTTTTGAAGATCAAATTAGGTAGGTGACGCCCCCCCATTCTCCATTCTCCATACACTGAGTAAACTGATTTCTAGCATCATGACTCTTACCAGCATAGCAGGTATTCTGTTGGCAATTTCTTCCTGGATGTTGGTCTTCAAATCTTGTAGGCTCCTTGGATGGTTCACATAAACATGGGATTTCAAAAAACCCCATAGAAAAAAATCACAAGGGCCAAATCTGGAGAGCGGGCCGGCCACTCCAAATCCACTCGAAAAGTAGGCCTCAACGGCAAAAGCACGCTCCTCACTATTCCAACGCATGATGGCGACTGAACTGTGTCAGGACAAAACTTTATACTCCCGCCTCTCGAATGAGACCACTAGCGCTCTGCTACATCTTCCACCGACTGAATGGTGCACATTTTAAAAAAGGAAGTTATGCTGCTGCACTCTGTAGAATTTTGAATCCAGGGAAACTGACTTTTGATAATTAGATTTATTGCATTCATACATCAACGCTAACTGACCATTGTAAAGATCTGAAATACTTGTTTTACCTTGCCAAGTGCTTTGGTAATTGAGGGCATATTTCTGGATCATATTACGTATAAATATGCTTTATATCTGAGCCATTAAAAACCAATTTGCTTTAAAGTTGCTGCCACACTCCTTTTTATCTCCCTCCCTTCCCCCTTTTTTAAGGCAAGTGAATTTCCTTTTATAAAAAACCCTTTTTTTACACTTAAATGATAAATCATTGTATTGTACTTTAGCAACATTGCTCTGATTTTGTAAGAAGGAATGCCATGTAAACCGATGGCTCTAATCCAGAGGCAATAATTTCTGTATTGCAAGTACTGTGTAGGCCTTAAAGATGATGTACTACTGTTCATAGTGTCTCCAGTGTTTTATTGCTGTGAAGTTTAGGTACAAGGTGGGACTAAACAATAACTGTACAATGTAATAGAAAAGCATAGATCTTATGTTTACTTTCTTGAGTCATTTCATCACTAATACTTTCTGTACTGCTTAATGACTTTGTTCCTCACAGCTTGTTTTGTTCAGGTTTCTTGGATTGGTTCACTACTTGTACTTGAACTGCTACAGGTAGTTGCTGACTCTGTGGCTCTTAGCATGAGGTAGTTGAAGAATTGCATATTATTCATGATGATATCAATGATTTCCCATGCTTGTTATTTGCTGTTATGAATATCATAACTTTGTGTATTGGCTCATGTATTTATTTTATTCTTTTAGCAGCATACGGCCTTTTTGAAAAATAAAGTCCATATTTTTTTGCAAGCAGCATTTAAAATACTATATCTTTTTGAAGCAAAATGTGCAGACTGCTATACCACATGCTACCCAGGCATGTGGACTGTAACATTTTGCCCATGTAAGAAGTGTGAAAAAAATTAAAAGCAAAAAAACTCCAAAGTTCATTTTTTCAGTTGAGGACTCAAGACAGTTAACATAAGTTTAAATCATACAACTAGCAAAATTCATATTATATAAAAGTTTTTTTAAAATAAAATTGAATAGCATGCTTGTGGAAGAAAAATTACAAATATAACTAATGCAGCACAGTATGAAAGGTCCTTTGCCATGAGCTATCAACCCTCAAAGATCTGCCGAAAGAAATGGTCTCAACTTGCCCATAGAAAGCTAGCTAAGAGATACTCTGACCTTTCTAAGAAAGGAGTTCCAGAGCCGGTGAGTATCTCTTCATAGAACCACGGGCCATCTAATCCAACCCCCTTTTATCCATTTAAAAGCCTCCAAAGTAGAAGCTTTGGCAAAGAGTTCAACTGTTGAACAGTTATGAGGATCAGGAAATTCTTTCTAATTTTCAGGTGAAATCTCTTTTCCTGTTATTTGAACCAATTGCTCCAAGTTCTAGTCTCCAGGTGAACATCCTTTGGATTTGCTTAACCAATTTCTAATCCACCAAACAGTCATATTTTCTAGTTCACGTTAAGAAAGCATTCTCCCATGTTTCCGCCAAATGTCCCTCTGGGTGTGGTGGGCCAGAGAAGAGGGCCTCTACAGAAGATCTCAAAACTTCTGGCATGTTCACATGGGGAATACATCTCTCCAGACATTTTGGACCTGAGTCGTATAGGGCGGCGTAAGTCATAACCAGTACTCGGACTTTTCCTGGAAACAGACTAGAAGACAGTGGGGCTTTGGTAACAAGGGAGTTGTGTTCTCCTTGTAGCCAGGCTCAGTTAGCAATCTGGCTACAGCTTTTTACCTCAAGTTTCCAAACGCTCTCCAGCAGCCGCACAAAAAGTGTATTGTGTATTTAGATTTAAAATTTAACTCAATTCTGAAAATACTTAATATTTCAATAATATATGATCACGCAGTATGGGAGACCCTTTGTGGGAGCAACCTCCACTTGCTTCTGCTCCTTGTACATCTACAAAGAAACTAATGCTACCAGCATTGCAATGGATGGCAGCCAACAACAGTTATAAATTTGAAGCGTACCTATTGCAAATGGACAACTCAGAACTCTCTCTACTGTTTGTCAGGTTCCCTTTTAAACTAGAACTGTTACAATCTCTGATCTGGAACAAATGATTCTAACTGTTATTAAGGTGTATCGTTTATTTTATTACTATCGTGTTAATCTTCTGGACAGTGTTGTGGTATTACATGTTCTGAGAGGAACATGTAATACCACAACATTGACAGAACACTTCTTAGCTAATCTCATGTAATTATGCCTCATATTTCCACAGGAATCTTGAGGTTCTGACCTTGCCACGCTGTTATATACCAAGACATCAATACAGCAACCATGCCAATTCTGAGAAGCAGCCTCGTGTCTTCAAATAGTAGTGGTAGTGATATTTCAGTTATCCCTATAATGACTTTTTCAAATGAAACAGTATCTTCACAAAAGAGTTCAACAAGTCTAGCTGAGAAGAATGGCTATCAGGACTCTGTTTACCTAAATGCTGCCAACATTTTTCAAGGCATTCATAATGAAAAACCTCAAGATAAAATATTGGTCAAGTATGGGAATGGGCCATTGCCACCTCTTCCAGATTTCAAAGATGAACACTTTCAACGTTTGTCCTATGAATTGGCTTTCAGTGCTCTAAAATGTAAGTACAAACTTGTCTTCTTCCCTTGGGGAATGAATAATGTAAGATATAGCAAACTCACTTGTTTCTTTGGAAATACATGCTTTACAGTTTTATCTCGTTGAAGGCTGAACAAATTGTGGAATTCCAGTTGTTGCTGTTGTATTTAATGTCCTTCCCCGTTGGATATATGACCTGGAGTTTATGGAAATTGCAGTCCAAAACATTTGGCAAGTCACAGTTACCCATATCTGCTTGCTGACAAAGACTGATTTAGGCAAGAAGAGATGCTAAGATCAGTCTGCAGTTACTAGATGTTTGGGAGGCTTCTCCCTACTTTTCAGTTAATGAAACACAGTGAGAGTAATCTTCCGGATGCCTTTCCCTATCTAGCTTTCTTCACTGTGCTAAAAGGCTTGGAGGTGAAAGGGGAACACAGATAGTTGTGTGCACCTAACTTAAAGTAAGAATTCTTGGTTTTTTTTTTTAGCTGTATTAATATCCAGGAGCAGTGTTTGGCTGACTGTAAACACAGTTTGGTTAGTGTGTTATTCAGGTGTCACTGCAGCTTGTCTCGGGACTGGAATGAACAGTATTTAATGAAACTTGTGCTATTACCCCATACATAGATATCCCATGTTGGAAAGTAAATAATATTTTTTGCAATCTCACAGCTAATTTTAATTGTTCAGAGTATTGGAGATGGGAGCACTCTGCTTATTATACTATATACAGTATGAGGACATATTCATGAACCAAGAGGAAACATGGCTCTGACAAGGTTTGGAGTACAGTTGAGGCCTTTTTACTTCTGTGCCAATATTCCATCCCTGAGGTCCACATCTCTCCTTTTTCTTCTTAAAGAGAAAGGTTGTGCACACTAGAAGGTATTACTTATATTGGTTCTCAACCTGTGAGTCCCCAGGTGTTTTGGCTTACCAGACATCCCCTCCAGTTTACCAGCTGTTAGGCTTTCTGGGAGTTGAATACCAAAACATCTGGAGACCACACAGGTTGAGAACCACTGACTTAGAAGTTAGATGTTACCTATGGCAGGCGTGCTGCTCAGAACACCTCTGCCTGAAACTTATGGCAATGTCATTCCACTAAAATGTTATCTCTGAGGGGTGTGCCTCTGTTAGAAAATCACTATTTCTACCTTATAATTGGAGTTCTTTATTCTCCAACTGGATAGAATGCTTAATGGGAGAAAGCTTTCAGAAGATAGCTGCAGAATAATAATTTTAGTTTTATTTTTATACCCCACCTCCATCTTCCCAAAGGGACTTGAGGCGGCTTACATGGAGTCAAACTCGACAGAACAGTTAAAACATAATACATTAAAATGCATATCAACAAAAGCAATATAACTAAATAAAAACAACCTTAAACTATATATAAAACGAGCCTCAAAATAAAACAACCAATAGCAAAATTTAATATCTCTTCATGGGTGGGACGACTGGTGCCACAGTATTAAAGGATAGAGCTAATGAGTATCTGTAATGACAGATGTAATAAAAAGTTTGCCAAAAAGTAGAAAGAACATTATCTGCCCTTCTATTGTTCAGGGGAGATAACAGAAATCTGGCCATAACTTTACAGTGGCTAGCACTGCCATGTAATAAATACAGCAATAACAAACCATATATTTCCTGAGCACAGTGCCAAGCGCAGTCCTAATCTCATCCTGAAGATATTCCTGGTATGGTGAAAATAATTAGTTGGTCCTTTTTTTTTGTCAAACTTGTATAAGACATTTATACAACTTCATTCTGAAAGATGTAGGATGCAGGGACAATGAAAGGCACATAGAAGATTCAAACCACAGGTATCTTGGCCACAAATGTAATTAAATTTGAATACATTAGTGTATGTGTACATGTGAAAATTTAGAAATAATTAGTTAATTAGATTTCCCAGAAAGGAAAACAACTAATTTTGATCCAATTAGCACCCAATAAAATAGCCTGTTTAATTTGGAAATCTGTTTAATTTGCAGCCCATCCCCAGATCCTCCTACATTAATAGTGCCCTCAATTACAATTAATGTGTGATAGGGGTGATCAGTTGTATCAGAAATGCACAAGATGAGTGAGGGACTTCTTGTTTTTGTGACCCTTGTGCGCGTATGATCCCAACGCATGCAATTTCTGCATCAAATGAAAGCCAAGGCCAAATGCAGGTGTCACTCTCAATTAACTTTCCAATTCCCACCAGATCCTATTTCAATACTTAATCAGTTCACTTTCAGTTAATTAGCTATATTCCTTATTCATCATTACCTTCATGTATCAAAGGCATAATTAAATAAAGTGGGGTCAAAGCAGCAAAGGCTGAAGTGTGACCTACTCAGAATTGTGATCCATAGTCTGATGGCGGTCCATGAGCCATTGGCTTCCTCTTTACAGCATGTTTCCAGGAGAGGACAAAACAGTTTTAGTATTTTTTAAATTGTTCCCTGGTGTGTTGTTTTAAAAATGCCCTTGAGATAACTGAAGAAACACTGCCATAGATGCAGGTGAAATGTCAGGAGAGAATGCCTCTAGAACATGGCCATATAGCCCGAAAAAACATACAACAACCCAGTGATTCCAGCCATGAAAGCCTTCGACAATATAATATTTTTAAAAATAAAGTATCAATAGACCTCATCAGGGCTGTATCTATTCAGCAGAATCATAGCACTTTGATACCCTATAACTGCCAAGAATATTCTGTGAAATTCTGAGATTTGTAGATTTTTTAGATATTTACCTTTCTCTGTCAAGGAGCTCAGGTGCCAAAACAAAATATAGATCCCAGGATTCTGCAGGATGGAGCTATGGCAGTTAAAGTGATGTTAAATTGCTATATTGTGTGGATCAGCTTAATATCCAGTTCTCTGGTAATAGATTCTTTGGGCTTCATGGACTGAGGCTTAGTGTGCACACCCCAAATTTGTAAGTGGGGAAAATAAAATAAAGTGCAACTAAAATAATAAAAAAAAACCCGTGGTCCACATATTGCAAGCATATTAAGAGAACTGGTGCATGTTTTGCACAATTTTTGCACAACATATTAAGAGAACCGGTGCATGTTTTGCACAATTTATTTACAATCAATTGTTTTCCCTAGTAGAAAAGTTGATTTAACCTGCTCTTTGTTCTGTGGCATGTTTTCCTCAAACATTTGTTGAAAAGAGCAGTGGTATATATCTTTCGCAAAGGTGACATGCCTCTTTTCAATAGACTTACGTAGGGCTGTTGATGTCACCTTTCTTTTGAATCCCAGAAGGTCAACCATTGCTGAAAGGCTGTTCAGGCACTGGGATTTTAAGCAGGACAGGAAGGTTGGGTGAAAAATGGGGGAGTTACCCTGGCAGCTTGGTGAACTGAGATAAGTATGTCTGAACCGGTATGCATAATGTGAAAAGAAGCTGTCAAGAGTCCATGGGAACTACTGAAAATATGGCAACAACAGCTTGTCTCACTACTTCTGTCCTGCAATGATAAGCCATTTGCATGGGTTAATCAGACAGAAAGTGGCGCTTAAACAAAGGACAATACATGTTGCTAGTCCATAAATCTGAAAGTTTGATGTATGCAATTGCTGTGCTTTCTGATTTCTGTTAACATAGTTATTATCAATCAAAGTATTTGAGAGTCAAGGTATCATTGAAAGGTATCATATGAACAAGCAATGAGAACAAGATCTTTTGATGGTTGCGTATCAGGCAAAAACTGGCAAGCAATGCTGTATCTGTGTATGTGTCCTCATCCTACCCTGGGCAAATCATTATTTTTGATCAGGATGGTATATGCCAGTATATATTTTTTTCCATGTCAGAAGCAACTTGAGAAACTGCAGGTCGCTTCTGGCGTGAGAGAATTGGCCATCTGCAAGTACATTACCCAGGGGATGCCTGGATATTTTACCAGCCTGTGGGAGGCTTCTCTCATGTCCCCGCGTGGGAAGCTGGATCGGACAGATGGGAGCTTACCCCGTCTCTTGGATTCGAAGCACCCACCTTTAGGTCTGGAGTCCAGCCAGCATAAGGGTTACCATGGCTCCCTGTCAGGATATTAATAAATGGATAGATGTATTGTCGAAGGCTTTCATGGCTGGAATCACTGGGTTGTTGTAGGTTTTTTCGGGCTATATGGCCATGGTCTAGAGGCATTGTCTCCTGATGTTTCGCCTGCATCTATGGCAAGCATCCTCAGAGGTAGTGAGGTCTGTTGGAACTAGGAAAAAGGGTTTATATATCTGTGGAATGACCAGGGTGGGACAAAGGACTCTTGTCTGCTGGAGCTAGGTGTGAATGTTTCAACTGACCATCTTGATTAGCATATAATGGTCTGACAGTGCCTGGAGCAAACTTTTGTTGAGAGGTGATTAGATGTCCTTGTTTGTTTCCTCTATGTTGTTGTGCTGTTGTAATTTTAAAGTTTTTTAATATTGGTAGCCAGATTTTGGATAGATTCCAATACTTTTTTGTGTGTTCCTGCTTTGTGCACTCCTGCTTTTTCTTTCCAGGTTCTTGATGATGTAGCTTGCCAAAAATAATAGATCAGTGGTAATCTGCACATTCAAGATTTGATACTTGAAGATAAAATAATTCTATTACTATCAATTGTCTTTTTGGAACATGTTAATTTAGATTGTTTTTGTACATACAGCTGGTCCTCAGTATCCACAGATTCTGTAACCACAGATTCAACTACCCATTAATTGAAAATATTCAAAATAATTCCAAAAAGCAAATCTTGGTTTTTCCATTTTATATGATGGTCCTCAATTACTATTCCACTGTATATAGCAGGACAGATTTTGCTATCCACAGGAAGGAATTTTGGAACAAAACCCTAGTGGATATCAAGAGTCCAGTGTATTTCTAATGTTATCTGTCAATGAAGTCAATGTACAGTAAACCTTGTGATGATGCCATGTTTCATTCTGTAAGCTATATTTGTTTCTTGTCATGTTTGTGGAAAAACTGCATCTTTTCTTGGGGGAATATAAGACTTTTCTTCTGCTTATTACCAAGAAACAGTGTTTGGCTGACAGCTTCTTTTGTTTCTCTGTGCTGCTTTTTGTGTATTCTGATGTTCACATACGGATATCAAAACTCTCAAAGATTGTGTACACTAAACAACTCAGTGGTTCTCCATAGGTTTTTTATTTCAACTCCCTGAAGTCCTAGCCCGTATGACCAGAAGTCAGGAATTCAGGGTAATTATATCTTAAATTTCTGGAGGACTACAGTTTGGGAACCGCTGCCCCACTCTAAATCACAAGCAAAGATCAATGAGGAGGCGGAGACATTTAAAAGCTTTTGCTTTCCTAAAACTCTCATCAGTGTCTTGAAATAACTAATTGTGCTTAAAGTTTTAAGCTTTAAAATAAAGTCATCTTGACTTGTATTTCAATTGCTGGCTTATTTTAATTATTACATTTGGAAGATCTGTGACCAACTGCAAATGAAAACAACTGGACAGGACAAAAACAGAGCGGAGTTTTTTGTAGCTTGTTTCCGCTTGAGCATGTTGTATGAAACGATGGTTCAGGCTGAGCTCCCCAGAACCCCCATGTCGTTTGTTTTTTCCAGGAAAGAAATTACTTATACCCCAAAACATCCCTAGAAAAATTGCACCTTTCGATGGTATGATTCTATAAAATGAAATGTGAGATTCCTTATGTTGTTTAGTAAATATATGGTATATCTCCCCCCCAAGCAGTGTTTTTTTTTAAATTAGAGCTGGGAGTAGCCCAATTGTTTCTGATTCCAAATGATTTTCAAAGCCCAACAGCTTTTCGTATCCCTTTGCTACACTGTGGCTTTTCATTATATGTTTATATTAATAATACGTGTCCGTGGAATATTTACATAATTGCTACTTCTTCGAGCAACAGCAAGGATATCCCTCTGGGCAGCTAAACCAGGAAATCCCAATTGGATGGCCCCCCCGCGAGGGTCTTCCTCCAGGGGCAAACCAAGAATGGGCAACCTGGAAGTCCCTGAATAGACTCAGAAGCAGAGTGGGCAGAACAAAAGATAACCTGGCAAAATGGCACTACCTCAAAGAATCCCATACCTTGTGTGACCGTGGAGCAGAACAGACAACTCTGCATCTGTATGCTTGTCCATTGTGCCCTGCCTCATACACAGAGGAGAAATTGTTGGAGGCTACAGACAATGCTGTTGCTGTTGCCCGTTTTTGGTCAAAAGATATTTATTTATTTATTTACCTTACTTATATACCGCTGTTCTCAGCCCGAAGGCGACTCACAGCGGTTCACAACAAATACGAACAACAAATTTAGCCACCTGCACATCTTCTATTTTTATCAGTTTTATACTAATTTATGCAATGTTTTGGGTATGTAATAAAATAACTTCCTCATTATGCTTTAAATACTGTCCAGTTGTTAAATGTGCATAAACACAATGTGTATATTGTATTATGAAATAATCCCATAGATCTTACTTAAAAGCATGTTTCTATTGTGTATTTTTACTTTCTAGAAATCAGGTCTGTGCACTGGGCTTTCTATACTATGGTGACAAACCTAACACTCGGATGATGTTATATTTCTTGTGTGGAATCTCAAATTCTAACAGATCAACTAATATTTTCAGACTATATCTTTTAAAATTTGCTTTGTTCAAAGCTTGTTAATGCAAACAAACTCTGCAGTAATTTGGATATTTTTGTCACCGTGTTCCTTTCTCTTTTAGATCAAGATGTTCTTGAAAATATACTAATAGACAGTGGCATATACCCAATTCAGTCAATAGTGAGTAATTTGTTCAGCAGTTCTTTACCTTCTATTATACTTTATTAGTACAAATGTGTATTCGTTTTTGTAATATTTTTCATGTCTTACATCTTCCTTCAAGGTATTCTTTTGTATGGATGTTAATAATATACTTGTATGATATATTTTGCTAACTATGTGAGTAATTAAAAAGGGGAATAATTTTTGTTTGCAGGTGTAAATAAAGCTTACTGGAATCTTATCAGTCTTATCTGTTTATTTGAAAATAAGGGTAAAGCTAAAAGGAATGATATATTTTATTCCTGATTTTCAGCTCCTTCAGCATCCACACCAGCATCACCAAATGTGGTCTCGTTCAGATGTTTTGAACATCAACCTATTAGTTTCAGCTAGTCAGCAATGCTGAGGGTTCTAATGTAATTATGTATTTATTATTATTATTTAACATATTTGCATCCTGCCCATCTCACCCTAAAAGGGGACTCAGTGCAGCCTTTCAGCAGGCAGCAATTCGATGTCAATACATATAAATATAAAAATAAATACAATTAAAGCCATACAATTAAACATTAATTATTAAAACATTTATTAAAATCACGTAATTCAGATTGTAGTCCAAGGCCTGTCCAATTGTCAATTCTATTAGTCTGTTATCCTTATTGCACTGTTTACTGGTGGAGAGCACCAGATTAGGGATAGGCTAATTGATACAATCCTAGTTCCACTGATACATAACCATTCAGATGTCATCTTTGTTTGATCACGAGCTAAAGTGCTCAATAGAGGTAGCTCTTTCTGGCAGTGTTGCAAATTAGATTCTTCTAATCTGTTTACCTCTCATTGTTTTGAGATACAGCTCCCATAATCCCTGAATGAAATGTTGTCTAGGGCTGATGGGAGTTGAAGGTGAAGAACATCTGAAGGTTGCATGAGGCATACAGAGCATGAGCAAGAATTAAAACACAATTCTTAGAAACCTAGATACTAGCTATTCTGAGATCCCAAGAACATGTATTAGGATAATAAATGAATTCAATTGACAGATTTACTGCTTAAGACTGCGCTACAAGCCTTCTCCTCATGAAGAAGCTAGGCTCAGCAATCAATATCTTTTTAGTTATAGTTTAAACCAGGGGTCCTCAAACTTAAGACCCGAGGGCCGGATACGGCCCTCCAAGGTCATTTACCCGGCCCTCACTCAGGGTCAACCTAAGTCTGAAACGACTTGAAAGCACACAACAACAACAACAACAATCCTATCTCATCAGCCAAAAGCAGGACCACACTTCCCATTGAAATACTAATAAGTTTATATTTGTTAAAATTGTTCTTCATTTTAATTATTGTATTGTTTTTTCCACTACAAATAAGATGTGGGCAATGTGCATAGGAATTCATTCATGTTTTTTTCACATTATAATCCGGCCCTCCCAACAGTTTGAGGGACTGTGACCTGGCCTCTGTTTAATAGTTTGAGGACCCCTGGTTTAAACAATCTAGTGCTGAGAGTGATGTAATTCATATATTTGATTTGCTGCTTGAGTGGGATGTGTATTTTTAATTGGTCTGCAGGAGCCTTAATGACTGTACTCTCTTAGCAAATCTTTAGTTTTTGTCCCAAGGAAGAAATAGTATGTTTATATGATTGTATGCTTCTTTGAAGCCATTTCTCCATTCTTAATACCAGTTTCAAGACATTATTAATGAGGTTTGGAAGGGTTTTAAACCTAAGGTTTAGTGTTTCACTTACTATTTTTTTGTCTGCTTGACTACTGGTCAAGCAGACAAAAGTAAATAGTTTATGTTAACACTTGAGACAGTTCTACAAAACTGGCTATTAAGTTGGCTTTCTTGGTCCAATAATACTTGAACTTATATTTAATATTCTCCACTATTTGACAGTCTGTTTTTGATTATCTGATTTTTCAGTCCTTTTCTATTATAACTTGAACCCATGCATTCAAAGTGTGGTCTGATCTTTCCACCTATTTTGTGGTTTCCATGACCTTCCATACCTTCTGTGGCCATGTGCAGCATTTTCTCTCAATTGATACTTTTAAAAAGACCATTCCTCATTTCAACAATTTTCACTATTCAACAGTGCTCTGATTCCTAATCTATCAAATAAACAGAGGATGCCTGTAAATGTCTTATTAATATGAGAGTTCCTTGTTACATGGTTGAAGGACAATACATAGAAGGTGCAGTGTTACTAGTTTTAGTGCTTTTGTGTTTTTTCTATGTGAAAACTGTTTTGGATGTTTGTTTTTTTCAGTCAGATGAATTGACTAGTTTAGTAGTTGTGATGTTATATGATCTCCAAGATCGGAAATTTGAAGCGCGTTGTAATATTGATGACGATGAGCCAATACCAGAAGTCCAAGAAGTTGAGCGTTATTTATGCAGGTAAATGGACAGAAAGTATATGTATTCTTTGGTAACGAGTACTAAAAACTATAAAAAACATAGATGATTTCCTTCTATATCTAACAAGGAATACGTAGTACAAATATGCAGTTGTTTATAGCAAACTATATTGGAGAAAAAAAAGCATGATCTAAGATAAATAAATAACCAATTAGCACACGATCATAGATGCAATTGCACAATTTTCACAGTTTGCCTGAGAAGTCTTCTCCATTTGGTTCTCAGTGACACTGTTGCTTTGGAAGAGGGGAAGCTATGGCTGATTTTATTGCTAACTGTACTTCTTGCTGCTTATCAGAAAAGTAGAAGCGCCCGGTGGTACAATGGGTTAAACCCTTGTGCCAGCAGCACTGCTGACCAACCAGTCAGCAGTTTGAATCCAGGGAGAGTGGGTTGACCTCCCTCTGTCAGCTCCAGCTCCCCATGTGGGGACACGAGAGAAACCTCCCAAAAGGATGGTAAAACATGAAAACATCCGGGCATCCCCGGGGCAATGTCATTGCAGACGGCCAATCCTCTCACACCAGAAGCAATTTGCAGTTTCTCAAGTTGCTCCTGACACATACACACACAAATCCCAGGCCCTCCTCTCGGTCCCACCTCCGTCACAAGCATGGTTGGTGGGAACGAGAGAGAGGGCCTTCTCGGTGGTGGCCCCCCGCCTCTGGAACGCCTTTCCAAGGGAAATAAGACAGGCCCCATCCCTCCCCTCCTTTCGTAAGTGCTTGAATACCTGGTGGTTTCAACAAGCCTTCGAAAATGACCAGTTCTAACTCAGTCTTATACATTGTCAAATATGGCCTTATTCTTCCTACCAGTTACCCAGATCACTTCCTCTAATTGGCCCCGGAATGAACAGCCACAGACCCGTACCTAATATTATTGCCGCCTGCCATAGCATTGCACTTAATTCCCGGCCCCCCTAGAATTTTTGAGCTTGCACAAATCTTGGCCCGGCCTTTTAAATTTTTTAATTGCCTTGAACAGGCAGGATTACTTTCAATATATATGTGTTATGGCGACAATTTTTATGCTTATATTGTTTTGTTAATCTTATGGTTATGTTGTTTTACTTTGTATGTTTTGTGATGTTACCTGGGAACTGCTCTGAGTCCCCTTGGGGAGATAGAGCGGTATATAAATAAAGTATTATTATTATTATTATTATTATTATTGTTATTATTATTATTAATCAGAAAAATGTTGGTTTTGGGCAGAAAAAAGGGCTTTATGGGTATAGTAGTTGCAGTAGGAAGAATGTTTCCTTTGTAGAGATTGGAGTAATGGTCAGCAAAAGAAGACCAACAAGTCTTCATGGCAGTAGTGCAGAGGTAACAATACCTGTATTTATCTGAAGCCCAAGTAAACAGCTAGGTGGCAGCAAAATGACAACTGTTAGATGTAGAAGTGGCATTAATGAGGGAGCCTGTTCGGATTTGATCAGAAATGAGAATGATTTTGGGATATTAACATTTATATATAATTAAATAAATGAATTTAGATTTTATATTTACAGATTTAAATTTTAGGAATGTAACATTTAAATAAGGTAAAGGTAAAGGTAGTCCCCTGACATTAAGTCCAGTCATGTCTGACTCTGGGGTGTGGTGCTCATCTCCATTTCTAAGCCGAAGAGCCAGCGTTGTCCGTAGACACCTCCAAGGTCATGTGGCCGGCATGACTGCATGGAGCGCCGTTACCTTCCCGCCAGAGCGGTACCTATTGATCTACTCACATTTGCATGTTTTCGAACTGCTAGGTTGGCAAAAGCTAGGGCTGACAGCAGAAGCTCACACCGCTCCCTGGAATCGAACCTGCGACCTTTCGATTAACAAGCTCAGCAGCTCAGTGCTTTAACCCACTGCGCCACCGGGGGCTCCTAACATTTAAATAAATACTTCAAATATTTTTGATTTTGAAGGCATTTAAAACGTAAATTATTTCAACTTCAAATGCAAAGCTGTGTAGTGTATATATGGAACTATTGCAGAGGGATATACTTCTAAATAGGCAGTAGAACCCCTCTCCACTATACTCAGCCTTGTGAAAAGGGAGAATTGTATAGAGAGTAAGAAGAGAAATATTAGGACTGTTTTTATTCAGGAATTGAAAAGGGCGTACAAATTGATCTTAAGAAGAGACGGTCCATCTTCCTTGCCACAATTCTGTAGCCCGCTGATACTGAGCAAAGTAGTTACTACTAGCTAGTACCTTGCTAGTCATTGGGTGTTACAAAGGCATTGAGAGAACAGCTAAGAATATGAAGAGGAGTCATGGAGCAACATTAGATGAAACCCATCATTGGCCTGCTTGAATATTCTTGAAGCAAATTCTTCATTCTTACAGCTAAAGCACATTTTGGTGTAGTTTTATGTCTGCACCAGATTGATCATCACAACACATTATTCAAATGTCAGTTTAAATATGTGTATGCCATGATGCCATGGGCATGTTCTCTATTAAATTCCAAGGTTAATTTTAGCAAAGGAACAGGAACTAATGTTGCAGCAAGAAGAAATAATAATTAGGTCATGTTTGCGAAAATATTTATCATTTTAATTTTCTTAACACCTATAGTTTTAAGACAAAGCTGGCTGCTGCACTAGCAAGATGTAGAATCAAACATGATGCTCTCTCTATCGAACACATTCTTCCAGAAACAATACGGCGACAGGAACAGCGGGCTTCTGTGCTGCCCTTGTATGCATGGGCAAACACACTTAAAGCAAGGTGAGAGCTAGAAGTTTAACGCTTTTGCATATATGTTTCTTCTTACACATGTCTTACTTAAGTATTATGGCAGCTGTCCCCTTCGTATAAATGTGTTAGTGGTGAAAGTGGATTCCATGCGTTTTTTCCGGCAGTGTTCACAATACTATCTGGTTAATTTAGGCATAGCGATTAGCATAGGTGACAGATTCAGCTAGTAGTCCAACTTACCTATCCGAATGTATCTCTCCTTATGAACAATCTAGGACAGTGTTTCTCAAACTGAGGGTCAGGACCCTTGAAGGGGTCACAAGGGGGTGACAGAGGGATCACCAAAGACCAACAGAAAATACAGTATTTTCTATTGGTCATGGGGGTTCTGAGTAGGAAGTTTGGCCCAATTCTATCATTGATGGGGTTCAGAATGCTCTTTGATTGTAGGTGAACTATAAATCCCAGCAACTATAACTCCCAAATGTCAAGGTCTATTTTCCCCATACTCAACCAGTGTTCACATTTGAGCATATTGAGCATTTGTGACAAGTTTGGTCCAGATTCATCGTTGTTTAACTCTATAGTGCTCTTTGGATGTAGGTGAACTACAACTTCAAAACTCAAGGTCAATGCCCACCAAACCCTGCCAGTATTTTCCGTTGGTCATGGGAGCTGTGTGTGCTAGGATTGGTTCAATTCCATCATTGGTGAAGTTCAGAATGCTCTTTGATTTTAGGTGAACTATAAATCCCAACAACTACAACTCCCAAATGACCAAGTCAATCGCCCACAATCTCACCAGTATTCAAATTTGGGTGTATTGGGAATATGTGCCAAATTTGGTTCAGTGAATGAAAATACATCCTGCATATCAGATATTTACTTTACGAGTCATAACAGTGGCAAAATTACAGTTGTGAAGTAGCAATGAAAATAATTTTATGGTTGGGGGTCATCACAACATGAGGAACTGTATTAAGGGGTCACGGCATTAGGAAGGTTGAGAAACATTGATCTAGGACGTTAAGATCTTCTGGAGAGGCCCTGCTCTTGCTCCTGCCTTTTTCGCAGATGCGTCTGGCAGGGGACGAGAGACAGGGCCTTCTCAGCGGTGGCCCCTCTACTGTGGAACACCCTGCCTAGAGATATAAGATTGGCTCCCTCTCTCCTGACTTTTCAAAAAAAGGTGAAAACCTGACTTTTTGAGCAGGCCTTCCCAAATACGGCATAGCTAAACAGAATTATGGAATGATTTGATAATGCGGTATAATAACGATTTGACATGGAGACGCTCATAATAATGTTTTAAGGCTCTGTATGGTTTTTATATTTTTTTATCATATGCTATTGTTTTTTAACAGAATTTCTTGATTGTTTTTATTTGTTATAATTGTTGAGGCATCGAATTGTTGCTAATTTGTGAACCGCTGAGAGGGGCAGTATATAAATATAGTAAATAAATTAAGTAAATTAATAATAATAATAGACATAAATAAATAAATAGTCTGACTTGCCTGTTCCCACCACTGAAACAGATTAATCACTGATAGGTGCTTTGGCATGTACGACATGCTGTTCTTTCAGAAATATTATTGTTATTATTATTATTATTATTACTAGCTGTCCCCGCCACGCATTGCTGTGGCTCACATGTGGGTTCTGTATGGGAGGTTTGTCCCAATTCTATTGGTGGGGTTCAGAATGCTCTGTGATTGTAGGTGAACTATAAATCCCAACAACCACAACTCCCAAATGTCAAGATTCTATTTTCCCCAAACTCTACCAGTGTTCACATTTTGGCATATTGAGTATTTGTGTAGAGTTTGGTTCAGATCCATCATTGTTTGAGTCCACAATGATCTCTGGATGGAGGTGAACTACAACTCCAAAACCAAAGGACATTGTCCACCAAACCCTTCCAGTATGTTGTGTTGGTCATGGGAGAACTGTGTGCCAAGTTTGGTTCAATTCCATCGTTGGTGGGGTTCAGAATGCTGTTTGATTGTAGGTGAACTATAAATCCCAACAACTACAACTCCCAAATGACAAAATCAATTTTTTTGAGTGAAGGACATACATTGGGTTGTTAGGTGTCTTGTGTCCAAATTTGGTGTCAATTCGTACAGTGGTTTTTGAGTTCTGTGAATACCACAAACGAACATTACATTTTTATTTATATAGATTATTATTATTATTATTATTTCTCCTCCCATCTGCCTGATCACTTTCACTGTCTCCATACAAAGATATTTTTCTTTCAATTTTTCTCATTCTCTTGGTGACCTTCAAAGCTGTATCCTTGGCCTTCTACTTTTTTCTTATATTTTCCCCCTAATTGAAACCATCACTACTGTAACTGGATTGGCCAGATTTCAGAGCTCAATCCTAAGTTTCCAGTTTTCATATGTATCTCGTCCCTACTTCGTGAATTTTCAGTTTTCGCGGGTGGTCCTGGAATGTAATACCCGCGATAAGTTAGGAAACACTGTATAAGTTAAAAAGCTCCCTCACTTGATGTATGAAAACATCTGAGAATTTGTACTGGGGCAATCACTAACAACAAAAGATGAAACAAATCAAATGAGAATACTTCTCTTTCAGATACACTTTTTATTATTTTGCAGTAATACTTATTTGGTTATGTTACAGTCTGGAAGAAATTCATAGCTCCTTACAGAAAGAAGGATTCACTCAAGTGGAGTCAATCTCCAATTTTGGTGGTTATTCTTATTGCCTGGATATGCACTGTGAGGATGTACTTATCTTCCCCTCGTTTCTTAAAGAACATCTACTTACTCTGGAACTCTTTACTAACCAAAAGCTACTGTTTCAGGTACGTTAAGTTACAGTGGAAATGGATTACAAACATCTGGTTAGGATTTTATCAACACTCTGCGTATTGCTGGTGTCACATTTCTATCTGGTCTAATTACCTCAAATTCTGCATAAGTAGCTTGGGTAGTACTTTGAAAAATATTCAGTTTTTCTTTGAATTAATATATAAGTAGCTTTCTAGAAAGCTGCATAATTAGTTCTTATTCATAGCCTATGTATAATAATGAGCTTTGTGTTTTCCTGATTGGCTCATTCCTAGTTCTGGGGTGTATATGTATGTGTGTGGGATGTGAGTTTTGGCTTAACAGGTGACCAGGCTTCTTCTGCAGTGGAAAAGTATGTGTGTTGCATACTGACATGTTTCACAATTGTCAGTATCTATATTGACGCTTGCTTGGAACACGGAGCAATTGTTTGAAGGCACTTATGTAGTGAAATCTAAAAAAGAATATGGTGCACTTTTTTGGAGAAATGTGCTTTATCTGACCATCTGAACCTTAGTTGGCCCCTATAAACTAATTGAGGATGTTTTATGTTAAGATTTTATGTCATTATATAATTTTTGTTTGCTTATGTTTTGTTTAATTTATTGATGTTAGGTTCTAATGTTGTACTCATATGTGGGCTTGCAGCATTATTATGTTGGTATTTGTTCATTTTATGGAAGCATTGAATGCCTTTTTGTGTGTTGGAATCTGCCCTGAGTCGTCCCCCCCCCCCCCCCCGGGGGGAGATAAGGCAGAATATAAATAAAGATGATGATGATCTTTATATCCCCGTATTGTGTAAGCTTTTCCACTTGCTTTTCATCAATTCTGCTGTGGTCTGGGATTGCAACATTGACAATCCATACTATTATTATTGTTGTTGTTGTTGTTATTTGAAACACAACAAGATGAGTTCACAGCAGACAAGATCACTCTGCTGGCTATTGTATTGGATCACATGTTGGACACTTCCCAAGTGTTTAGGACTATTCAATGTATCAGTGAATAATGCATGCAGATCCCAGTAAGGTGTCCTTCTGCAGCTGGCAACTGGTAATTTTGTCAGCGCCGATTGTGTTTATGTGCAGGCAAGGTCTTTAGGCACTGCACCCAGTGTCCCAGTCACCACTGGGACCACTTTTACTGGCTTGTGCCAGAGTCTTTGCATAACAACAACAACAACAATAATAGCTGGATGATCTGGACAGAAAAACAAGAAAACTGATGACAATCCACTACGTATTACACTCGCATAGTGATGTCGACAAACTTTACCTGCCCTGAAAATCAGGAGGCAGTTGGCTTCTGCAAGTGAAATAAACGGTAGAAGAGAAACACGCACTGGCAGATTATGTGAAAGGCAGTCAAGAACCAACATTGAGGGAAGTCAATAGTAGTAAACTGCCTAAAGTGCAAAAGACAAAGAGGGAATACCGTAAAAACACAATCCAGAATAGAAGAGAAAACTGGCAAAAGAAGGCTCTCCATGGACAGTTCCTGGGAAAAATTGAGAGCCAAATTGACATAGAAAGAAATGGCTGTGGCTTACAAATTGAACCCTGAAAAAGGAGACGGAGGGCCTGATTTTGGAAGACCAAGAACAAGCCATTAGAACCAACGCCATCAAAGCCAGAATTGAAAAGTTGTCAACAGATCCCAAATGTAGACTGCAAGGAAGCAGATGAAACAATAGATCACATCCTGAGCTGCTGCAGGAAGATCGCGCAGACAGACTACAAGCAGAGGCATAACACCGTTGCTCACATGATTCATTGGAACTTGTGCCACAAATACCATCTGCCTGCGACAAAGAACTGGTGGGATCACAAGCCGGAAAAAGTTACGGAAAATGAACACGTCAAGCTCCTCTGGGACTTCCGGATTCAGACACAGAGTTTTTGAGCATAATACTCCTGACCTCACAATCGTGTTAAAAAACAAAGTATGGATTGTCAATGTTGCAATCCCAGGTGACAGCAGGATTGCAGAGAAACAACTGGAAAAGCTGACACAATATGAGGATTTCAAAATTGAATTGCAAAGACTCTGGCACAAGCCAGTCAAGGTGGTCCCAGTGGTGATTGGCACACTGGGTGCAGTGCCTAAAGTGCCTGCACTTAAACATAATCAGCGTTGACAAAATTACCATCTGCCAGCTATAGAAGGCCACCTTACTGGGATCTGCACACATTATTTGCCGATATATCACACATTCCTAAACACTTGGGAAGTGCCCGATGTGTGATACAGTTCAACAGCCAACAGAGTGATCTTGTCTGCTGTGGACTCATCTTGTGGTGTTTCAAATAATAATAATAATAATAATAATAATAATAATAATAATAATGTTGTTGTTGTTGTTGTTGTTGTTGTTGTTGTTGCCTGTAGATGTTTCCATGTGTAAAGTTGGTTAATGCAGTAATAACTGCATGGTCCTAATGCAAAAACAATTTTCATCTGGAAGTTAGATGTACATTTGCTTGGGACGTCTTGTAAAAAAAGACTACTTTTACCACTTCAGTAATGTCACCCTTACCTTGTTAGCCAGTGTTGCTCTTTAACCCTTAGGATAAATCCCGGAACCTTGCTGTACATTCGGTGAAGGCCTTGTTAAACATGGATGATGACATCTTAGTGGCACACATGGGTTCATGGCTCACCGTGGCACACATGTCAGCCCTGACAAATCAGCAAACTTCCAAAGTATTTGTATGTGGTGTGAAGTCAACGGCAAAAGAAGCTGAACTCAAGGGCTTGTTTGCACAGATGGAGTGTAAAAGTAAGAATGTGATAATTTCTTCCTTTCCTTGTATAAAAATAGTTTCTGGCAGAGAACAGATACTCATGTCACTTCCTAACAGATGCATTTGGAAGATTTAGGAATTAAAAATTGATTTTCTTTCAATGTGCTTTGTAAATTTTATCAAGTTACAAAATATTGAATTTATAGACTGTGTTAGCTTTCCATTGCCTAACAAGAAGAATTTGTTATTCTCTCTGCCTCAGATATTGAACTAATTCGCGAGGATTTTGCAAACATTGAACCCACTGATAACAAGCTGCAGAAAGTAAAAGTAATTTTGCTGCTTCCTCGTTGCTCAGGACTGGGTGTCAGCAACCCAATAGAGTTTATTCTAAATGAACATGAAGGTAAATTAGATTTAATTACTTTACTAAACACGTGCCTTGTGTTGGCATAAAATAGATTATTGTATTAGAACACTGACTTGGTGCTTTGCATATTAAGCAGCTGATTTCCAAACAATTTTAGACATCTTCGCTCACAATGGTGTTATGTTGCATGATGTGTTGTGTCACTGCAGTCTTTAGCAAATTTTCTTAGCTATTGCCAATCTTAAATCAGCTATTTTATTTATTTACTAGCTGTACCCGCCATGCGTTGCTGTGGCCAACCTTCCTTCTTTCTCTCCTTATTTTCCTCCTTCCTTCACTCCCTCTTTCTTTCCTTCCTTCCTTCCTTCCTTCCTTCCTTCCTTCCTTCCTTCCTTCCTTCCTTCCTTCCCGTCTTTCCTTCTCTTCTTCCTTCCTTGTCTATCTCTTTCCTTCCTTCCCCTTTTTCTTTTCCTCCCTCTTTCCTTTCTTCCTTCTCTACCTCTTTCCTTCCTTCTCTCTTTGCTTCCATGCTTCCTTCTCCCTTTCCTTCTTTCTTTCCCTCCCTCTTTCTCTACATCTTCCCCCCTTCCTTTGCTCTTTCTTTCCTTCCTTCTTTCCCTTTTTTCTTTCCTACTCTCCTTCCTTCCTTCTCTAACTTTCCTTCCTTCCCCCTTTTTATTTCCCTCTTTCTCTCCTTTCTTTCTTCTCTACCTCTTTCCTTCCTTCTCTCTTTGCTTCCATGTTTCCTTCTCCCTTTCCTTCTTTATTTCCCTCCCCTTTTCTCTCATTTCTTCCTCCTGTACCTCTTTCCTTCCTTCTCTCTTTGCTTCCATGCTTCCTTCTTCTTTTCCTTCTTTCATTCCCTCCTCTTTTCTTTTCTTTTCTTTTCTTTTCTTTTCTTTCTTCCTTCCTTCCTTTCTTTCTTTCTTTTCTTCTTCCCTTCCCTCCCTCTTTCTTCCTTTTTTCTGTATTTTCATTTAGCTTTTCGTCATTTAGCTTTTTGGGGCTTTTAAAGTCTCTTCTGCTGTGTTTTTCAGTGTTTTTATGAGTGAAGGACATGCATTGGGTTGTTAGGTGCATTGTGTCCAAATTTGGTGTCAATTCATCCAGTGGTTTTTGAGTTCTGTTAATCCCACAAACAAACGTTACATTTTTATTTATAGAGATACTCTGCTTTTCCCCCCACGGGGACTCAAGGCTATTAATTATAGCACACTTTGGCCCCCATTTAAAACAAAAATACAAATACAAAAATTAAATAAATACATTTTTAAAAAACCCAATTGAATAGTACTGTGTGGGTTCGGTTAAAATATAATTTAAATTTAATAAACACAATTTAAAATGCATTTTAAAATACACAACCCCTCAAATCCCACCCACAACCTCCCTAGCAGCAGAAAGGGGAGTAAAGGTTGTAACTTAGAGATAGCGATAAGAGATTGAAACTTTTCACATGAGCACAGCTTCAGTCCCCTTCTAGCTAGACATACTCTCCATATGACTAGATGGAGCCTCAGCAATGTGTCCTTTTCTTATGCATCCCAGCCCTTTCCCTGCATCTAGGGGAAAATAGAGTGGAGCATAAAAAACAAATGCTCCATTGAAATTTTGTCAACAACATCTTTCCCTAATTTGGTAACCACTAGAAGTTATGAACATCAACTCTCATGAGTCTTCTTTCCTGTGTTTTGGATGGAGGAAGGAGACAAAACCAAGGCTGCTGTTCAAATCAGAATTCGAGATAAGAAACAATCAGGGGCAGCTAATACCACCCCCCAACAAAGGATTCCCCCAGCCAGCAAGCAGCCAGACTTTGAAGCTGCAAAGCTATTCAATGCTAATCAAGGTTGTCAATTGCAACATTCACAGTTGTCTCAACAGATAAGAGTTCTTTCTTCCACCCTGGACATCCCACAGATATATAAACCCCACTTGTCTAGTTTTCAACAGACCTCACAACCTCTGAGGATGCCTGACATAGATGTGGCGAAAGGTCAGGAGAGAATGCTTCTGGAACATGGCTATACAGCTTGAAAAACTCACAGCAACCCAAACCAGAATTGTTTGAATCATGATACTGCCTGCATTTAGAACTTCTTATATCCCCAGTGGCTGTTTCACTATTAACTGTGTGTACTACTCTGCAGAGGTCTTACATCTGTAATTGTGGTATCTAATAATGCATCAACTGCTAGCAAAGAAAAGAGTAACAGAACCCCAATATGTATTATAGTTATTTAGTTCTCTGTTTTCTGTTGATGTTCCTTTTAGATGCAGAATTACTTCGAGATCTCTCTCAAGGATCAGTGGCAGAAGATAAATTGAATATGCTTGCTCAGCAACAATTTGAAGAATTAACACATGCAATGCAGTGTAAGCTTGTCTTTACTAAGAATAGAATATGTTAATGAATTCCAACTTTTTAACATTTCTCATTAGTTTGTGATTGACATATTTTTTTTTAAAAAATGAGTAGATAGGAAGGAGCATCACCTTCCTTGAATTGTTAACCGAAACTTAAAAGAAAGTGTCTGTGTACATAATATTTTTTTTATAAAACACTAGTACTAGTGTTTTTTATAAAACACTAGCCGTCCTCTGCCACGCGTTGCTGTGGCCCAGTCTGATGATCTGGAAAATAAAGTAATGAGAAAGTAACGAGAAAGTGTCAGTTTCTAATACTGTAGGTAAACAGTATTTCTTCTTTTTTTTTGCCAGTGTTGATTTAGAGATTGTCTGGTTTGCCTACTCAGGAATATGCAACATATAATTGTCCTCCTTCAGGGGTCTCTTTCAAATTATGATACTATATCTGTCATATACGTATATATGTGTGTGTGTGTGAATCATATCTATCTATATCTATGGTTGGATGGCTCTTTGTAAGGAGGGCTTTGGCTATGTTTTCTTGCCCTGGTGAAGGGAGTTGGACTGGATGGCCTTAAGGCAGCATTTCTCAACCTGGGGGTTGTGACCCATGGGAGGGGGGTCACGAGGGGGTGTCAGAAGGATAGCCAAAGACCATCAGAAAACACAGTATTTTGCGTTGGTAATGGGGGTTCAGTCTGGGAAGTTTGGACCAATTCTATCATCGGTGGGGTTCAGAATGTTCTTTGATAGTAGGTGAACTATAAATCCGAGCAACTACAACTCTCAGATGTCAAGGTCTATTTCCCCCAAGCTCCATCTGTGTTCATATTTGGGCATATGGAGTATTTGGGCCAAGTTTGGTCCAGATCCGTCATTGTTTGAGTCCACAGTGCTTTCTGGGAGTAGGTAAACTATAACTCCAAAACTCAAGGTCAATGCCCACCAAACCCTTCTACTGTTTTCTGTTGATCAGGGGAGTCCTATGTGCCAAGTTTGGTTCAATTCCATCGTTAGTGTTGTTCAGAATGCTGTTTGATTGTAGGTGAACTATAAATCCCAGCAACTACAACTCCGAAATGACAAAATAAATTTTTTTGAGCGATGGTCACTCGTTGGCCTCATAGGTGTATTGTGTTCAAATTTGGTGTCAATTCGTCCAGTGGTTTTTGAGTTCTGTTAATCCCACAAACAAACATTACATTTTTCTTTATATAGACTAGTACATCATATGGCATATGTCTTGCATACATTTTAAAGCAGTGTTGTATGAGCTTTAACTATAACATTTAGTGACTTGTGGCCAAATTTGAATTCCTTGTAGTAATAGTATTTTTCTTAATCAAAGATGTGTAAACAGACGAACTTGTAATGTCTGCAAAATCAATGAATGACTAAAAGTTCAGTTAGGACGTGTGCTTGCACTCGAAATGATTAAGAGATGTATTAATTGTTCCTAACCGTTGAATTCTTGCAGTTACCAAAGCACAAGCTGTTGTCTACTGCACTTGCTCAGTGTATCCAGAAGAAAATGAAGTTGTGGTGAACAAAGCACTGACATCAGGAGCAGAAGGAACCAAAGCCCAGCCTTACAAGTAAAGAACAGAGTTCGATTAATTCTTTCAAAAAATGGATTTTCTCTCAAATGCAATGCAAGGCAGTTATGGCTGTGAAAAGGCTGGTGGGAAGCTGCACCCTTCTGTCTAGCCTTCCCATCATCCTTTTTGCTGTCACCATCAGTTTCCCATTAGCCTTTTCAGGACTACCACTGTCTTTACCTCTTTTGTCCCCATCTTGGCCAACAGGGCCATGATTTGATTACGTTTTATTACTGTGAAGAAGTCAATCATAACAATTTCAATATTTTGTGCTGATACCCTCTGCAGGCTTTGTCCCCCTGTTCTTCCTTTGTGTTGCAAATCAGAAATAAATTCATCCGAAGCCAACTTTTTCAAACAAGAGCCATCAGATATTTCGAATGGCTGTTTTATAGCTGTTCTGACTCGAGAGGTAGGTTCCAATTTTAAATATAAAATGCATTTTTATATTTTGTTTTTTATGTTTCATTTAATACACAATGTAACAAAATTCTGTTCCTGGTTTGAAAGTGTTATTTTTGTTTAGTTGTGTGGTACTTACTTTGAAAATAGGTGTTAGACTCTAGAAACTTCATTTTTGTGGCTGCCACAAACTATGTTGAATTGGCTGAGACTCAGTGAAATATTCATTGAAAAACTATAGCTAAATGCTCTGCACGATGTTCTCAAAAACAAACATTTTGCAGTGTAATAATCTTTTTCCATGTTTTTATGATTAGAACCAATTAGGAAATGACATTTATAACCCAGGAACAAAAATCATGTTCCACAATGTTATATGAACATCAGTACTGTCTTGTACGTACTTTAGTCTTCCTAGACAAAGGATGTCATGCTTTCTCCTGTACTTTCACTGAATGATATGGGAACCTATTTCAGCCAAAGGGTTGAATTCAGTTTCGGGGAGATTTTCAGTGGAGAGCAAGTCAAAAGGCAAAGACAAGAGATGCCAATTTGGAAGAAGTCAAGCAGGCTCATTAGACCATGGAGGACTAGATCCATCCCAAGAGATGAGACCCCACCCCCCACCACACACACACACACACACACACACACACACACACAGGGCAGTTTTGTAGAGGGGGCAATGCCATCTCTGTCTTTTGGCAATCTCACAACAACTGCTTGGAAGTAACAGTGAAGCCTTGCAGATGGCACGTGTCTGATGGTTTGTCCATGTGGGAAATCAACCATTTTCCCATCTAGGTCACCTTTTTGTGCAGGTGACTTTGTATCCAAACCAGTCACCTATCTCTCTTGCAACCATTTCCAGTGATTGTGAATGTTGAATGCTAGAACAGTAAGCTACCTAGAACTCTACTTATGCTAGTAATAAAAAGGTTACTGGATTTTCAGATAACTTTGGCCTCCCTTTGAATGCTTGAAACTATTTACAAATGGGATGTAGGTAGTTTTTAGAATATTTGTTCACTCGTCCCTGTGGGTTGGGGACATTTCTATGAGCAACAGTGACTTACAATTATTATTAAAATAAGTAGTGACTTATATACAATCACCAGCTTCAACAGTGGTAAATGAAAAAGATGAATTTCACTCCAAAGCTAACAAATTCACTTGATTACAAAAACACTGGATTAAAAAAAGGTATAAAACAGAGTAATCTACTTCTTTTATAGCTGTGATTCCAGTGTGTGGAATGAAAATATGGTCTGTGGTCTCACCCTTACTACACTGTTGCCTCAAAACCATGCGGCAATGAGAGCGGCTGGTCTCACAAAACCCTCTTATAGTGCTGAAGCAATGGGGATTTCAGGAAGGGAGAAGATGACAACCCACAAAATATTACTACTACCACATCAGCTCTAGATTATAAAATATGGATTTCTGCGGGTGAGCAGATGGTGACTACTGGATGGCATATTTCTGTATCAGAAACTAGAACTGATGTGGTCTATCCAATGCAATTTTCTGAATCAGTACCTCAAATAACCAAACCAAATATAAAGTTGACCAAAAAATGATTTGTAACCCTTTTGATACTAATGTTGGAGAGTAGTCCCTACCGGCCTATCTCTAACCTCCCCTTCCTGGGCAAGGTTCTAGAGCGAGTGGTTGCCTCCCAACTCCAGGGATTCTTGAATGACACCAATTATCTAGATCCATTGCAGTCTGGTTTCAGACCTGGCCATGGCACTGAGACGGCTTTGGTCGCCTTGGTAGATGACCTCCGAAGAGAACTTGACAGGGGGAGTTTGTCCCTGTTGGCTCTCCTGGATATCTCAGCAACTTTCGATACCATCAACCATCCCGGGATGGGTCTTGGGGGCATTGCTTTTGATACCATCGGCTCTCTGGGATAGGTCTTGGGGGCATTGCTTTGCAGAGGCTCCGCTCCTTCCTGGAGGGTCGCTCCCACTTGGTGAAGCTGGGGGATACCTGCTCAGACCCGTGGCCTTTGACCTGTGGGGTCCTGCAAGGTTCCATTCTATCCCCCCATGCTTTTTATATCTACATGAAACCACTGGGTGAGGTTATCCGGAGTTTTGGAGTTGGGTGCCATCTGTATGCAGATGACACCCAACTCTACTACTCATTTCCACCAAACTCCAAGGAAGCCTCCCAGATCCTGACTGCTGTGATGGACTGGATGAGGGCTAACAGGTTAAAGCTTAATCCAGACAAGACAGAGGTTCTCCTGGTCAGTCGTTGGGCCGACTGGGGTATTGGGTGGCAACTGTGCTCGATGGGGTTACACTCCCCCTGAGGGTGCAGGTCCATAGCTTGGGGGTCCTCCTGGACAACGCTGTCACTTGATGCTCAGGTGTCGGGGGTGGCCAGGAGGGCCTTTGCACAACTTAAATTCGTGCACCAGCTGCGACCATACCTTGGGAAGTCTGACTTGGCCAGTGTGATCCACGCCTTGGTTACATCCAGATAGGACTATTGCAATGCACTCTACATGGGGCTGCCCTTGAAGATGGCCTGGAAGCTCCAATGGTACAACGGTAGGCAGCCAGGCTCCTTACTGGAGCAAACTATAGGGAGCGTACAACGCCCCTTTTAAAACAGCTTCACTGGCTGCCGATAAGTTGCCGAGCCAAATTCAAGGTGCAGGTTATGACCTATAAAGCCCTAAATGGTTTGGGCCCCGCCTGTCTTTGCGATCGCAGCTCCCTCTATGAACAGGTGTGAACTTTAAGATTTTCCAGGGAGGCCCTCCTTTTGCTCCCTCCACCGTCACAAGCACAGTTGGTGGGGACGAGAGAGAGGGTATTCTCAGTGGTGCCCCCCCCCCCCCCCCCCCCCCCCCCCCCCCCCCCCCCCCCCCCCCGCCTCTGGAACACCCTTCCTGGAGAAATAAGATAGGCCCCATCCCTCCCCTCCTTTCGTAAGAGCCTGAAGACCTGGTGGTTTAAACAAACCTTTGAGAACGACTGGTTCTATCTCTGCCCCAGATACTGTTAAAATTGGCCATATCTTCTTCTACCAATTACTCAGGTCACTCTCTTCTGTTAGGCCCTGGAAATGTACAGCCATAGACTCTACCTAATTTCCTGGGCCCTCTAAAATTGCACTAGCCTGGCCCGGCCTTTTAAACTGCTTTGATCAGTCATGATTATTTTAAATATATGTGGTATTGTGGTTTTAATGCTTATATTGTCTTGTTAATTTTATGTTTATGCCATTTTTCTTGTATGTATTGTTTATGTTACTTGGAAACCGCTCTGAGTCCCCTTGGGGAGATACAGCGGTATATAAATAAAGTTTTGTTGTTGTTTTAGTCCCTCCTCAAAGTAGTCCCTGGTCAACAAAAGGTTGGGAACCACTGTTTTATAGTAATGTGGACTACAGCAAGGCTAGAACCTCCATATGAAAGGGTTGGATGATCATGGGTAGTAGACCTAACCTGCTGGAGAATGGTATGGTGAGGGACAGATAACATTTTCTGCAGGACCCAAGTATTCCTTTGTACAATACCTATCACTAATAGCTCTTTCAGATTGGTGATTTTTACTATTGATAATACATATTTATTTCTCTTAAAAGAGGGATCCGTCTGAGTCGGTGTCAGTGAAAGATGTCTTAGCTCGTGCTGCAGCAAAAGGACTCCTAGAAGGTATTGATTTGGCAAAACCACCCAAAAAAGAAGAGAAGAAGAAAAAGAAACAAAAGGTAACCCAGCCAAAGGCTGCCAGTAAAGAGGCAGTGATACAGTCCAAAATTCAGGAATTCCTGAATCGAGAAATGAAGTCCACCACAGTAAGTCCAGACTCGTCAGTATCTAATATAACAACCACTGTCTCTCAGACTGTGGGCCAGACAAATGGTTCCATAGTTCTGAAGAAAACAGCCAAACCCCACTCAAACCCATCTCTGCCTGTGATGGCAAAGAACAGCCTTACGTCATCCATGCAAAAAGCATTTGAAAGGCAACGAAATATTAGGAAGTCAAAGCCAGAAGATAGAGTCATGATCTTGAAGCCAGTTGAGATTGTCTTGCCTCCAGTAATGATGCCGTACTTCAATCCACAAGGAAACAAATCTGAAATTTCATCTAACCACTATTATTACCGTTGGGTTGGAGCAAAACGTGGTATGGTTAGCCCTTCGACATCCAAAAAACTCATCAAGTCAAAAGAACCCTCGTCCGCTTCTCCAGCCAAGCATGCTCACCCATGGCTTTGAAGGCTGCCTTTTATACCGAATTCTTTCAGAACTCAAAACCTGGATTTCTGTAATAGTAAAAAACAACAATCCTAAAACCAAGACAAAAGCCTGCCTATTATCACTTAGGTGTGAAATACTCTTCTGTATAAGTGGTAGTGAAAACACGCATCTCTTTTCCTGGCTGTTGTGAGGGTGGCAATGAGGTTGTCCTACAGAGGCTTTATTATGTAATTACTACAATCTAGTTGCAGTAAACTCAGTGCCAAAATACTTAGATTTAAGGTTTACACTATGGGAACTTATTAGGTATAAACTAAAAGGTTTATATATGAATAGCTGGTTGTTTTAGAATACAGCAGAGAGATATCTTGTCTGAACGCACTTAGATACTGAATTATAAGGCAACCCAATGCAGTTGCAATCAAAAAGAGGACTTTCAAACAAAAAGGTGGATTATTAGTGCTTATTCACTAGGTATTTCACTGAATATTCTTCAAAGTTTCAAATATAATGCCTTTTCTTTCTTTCTAAAATGGGTTCCAATCTGCCGAGTGATCTTACTTTCAGCCTCTTTCAAATTTTCTCTTCCTAAAAAATAGGCCTTTTTAAAGCTTGTGAAAACAGTAGCTTAAAGAATAGACTGTTGATGCTTTTTGTTGACATCTTCAGAAGCGTGGACAAGAAAAATAATTCTGGGTTTCTTTGTATGGCAGCGTGTATGTCATTCTGTTACAGCTAGACATTGAACTTGTCTAGATAGTCAGTAAAAAAAATTGGATTATTATGCAGCATAGAGAAATGGAAACAATACCTATTAAACAATTACTGCTTACTGATTTTCTTAATTGCAGTCTTTTGTTCCCTCTGGCTGATATCCATTATTAACCAATTATGTTTGTCTACATTCACTTATAGTATTGGTATTTGAACTGCTTTTATATTACAGTGAAGATAAGACCTTATGCTCCCTTCAGAGGTAGAATTTTATGTATGTAATGGCAGAGGTGCATTCATATACGGCTGTCCTTAATGCCAGGTAAGTGTAATATAGGTTACCTAGGAAGCAGATGCTGGCCAGTAGCAGTGGCAGGGTGCTAGCCACTGTTTCTCTGTTACTCGGCTATTCCTCTCCTGAAGGTCAGGGCTGTGTCGGTGTCCCACACTCTTCTTCTTAAGCTATCTGGTATAGAGGACCAACAATATTTTTTCCACAATGTGCCAAGGACAGCGTCATATTTGTGCCCTAGGACTCAGGTGCTTAGATTCTTATGTTAACCCATGTTGGGGTGTTTGAACTATTATTACTCCAGTTTTTGCAGTTTCTGGCTTTTGGCAATTTCCCATTTTATATGGCAAACCACTTTATAACCTCATTTTGAATTATCAGCTTGCTATAACTGATGGAAAGCTACTCAAATAACAGTTTATTCTATCAACTCCCCACCAATAAAAGTAGCATCTCCAAATTAGCATAATCATGCCATCCCTTCCTCATGAAATTATTAAAAATATGGTCCAAATATTGTGGTTAGAGTCATATTCAAAATTATTGAGATTTATTTATTTATTATTATGACATTTCACTCTGGGCCAGAGTGAAGAGAGAGGGGGCCAGGGGACAGTTCCACCTTGTCTCCTGTGCTATTCTAATAATATAATATAAATATAATATAATATATTGTATATGCATATAATATTTATAATATAATGTAATGCAATATAATAATATGATATTATAAATATATATATTACATATAATATTACTAATAATATTACGATATAGTGGTATGGTGCAATATAGCAATGTTTAATGCTGATATTGTACTATGCTAATAATATAATATATTGTGTGTAATATATACCTTTTAAGCCGCTCTGAGTCCCCTTCAGGGCGAGAAGGGCGGCATATAAATGTCGTAAACAAACAAACAAACAAATAAATAAATGCTTTTTAAAATTACATTTCTTGTAATCCTTACATTTCCTGTAATCCTTATGATTATATTCCTTACATTTCCTGTAATCCTTATAGGACAGTATAATATTCATATGCTAGAAGAAAAGGAGAGAGTTTCCTTTAGCCTAGTTTGGCCTCTTTCACCTGCGACCCTCCAGATGTTTGGGATTTCAGCTCCCAGAGTTCTGACCATTGAACAAGTTGGCTGGGGCTTCTGGGAGTTGGAGGCCCAAACACCAGGAGGGCAGCAGGTTGAAGAGGACTGGTCTGGTGTATCTAGAGTTATGATATACTTAAGTTGAGGACTTCCCAGTTGTTATTTGCAGCCACTATGCCAGGGGTCCTCAAACTTTTAGAACACAGAGCTCTCAGGCATGAATGGCAGGGCCTGGGAAAATGATCTTAATGGGCCGGATGTAGCCCGTGGGCTGTAGTTTGAGAACCCCTGCAATATGCCATTGATGACCATACTGATGGCCAAAAATATTGTAGTGCTGCATAATCATCCCAAAATATTTTATGAACCAGTAAACTAATTTTTCAGCCAAATACATATTTATTTGCAGACTACTTTTTCATCTCTTTAGGAAAATGCTCTACTTATTAAAAACCAAACCTAATTATTCAAATGGTGATTAACTTGCCTCAAGCAATGGCAATCATTCCAGGTTGTTGTTTAGAGACAATGACCATAATCTGTAGGTGACTTACAATTGGTTTGTCTTTTTCAGACCAGCTGGTACTTCCCTGTACTGTTAGGTACAGAAGAGCATATACAGGGTGAGGCAGCATAATTTCCTACTATATCTGCCTGTGCTTGCCTATGGCAGGCAAGGTAAACAGCACCTGACCCCAAAATCCCATACAGGGTGAGACAGCATAACTTCCTTTTTTTCAAAACTTAATAAAACCCATTGTATGAATCAGAATTTTTTATATAATGTAGGCACATACCTAAAGTTTTGTTTTACATAGTTTTGAAGATCAAATTAGGTAGGTGACGTCCCCCATTCTTCATTCACTGAGTAAACCGATTTCTGGCTTTTGTCATGACTCTTGCTAGCATAGCAGGTGTTACGTTGGCAATTTCTTCCTGGATGTTGGTCTAAAAATCTTGTAGGGTCCTTGGACGGTTCAAATAAACACAGGATTTCAAAAAACACCATAGAAAAAAATCACAAGGGGCCAAATCTGGAGAGCGGGCTGGCCACTCCAAATCCGCTCGAAAAGTAGGTCTCAATGGCAAAAGCACGCTCCTCACTGTTCCAACACATGATGGCAACTGAACTATGTCAGGACAAAGCTTTCTACTCCCGCCTCTCGAACGAGACCACTAGCGCTCCGCTACGTCTTCAACTGACTGAATGGCGCGCATTTTAAAAAAGGAAGTTATGCTGCCTCACCCTGTACTTCCTTGTACTGTTAGTTCCTCCAGGTATAGAAGAGCTTATAGATAAACCCTGGGTGCAATCATCCTGTTCACTGATTGGTGACCAGTGTGTGCCCTTGACACTATTCAAGTGTCATTTTGTGCCCAAGTAGTAGTAGCAACTTTATGTTGGGAGAGCAACTGTAGTGTTTCCTTCAGCACCCAAATGATGCCCTCATGCCAAGCTTTGGCAGTGGAAGCCACCTTTGGAGCTTCACCCAGGGGAAGAAGTGATACTATTTCCCTTTAAAAGCAAGACCAGGACTTATACTCTGCCCGTAAAGGTTTTATCCTTCATGGTCTCTGTGAAATGCGCATGTATGGTAGTTGAGGAACCTCTGCAAGTTTACTCCAACATGATCTTTGCCAGAACATCCAAAGTTTCAGTTGATCTTCATAAATACAGTTTCAGTCTTGCAAAAAGAACTAAACTTCAACCACATGAACACAAAACAAATTCTTAATGCAGCTAAATTTATTCTTGCAATGGATTACATTTAAATGTGTAAAAAGTGGACAATACTCGAAAAAAACTTCTCTTTTTCAAATCAACTACTTCTTGTAATACCGAGAGCTCCTGCTGATAAACTTTGTGCATTTCCCCCTTTGTTTTGTGCAGATGATGAAATAAATCAGATCTGCTTCTGCTCATTCACACTTCTCTCACTCAAGAGTAACTACGCTTCCCAAAGAGAGGAGCTGCTGATGGTCATGCCAGAGAGAAGAGCTAATGCAATAAAAATAGCACTTCCACATGTGATATTTACTACCCAGGTTTCTTTTAACATACCAAAGATCTCAAGAGTTAGTAAATAGTGCAATCTTTGCACTTCGATTTCCATTCAAATATTTAAGACCCTTTCCATCCCCTTTAAAGTAGGGTAGTATTGCGGACAAAGTTTATCGCCAAGATTTCTTTGTAACAGAAGTAGGGTTGATACCATTCCATGCAAATTCTTTCCTCTTGTAGGTGGTTCTTTATCTTTATGGGGAAACTATTTAAAGAAACAGTACTTGGTTTGTATCAAAGTAACAAATAGCATATCCAAGAACTGCTGTGGGTCGAGAGAGGGAGGAAGAAAGGCATTTATCCCTTACACATGCGTGTAGTAGGCCGTCTCCTTCCCTCCCTCAACGAAGGACATGAATGAGAGTACATGGTCTGTGAGAGCAGCATCTAACTTGCTTTTTGTGTTTTAAAAAATAATAGAAGTTAGCTTTACACGTTATTTCGCCATTTACTTCTACATACTCAATTAAAAAGGTGACTACAAATAATTACAAAAAATCCTCTTGTCTTTTGGCAACCTATAGTACACTGAGATTACTTAGGACTGGATATATCTGCGAGGTTTACATCCAGTCATAAAGATATGTCAACATAATTGAATATTTCAGTAAAAATAGAATAAATAAAATAAAATATTTAAGCTGTATTTAACAGGTTAATCAAAAAAAGACATGAAATATCCAAGGCATAGTGAACATGGCTGCCTTGCGAGATATAAAGAATGCATAGATAACAGAAGTGTCACTATCACATTGAGTAAAGTCATTGGCATTTGTTCACACTCAACCCATACATACATTTTGGCCATGGTAAGAAAAAAATGCTTGTGTGTTTTCGTGATAAGAACTACTGTGCTGGATTAGACCAAGCTTTGTTTAGTTCAACGTTCTGTTTCCAGCCTCTGGAAGCTCAGAAAGCAGAGAATAAAGGTTTTCTCCTTCGTGGTCTCTGTGAAATGCACATGTATGGTAGTTGAGGAACCTGTGCAGCAACTACCATAGCTGCAAATTTCACAGATGACCACTCGAAGAAACATGGTTACAGGTAAGCAACCATCATTTCCCTATGGTTTGTCCACTCACATTCCTAGAGAGATGTACTGCTACTGTACATGGAGAATTCATAAACAAGGTGCAGATAAAAAACTGTCAGGATATGAATTTAAAAAATCTTACTTGCAAGAAAATGGAGATGCCACACTCAGCTAGTGCCACTGAACACAGAAAAAGAAAGCTTTATCAGAGATCAGTAAGAATTCAGCAACTTCTTGGGGGGAAAAGATGGTTTGTCTTCTCGATGTTTTAATCAAGTCATATATAGCCCTCTTTTTATTTCCTGCTCCGTGGGAAGAGGTTTATCAAGTGAAATATAATTAAATAAAATATAAATGAGTTAAGGTTTCCTGTGTGAACCGAGTTTCAAGTTGCGAAAATTACAGGACAGAGTAATGCTTTCTTAAAATCGTAGCTTTTACTGGCTTTCCCCCCCACAAACAACTTTTGCGAACTATAGTTGCCAATAATCAACATGCAGTTTCTGAAAATGAGAACTGAGATTGGAAGTACTTGGCTAAAGGAGACCTAAATATTTGTCCACTTGGAACTGTGTCCTTGACTTGTCATTTCTGCAACTGCATTTCCCAGAGATACTTCTCTGCTGCAGAAGATAAAATCATCTTACACTGACTTTGCATAGGTGGTGAAGTCAGTTCATTAGAAAATTAAAGGGGCATCTTTAAATGAAAAGAGATTTTATGCGCAGAGACACTTATTACCCAGTATGATACACCTCTTGGAGAAAGATCATCACTGGGATGCTGTGAGTTTTCTGGGCTGTAGGTCAATGTTCCAGAAGCATTCTCCTAAAGTTTCGGCCTCATCTAGTAATGAAACAGAGGATTTATGTTTGTATTGGTTTTACTGTGTTATCTGATGTTATTTATGCTAAATGTTTTAATTGTTTTTATGTTATTGGGGGCATCGAATTGTCCCATTTATAAACAGCCCTGAATCGCCCTCAGGTTGAGAAAGGTGGTATCTAAATATGGTAAATAAATAAATAAATCTATAGATAGGCATCCTCAGAGGTTGTGAGGTCTGTTGGAAACTAGGCAAGGATTCCTCCAGGTAGGAAGCAGCCAGGCTTTGAAGCTGCAAGGCCACTCAATGCTATTCAAGGTAGCCAATTGCAATATTCACACTTGCCTCACAGACAAGAGTTCCTTCTCCCACCCTGGACATTCCACAGATACATAAACCTCACATGCCTACTTTCCAACAGACCTCACAACCTCTGAGGATGCCTGCCACTGATGTGGGTGAAACGTCAGGAGAGAATGCTTCTAGAACATGGCCATACTGCCCAGAAAGCTCACAGCAACCTAGTGATTCCGGCCATGAAAGCTTTCAACAACATGAAGACCATCATCATCACATGTTTTCTTAGATTACATGTAGATCTTAAAATGTAGGCTAGGTCACACACGCATGATGGTTCCATGTTTGCTGATCTGCAGCTGAATGCCTGAACTGACTGCTGAAAAGCAACACATTTAAAATGAAATGAAAGGGGTGTGTGATACTGCGGAACAGCTATACATGCAAGTCGCTCCTTGATGCTCCAGGCATCCAGTGATAGATCATGCACATGTAAAGCAGTGTTACGTTGCCTATGGAAATGAAAGATTAAGCCCAGTTATTTAAGGGCTCCAGCTGGAGGTCAGCTGTGACCAGCAATGCTGCAGAATTTGAAGAGGCACGAATGGAGGGCGAAAGAGAGAAACGTGCCAAGAGGAAGGCACGTCAAGCCAACCCCGACCGAGACCGCCTTCCACCTGGAAACCAATGCCCTCACTGCAGGAGAACATGCAAATCAAGAATAGGGCTCCACAGTCACCTATGGATCCACCACCAGTACACTGATCTTGGAGGACTATCCTACTTGGACAACGAGGGATCGTTTAAGTCAGTAAGTTGCTGAAGGCTTTGCTGACTGAATCCAGCACACATTTTGCTTCAGCACTTAGGATTCAATAAACTTCTATGAATTCTTGCACACAGCACAATTACATTTTGGGGATAGCCAGAATCTATCTTTAGTCAAAGTTATCTCTATATAATGTACTGGATGGCCATGAAAAACAACAAATGGTACCTGACAGATGGAGAGGAGCCTCTTCTGGGCTTTAGCCTTCTGGCATTTTGAGAAAATAGAAAATAAAAAGCTTGTGTTGGATATCTGGCAGGACAGATGAGGCTCTGGCTCAGAGGCTTTCCCTTCACCTCAAGGACTTTTCGTACACAAATCAAGAATGGATGAGATCCAATTTCCCCAATTTGACAGCAGAAAGTTGACAAGGCTATCCAAGTAGACGTTTGTGAGAATAATCCCTTTCTCCTTAAAAGGTGTTATGTGCTAGGAGAGAAGTCCAGACAGGATTCCCTGCCCTCTCCGTTCGCTCTCTGCAGGCTGGGACTCTGCACGGACTGTCACCACTTCTGTTTTTGCCCCAGGTTATGACTCACCAAGGCATAAATGGGGCTTGAAGGCTTTTCCTTTGGCAGTTGTGCAGGTGAACTTGTGCTACATATTTTGAGTCATTAACCATGGCACAGTATACATTTAAAAAAAAGAATCACCTCAAATAGCATATAGTATAAGGTGCTCATAGATATTAGGTGCCATGGTCATGTCTAGTACAGGATGACACATTTTACTCAGAATTTTTGAGAACTAGTGCTATAATTTTGTATTACACACAAGAACTGCTAGAGAATATGCTTTTTCTAACCTGAAGCTCAGTGTAAAACATAGCTCCTCAGAAGGCTGCATATGAGAAGAAGCTTCTTCCAAAAAAATGCCATTTATGCGTGCCTTAAAATTACTGTGGACACTTGCATTAATGATAAGAATAATTGCTAATAGTCCAGAATTTTATCATTAAAGTTCTTCTCCTCATCCTATGTTACTGAAAGGAGCCCCCAGTTGTGCTGAGCTGCTGAAATTGCTGACCAAAAGGTCAGCAGTTCAAATCTGGGGAGCAGGATGAACTCTGGCTGTTAGCCCCAGCTTCTGCCAACCTAGCAGTTCAAAACATTCAAATGTGAGTAGATCAATAGGTACTGGTTTGGCGGGAAGGTAACAGAGATCCATGCAGTCACGCTGGCCACATGACCTTGAAGGTGTCTACAGACCTTCACCTTTACTACGTGAAATGAAATTGTAGAGGAGAGTCTACTGAACAAGCCAGTACCTGTTGCATAAGGTGGAGGTTTCTCCTTGACATGAGTCTAGTTGTGTCTGACTCTTCGGCTTAGAAATGGAGATGAGCACCACCTTCCAGAGTCAGACACAACTAGACTTATGTCAAGGGGAAACCTTCACCTTTACTACAAGGGTTGAATGAAAAGTAATGCCTCCACCTTCGTAACTCCTCAACAGATGGCAGTACTGGTATGCGCCAGGTACTGGCTTGTTTAGGAGACTCTCCTCTACAGTTCCATTTTGGTGGGAAGCCTTAGCATTGAATGGTTGTGTTGTTAAAGTGCAAAGTATGGAACCCTGCGCAAACAGTCGATCAATGCAACTTAAGCAACGTGCAGTCATTGAATTCTTGACAGCAGAAGATGACACTCCAAAGGAGATTCATCAGAGAATGCAAGCTGTTTATGGTGATTGTGTTGATGTGAGTACTGTGTGTTGTTTGGCGAGTAAATTTAAAAATGTTGAGGTGACACCTTCTGCTGTCAAGAATTTAATGACTGCACGTTACTTAAGTCGCATTGACCGACCTTCTGAACAGGGTTCCACACTTCGCACTTTAACAACACAACCATTCAATGCTAAGGCTTCCCATCAAAATGAAACTGTAGAGGAGAGTCTACTGAACAAGCCAGTACCTGCCGCATACCAGTACTGCCATCTGTTGAGGAGTTACGAAGTTGGAGGCATTACTTTTCATTCAAGCCCCGTATGTTAACTGAAACTTCATTCTAGATATACTACCCAATTAATGTTTTTAATGCACGAGTCCGGATTATTTTGTAATGACTGCAAGCTATGATCAGCAACTATGAAAATGAGCTGTAACTGGAGTTATACTGATTTAACAAGAAAAGCCAACACATCCTCTGAGACTCTCTTCTGAGCTTTTTAAGGTGGTTTAGTATTTCAAGAAACACAATTTCGAGACTGAAGGCCACTTCAAAGATGATGCGTTTCTTGCATGGATGGCACTTCCATGCGTGAAAAAGCAAAACAAAAACTCCTACATGTGCATAACAACGTGTGACAATATTGCACGACTGTTTTGTTGTGTATATGTGCGTGCCAGTAGGGGATGGCTATTAGTATATCCTGTGAAACAGACATGCCTGTGATTGTCAGACGTTGTTATAAAACCGTTTGCTCACTCTTTCCTAGAAAGAGGGGCGACTTGTCATGCTGAACTGTACCCGACTTGCAGACAAACAATTTAAAATATTAATCGACTATAGTGCACAAGATGGAAGGTTGGTTAATGAATGCGGCTTGTAAAAAGAAAAAGAAAAATATTACAATAACATCAGGGTGATATATGCCAGTGTTAAAAACGAGGGCAAAGTGCTGCAGGATTTAAGGACAGTCTGTGACAAAACCATCTCAGGATGGGGACGAGTACCAATCTGGGCCTGGTTCTCTCCAGAGATTAGGAGTGGCGTGCTGTATTCCTTTCTGGTGTATTATGTGTGAATGTAGGTAATGTTCATCATATTTACAATCGGAAAACAGACCTTCCATTTCTCACAGCAAAAAAAAAAAATTACTCATGCTTCTTTTCATATCACGTGATGGTGGTAAGGACGAGAGAACATGCTTGTCTACTATTATTTCGATAAGGGTAAATTCTCCAAAGACAAAGCATTACCATTTTCAACTGGAAGGCCAAAACTCAGTTCATCTCTTTTAATGTGGTTGCTGTATCTTCTGCCAGATCATATTCTTCCTCGGGGCTTCTATGGCGTGTCGGATACGGGGCGTTTCTGTTTCAAAGTGTCAATGAGGGACAAGACCCCTCGTTTTACATTAGTTGTGACTCTTCTAGTCATTGAGTCTGCTGGAGGAGGTGGTGGTGGCCGGACTTTTTGTGAAGGAGGTCGGGCGACCAAGCACTTCTGATACCGCAGCTGCAAGAAAGAAAATATGTTCTGCTATCATCAGTATGATTCAGTACACACAAAATTACTGAAAACATTTAGGTAAGGTATACTGATACACCATATCCATTGATACAGTCGCAGTTGGCGCACAAGCTTCTGTAAGGGAAACACGCAGTCCCTACAATCTTACCCTCCAGGATCTTGCCAGTTCCCTATGGATCCAAAGCAGGAGTTCAAATAGAGCAAAACACAGGTTGATTTCATATTGAGCAATAGAAAGGTGGACAGACAGCATACATAGAGTAGTGCTGGTACCAAGCTGCCACCCCGACTGGGACGACCATTGAGTTTATATACTCTCAGGAGGGCGGTGGTCCAACGTCCCCTCTTTGCCTTACTTAGACATTCCTCGCATGGTGGTAACTTCCCTTTTCGGCCCTATTTGGGCATATGTACATTGGACCACCCCGAACTCCTCCTCTTCCCAGAATAACACACCTTCAGTAACACGCCCCTTGTACCCTTGTGGTCAACCCTGTGGTCAGCTACCAGTAAACATGTAGTAACCTTGTACCCTGTGGTTACCTGTTGTTCCAAGGAACTATGGGGTAACTATGAGTCCCCCCTCGGGGGTGAGAAGGGCGGGGTATAAGTAATTGCAATAAAAAATGTTCTCTCTGTGGTCGGCCTGTTCCAGGCAACCATGGGGCAATCATGTACCTTGTGGTCAAGCAGTAGTATTCATGGACCAAGGGTGCCTTGGTCAATCATCCTGTTTATCACACGAGACCAAGTACGGCACTACCCCAGGCACCTTGCAATGTTCCCAATATGATATGCATGCAGCCTATATTCCTGAAGCATCCCAGAAGCCCCTAATATGGCTTATTGTCCCCCTCACTTCAATTGTGCAAAAGCCCTCCCAGCCACCATCGACGCCTGTGCTTCAAGCATTAGTGAAGAGTCTAGGAGGACACCCAAGCATATCCTTCCCCTCCTTTCGTAAGAGCTTGAAGACCTGGTGGTTTCAACAAGCCTTTGAGAATGACTAGTTCTAGCTCAGCCCTAGACATTGTTGAATATGGCCTTATTCTTCCTACCAATTACCCAGGTCACTTCCTCTAATAGGCCCCAGAAATGAACAGCCATAGACCCGTACCTGTTATTGTTGTTGCCTGCTACAGCACTGTACTTAATTCCCAGGCCCCTTAGAATTATTGAGCTCGCACGAATCTCGGCCCGGCCTTTTAAATTGCCTTGAACAGGCAGGATTACTTTTAATATACATGTGTCGTGACAATTTTTATGCTTATATTGTTTTGTTAATCTTATGGTTATGTTGTTCACTTTGTATGTATTGATGATGTTACTTGGAAACCACTCTGAGTCCCCCTCGGAGAGATGGAGCGGTATATAAATAAAGTTTTATTTTTATTATTATTATTATTATTATTATTATTATTATTATTATTGTTTTTATTCCTAGACTATTATTTCACAATTTATGCTTTTTATCTCATTGCGAAGTATTTCATGATAATTTTAATCACAATTTTTCACTGTATTTATCATTTTCATTGTGCGGTAATACTTTGATTTAAGTGTTTAATCTGTTCAATGATCGAGCTCTTAACTCAAATCTTAACTCTTATCTCAAAGCAAATTTCCCATTGAAATCTGTTCCAGCCCCCTGACCCCCCTTTTAATACGTGTCATTAAATATTTCATGATAATTTTTAATCTTATGTTTTTTTCGCTGTATTTATCATTTTCATTGTGCAGTAATACTTTGACTTAAGTGTTTAATTTGTTCCATGACTGAGCTCTTAACTCAAATCTTAACTCTTGTCTCAAAGCAAATCTTCCATTTTAATACGTGCTTTTAAATAAGAAAATAGGAACCCCTGGGGGCACAGTGGGTTAAACCCCTGTGCCGGCAGGACTGAAGACCAAAAGGTCACCGGTTTGGATTCGGGGAGAGCACGAATGAGCTCCCTCTATCAGCTCCAGCTCCAGCTCCTCATGCAGGGACATGAGAGAAGCCTCCCACAAGTATGGTAAAAACATCAAAACATCCGGGCATTTCTGGGCAACGTCCTTGCAGACGGCCAATTCTCTCACACCACAAGCGACTTGCAGTTTCTCAAGTCACTCCTGACACGACAAAAACATAAATAAATAAGGAAATGTACTTTATTTGAAGCAACAAAATGTGTGTTGGACAGTGTAACAGCAAGGCAAAACCTGAACATTCACATTTCCACTGACTGATTGAACTTTACATGGAACTTCATTGAATGAACTCTCTTGCTTGCAAAACTTTAATTAGGTTGTCAAACTGACAAATGTACATTTAAAACTGGTTGTAGTAGAAATTACTGCAGTTTAGATGCTACATAAGTGTCTCCCCTCTTTAATTCCCCTCAGCATATAGCTTGTTTTGTCATCAACCACTATGTTTACAAATCTACTTTGATGGTGATGGCCTGGGTTGAATATCACCCTACTCTCATCTCTAGGACCAGTCTGTTCACTTTCAGGTGAGTGCGAATGTTTCCTCCACTATCCCAAGGAGAATAATGTTAAAGGACAATGCTCGCCAAATACTTTGGAAACAGATGTTGAACAACACTGCTAGAGCAGGGAATTCCGCTTCTTCTCATTAATCTTGCAATTTGTTCTTTCCATTGTCTCCTTTCAATAAAAGCACACTGTTCTCTTGTGAAAAGCCAGAGCCTGTTTTTTGCCTTTGATTCCTGGTCCTGCTCATCTGGTTATCAGTCTACACACGTAATAATTTGCGATATTGCTTTCTAATAGCATTAAAGCCGAAGAAGCAGGGAGAGCTGGCACTAATATTAAGAATCGTAATGTGAAATGTTAAAATCCAAGTGCAGAATGAAAAAAGTGGTTGATTTATTAGGGTAATTTCACCAATTGACTCAAAATATTATTTTACTTAAATACAATTTCATATTACATTAACACTAAATGCCACAAAATAACCCTAAAACCAGTTAATAGTCTGCTTTATCTCTTTACATATAAGCTGCAGTGGCACAATGGCTCGGCAGTTTGAATCCGCAAGATGGGCTGAGCTCCTGTCAGTCAGCTCCAGCTTCCCATGCGGGGACATGAGAGAAGCCTTCCACAGGATGGCAACACATCCGGGCGTTCCCTGGGCAACGTCTCTGCTGGTGGCCAATTCTCTCACACAAGAAGCAACTTGCACTTTCTCAAGTTGCTTCTGACACGATAAAAAAATTCTCTTTACATATACATTGCTATAATGTTCTGGAATTACTTACCATACAAGCAGCCTGAACAGCTTCTGACACATTGCCTGCATTGGGCTCACACCAGAAAACATGGCACTCAAAATGCTGGTTTCCTGCATCCATAATGAAGGCAAATGTATGGGCATCTTTCCCCACGCCCATAAAAGACAAGAACCGGACACGACATTCCACTACGATCTCCTCTTCATTCTAGTGAATTAGGAAGAGTTGTTATTACAATGATTGCAATTTGATTTTCAAAGCAGCATTAAAATGCTCATAGCTTGAGTACTGAAATATTAGTTTTCTGAATACCAACACGTTATGGATTATATGAACTAAATTGAAACAGGCTTCTAAAAGACTCTGAAAAAGAGAGCAACTCAAGTAGATGGCACTGAGCATCCTATAAGAGGTTTGGTTCATGTAAACAGGCATCATCTCCAAATAGTTTTACACACAAAGGAATGGCATATATATGAGAGGTAGCTGTTCTAGTTCCAAACATGCATTGTTTACTTCTGGAAGCATAAAGAGGAAAATCTACAACTTGTACATTTGGCTACCTAAATCTTTAGGAATGCAATGGCACCATGTGAAGAGTTTTCCTTATTCTGGGAAGGCACACTGGAACAACCACATTTTCAGGCTCCTCCTAAAGACTGCCAACGTTGGGGCATGTCTGATGTCCTTAGGGAGTGAATTCCAGAGTCGAGGGGCCACCACCGAGAAGGCCCTCTCCCTCGTCCCCACCAATCGCGCCTGCGATTGGTTCGGAACAAGAGCTGCATTTGTCATGGCATCCACTTTAAAGACGTATAAAATGTGTATGGGATGCTGGGATGTCACGCCTAGCTGCGTGACCGCATTTCCGTATACGAACCCACACAATCTCTTTGATCATCTGGAGAGGCCCTGCTCACGCTCCCATCTCCTTCGCAGGTGCGATTGGTGGGGACGAGGGAGAGGGCCTTCTCGGTAGTGGCCCCTCGACTGGAATTCACTCCCTAAGGACATCAGACATGCCCCAACGTTGGCAGTCTTTAGGAGGAGCCTGAAAACGTGGTTGTTCCAGTGTGCCTTCCCAGAATAAGGAAAACTCTTAGCAATATGTCCTCAAATGCACTTTAATATTGATTTAGGATTGTCTGTGTGCCCTCATCTTTCCTTGAAAACCCTATCCTAGTTTACCCTACCTTGTTCAGGCCCAGCATTTTAAATTTTAATTATTACATTTGGCCCGGCCATAGGTTTTTAAATGTAGTATGTTATTGTTTATTGCTTATTGTGTATTTTTTGTTTTTGAGTTTTATTTTAACTGTTTTGTATTGATTATTTGTTATCGCTTTTGTTTATTGATGTGCTGTGGGCTTGGCCTCATGTAAGCCGCACCGAGTCCCTTGAGGAGATGGTAGCGGGGTACAAATAAAGTATTATTATTATTATTATTATTATTATTATTATTATGTCCTTGGATCTCTGAATCCAGGTTTTCCTCTTGAAAGTGAGATCTCAGCAAATCATTTTGATTATTCCATTTGTGAAAAGCAGAACATCTCTTCAGCCCTTTCTTCTCATCCTGCCCAGGAAATGGCAATTAAATCTCCCAGTAATGACCATTCATCATTAGCCACACAGTCCATTCTGAAGTAAGCGCAATTACACCGCTTTTCACTCTAGATTACAAAATGGATGAGGACAACAGTAACTTTAAAGTCCAAACTACAAGTCCTTAATGTTACAATAAGTCGTAGCAGAAGCAAGTGTGTGTTAAAGAAAAACCTCATGATGTTAATTATTATGTGCAGCTGGTAATGTAGGTCAGCCAGCATGTTTGGGCCACACCCGATGGGGTATAACTGTATGGGTTTTTAGAATATAGTTTGGAGAAGTAATATGCTGTAATGCTGCTATGCTCTAACAGTGATGCTCTTTGCTATGGTAGAATAGCTATTTACTCAAGGTTTATATTTTGCTTTCTCATTTGACTGAAGACGAAGAAGTCTTATTCTGTGTTACTTACAAGGACTATGTAAGTTTGTTGCACTTTTTGATTTTATATGCAACATTGCAAGCTTACGCCTCTGCTGATAAGAGTAAAGTTTTTCTGTTCCTTTTTTCCCGTTTGTGTGTCTTTTCAATGGGACTTGGCTAAAACACGCTTTGCGCAACACTTAGTACAGGTTGAGCATTCCTTATACAGAATTTCAATATTCAAAGTACTCCAAAATTGTCCATGTGAGCATCTGAAATTTTGCTTTTTGATGGTTCCAAGTACAGAAACTTTGTTTCATGCACCACATTATTAAAAATCTATATAAATAAAAATGTAATGTTCATTTGTGGGATTAACATAACTCAAAAATTATTGGACGAATTGTCACCAAATTTGGACACAATACACGTAACAACCCAATGAGTGACCATCACTAAAAAAAAATGAAATAGCGAGGGAACCCTGTACATTGTCCTTTTGCATAATGTTTATTAAATTGGCAGTTTTGTTATTTTAAGAGAGAAAATAGTATATGGGATATCAAAAAATCTGGAAAATGCCACGTGAACCATAATTTATTGCCAAATTTCTTCTGACACTGCACATGTTTGAGAGCTGTTATTTCTCTCTAACAAACATGAGCTTAGAAAAGTTTGATATTGATAAGTGGCTGATGGAAAACACCGAATTCTAATTATCAGTAAGGACAATCCATTTAGAAATGTAATATTTCGAAATTCGGATGACTTTGGTTGTGCCTTACTCCTTCGCTGATGACTGTCACTGTAGCATCGGCAACATTCATGGTGACAGGCATCCAGTCTTCTCTGCCGGAGGAAGCCATCAGACTCTCGACAGCACTGTTTAGCGTGTCCATCCCTATAATTGTAGCAGAAGAGAAAATATCAGATCAGTCCATGGGCCCTACTGAAACATCAGCAGCACCTAGCTCCGTCTACTTGAATTGCATCTCTTGCCACTTGCTCATCTTTCAGATCTTGGGAGAACTATTACTGGTTTTACTGGCTAGTGCTATGGGAGACTACAGTCCAACAACAAACCTGGAGGGATACTTTTTTCCACCCTGGTTTTGTGGTCCTAATAATAATAAAAAACAGTGATGGTGCAAGTCTGAAGCCTGCCCACTCTTGTACGGCTGAAGTTAGGGACTGGCAAGGACGATTCTTTGTGATCTGCCCTGAAAACCTTTATTTTTAATTTAAAAAGTTAATGAGTGGGCATTTATGATAAAAAATAAATTTAGTATTAAGGATCAGTGTGTGATTTTAAGTTTCACTTTACCATCTAACCAGGTTGTGAGTTTTGTAAGCATAAAATGAAATATCACCTTTGCCATTTTTAAAAGAAGGGCAGGATTATTATTATTATTATTATTATTATTATTATTTGAAACACAACAAGATGAGTCCACAGCAGACACTCTGCTGGCTGTTGTATTGGATCATACATCAGACACTTCCCAAATGTCTATGACTGTGTGATGTATTGGTGAATAATGTGTGCAGATCCCAGTAAGGTGGCCTTCTGCAGATGGCAGAGATGGTAATTTTGTCAGCGCCGATTGTGTTTAAGTGCAGGCCAAGGTCTTTAGGCACTGCACCCAGTGTGCCGATCACCACTGAGACCACCATAATTAATATTATTATTTGAAACAATATAAGACGAGACCACAGAAGACACTCTGCTGGCTGATGTATTGGATCACACATCAGACACTTCCCAAATGTCTAGGACTGCGTAATGTCTCGGCGAATAATGCGTGCAGATCCCAGTAAGGTGGCCTTCTGCAGCTTATAATTATTATTATAAAATAATTTTATTTGTTTTTGTGCACTCACATTAACAACATTCAATATAAACAGTATACAAAATAATGTGCATTTTGCAAATACTGAAGAAGTATAATTTCCTTGGCCATAAATATATAATTAAAGAAATAAAGAAATGTCATATCCAAAATTCCTGTTCAGCGAGGTTTTCCCTTGTTACTCTCTAGAATATAATTAATGAAAACTGTATTATTATTATTATTATTATTATTATTATTATTATTATTATTATTATTATTATCGTTATTTAGACTCCATATATTTTCTCTGAAGTTCATCTACCATTCTGTATTTAAAGAGTTTAACTATTTCACCTAAATTATAAACCAAATTGGAGAGGGGAGGGGAAGGGAGACAGGAATCTAGACTGTTTTAATCTCATTTTGTTTTCTACTGGTGAAAGAAGGCAGAAACTATAGAGGGCTGTGGCTAGCACAGTGGGTTAAACCGCCAGCTACAGAAAATGTTGCCAACTAGAAGCTTGGCAGTTCAAGCCACGGGTCAGGGTGAGCTCCTGACATCAGCCCTAGCTTCTGTTTACCCAGCAGTTCGAAAACAGCAATGTGAGTAGATAAATAGGTACCACTTTGTTGGGGAGGTAAAAGGAGCCCCCGAAAACATGCCAGCAATTTGATACATGGACAACAGGCGCCTTGGTGTAGAAAAATGAAACAGCACCTCCCCACTGCCAAGTCGAGCACAGCCTCCAGATTCCGGAGATCAAAAAAGAAGGAACCTTGCCTCTGTCTGTGTACAGTCTGCCTGTTGATAATTGTATAACGGCATTGAATGTTTGCCATATATGTACCCTGTAAACTGCTCCGAGTCTCCTCAGGGAGTTAGAGCAAAATATAAATAAAGTATATTATAATATTAATATTATAGTAGTAGTAATGTAAAATGTAAAAAGTAGTAGTAATGTAGGGCCCCCAGTGGCGCAGTGGGTTAAAGCACTGAGCTGCTGAGCTTGTTGACCGAAAGGTCGCAGGTTCGATTCCAGGGAGCGGCGTGAGCTTCCGCTGTCAGCCCTAGCTTCTGCCAACCTAGCAGTTCAAAAACATGCAAATGTGAGTAGATCAATAGTTACCGCTCTGGCGAGAAGGTAACGGCGCTCCATGCAGTCATGCTGGCCACATGACCTTGGAGGTGTCTATGGACAACGCCGGCTCTTCGGCTTAGAAATGGAGATGAGCACCACACCCCAGAGTCAGACATGACTGGACTTAATGTCAGGGGACACCCTTTACCTTTAATGTAAAAGAAGCATATACATACCCACTGGCCTAGCTACAGGTAACATGCCCAAATACTGTACATGAAACTTCTGCACCAGTTCAGTCTTTGGCGTTGGGAAATCTACTGCATGGGAACAACAACAACGACAAAAATCAATTTCACCTTGTCTACATTCACATCAGGAAAATGAGCAACATTCTTATTTCAATGACAGAACAGAAAATCACCAGATAATTGAACTCAAGGGATACTGTTATTGATCGCCATAAATTTGTCTTCCTTCTCCCACATATTTAAAGGATCCAAATCGATTTCTGATGGAACCAAGGAAAAGTTAATTATAACTTTCTATATTTTGTAAATAAAATGTTCTCAAATGAGAAGCAAAAAAGAGAGAAAGGAGAGAAGACATTGAGCTCCATTGCTATGGCCTAAAATAGACTGATCTAAACTTGCCACAAAGCCACTGGATTATGCTCATGTCTGGCACAAGGACTGGGAAAGGAGCCATGGCTTAGAAGAGGAGCCATTCTGGGATTTCTTTTCTGAAAATGTAGACTTTCTACGTGTTGGCGAGGGTTTCATGGTCAGACTCACTGGGTTGCTGTGAATTTTCCCAGCTGTATGGCCATGTTCCAGAAGCATTCTCTCCTGATGTTTTGCCCACATCGATTGAACCACCTAAACTGGGCCCTACAGGCCAACGGATATTCCACCACAGACATCAGAAGAGCTGCAAGACCAAGAACAAGCCACACGAGTGGCTGAACGGAAGACTAAGATCCACCCAGAGGAAAAGTGTTCTTATCATATATCAAAGGAACCAGTGACCATATAGGGAAGCTGATCATGAAACACAACCTACAAACTATCTAAAGACACTAAGAAAATCCAACAAATTCAGCAAAGGAGGGATCTTCTCACCTCTGCAGGAGTCTACCATATGCCATGCCGCTGTGGACAAGTCTACATAGGGACCACCAAGCGCAGCACCCAAACACAAATCAAGGAACATGAAAGATACTGTGGACTAAGTCAACCTGAGAAGTCAGCCATAGCAGAGCACTTGATGAACCAACCTGGAAACAGCGTATTATTTGAGAACACAGAAATGCTGGACCACTCTAACAACCATCATGTCAGGCTATACAGGGAAACCACTGAAATCCATAAACACGTGGGCAATTTCAACAAAACAGAGGAAACCATTAAAAATGAATATAATCTGGCTACCAGGATTAAAAAAAAAACCTCTAGAATCAGGACAGTAATAAAGAGCAACTCCCCAAAAAATCAAACAAACAAAATAAAACAAGGGAATTCCAGACAGGAAACAATCAGGGTCAGTGAACACCTCTCAACAAAGGATTCCCACAGGCAGGAAGCAGCCAGGCTTTGAATCTGCAAGGCCATTTAATGTTAATCATTGTGGCCAATTGCAACATTCACACTTGCCTCAAACAGACAAGAGTTCTTTCTCCCACCCTGGACATTACTCCACAGATATACAGACTCCACTTGCCTACTCTCCAACAGACCTCACAACCTCTGAGGATGCCTGCCATAGATGTGGTGAAACACCAGGAGAGAATGCTTCTGGAACATGGCCATACAGTCCGGAAAACTCACAGCCATCCTAGACTTTCTAACCATGAAAGCCATTACTGGACAGACTCAGGCAATTATACAAGAGCAGATTAGGAACTAGGTTTGCTTTATAATATTAACCGATATGGCTCAAACATCCCCCCAGAGCAAGTTTTGGGGCACACAGTAGGAAGTGTCAGTGGAAGTTTCCCCCTCCAGTCTCCAGTGGATTCAGGTTTTGTCATTTGAAATCTAGCACTGGATTATGGATGCTTCAAGGTGGATGGTTCCACAAACTACAACCAGAGTAACGCTGTGCAATTTCCATCCTCCCAATTTTTCTGGTGTGAAAAATGTTGTCGAGAAACACCCTTCCATGCTACCTCTCCTCAAACAAGCTATACATAATACTGTGTTTTACAAGTATTTTAGAAGTTAATTTAAGTTATTAACAGCCATTAACTAGATAATGTGTAATGAATGAAACATTTCCGTACCTTGCAAAGGAACTTCAAGGGTAACATTTGTCCGGTCTTGTAAGGAGCTGCAAGCCACAGCTTTGGCATTCTTCCGTTCTGCCATAATCTGGAGATGGTGAAAATACAGTGTTTTCTCCCCTCAGCAAATGTCAAAAGTGGTATATGTTTTGTCCTAATCTTGACAATGTTTTAATATTTAATATTGTAACTAAGGTTGACAAAAAAGTTGTGTATAGCGTCAAAGAAATATATTTATTTATTTAAAACACTTATATTCCGCCCTTCTCAACCGAAGGGGACTCAGAGCGGAGCACAACATATACATGGCAAACATTCAATGCCTGGATACAATACATAAACATTAAAAAACATTTATCTAAATATTAAAATAACCATTTAAAATAACACAATTTAAAACCGTCCTAGCCATCTGCATCAAATCCAATTGGCCCTGTCATCTTTCCCATTGTCGCATTGTCGCTAACCCTGACCCAAAAGCTTGGTCCCACAGCCAAGTTTTTACCATCCTTCTAAAGGACAGGAGGGAGGGGGCCGACCTGATCTCACAAAGAAGTGAGTTCCATAGCTGGGGAGCAATCACCGAGAAGGCCCTGTCTCTTGTCCCCACCAATATATCCCACTGATTTCACACCAGAAGCGACTAGCAGTTTCTCAAGTTGCTCCTGACACGGAAAAAAGTGCTATCTTAAAACTTCCCACTTTTTCAGGTGGATAACTATATATGCTACTCTGAGGTGCTGAATCCAGATTCCCAGGAGCTAAAATCAGAACCTCTGGGGTTACTGAGACGGCAACACCTTCTTTTTCATGACCCTTTCTGGAAGGAAGGAAGGAGGGAGGAATGAAGGAGTGAGGGAGGAGGGAGGGAGGGAGGGAGGAGGAGGAAGGAAGGAGGAGGGAGGGAAGGAAGGAAGGAAGGAGGAAGGAGGGAAGGAGGAGGAGGCAGGGAGGAAGGAAGGAAGGAAGGAAGGCAGGAAGGAAGGAAGGCAGGAAGGAGGGAGGGGAGGAGGGAGGAGGGAGGAAGGGAGAGGAGGGAGGGAGGGGAGGGAGGAGAGAGGAGGAAGGAAGGAGGGAGGGAGGAGGAGGGAGGGAGGGAGGGAGGGGAGGGATGGAGGAGGAGGGAAGGGAAGGAGAGAGGAGGAAGAAGGAGGAGGGGGAGGGAGGAGGAAGGAGGGAGGGAGGGAGGAGGAGGAAGGGAGGGAGGGGGGAGGGAGGGGGGGAGAGGGAGGAGGGGGGGAGGGGGAGGGAGGAGGGAGGGAAGGGGGAGAAGGAGGGAGGGAGGAGGAGGAAGAAGGAGGAGGGAGGGAGGGAGGAGGAGGGAGGAGGAAGGAAGGAAGGAAGGAAAGGAAGGAGGGACAGGAGGAGGGAAGGAGGGAAAGGAGGAGGAAGGAAGGAGGGAGGAGGGAGGGAGGAGGGAGGGAGGGAGGGAGGAAGGAGGGAGGGAGGAGGGAGGGGGGAGGGAAGGGGAGGAGGAGGGAGGGAGGAAGGAGGGAGGAAGGAGGAGGAGGGAGGGAAGGAGGGAGGGAGGGAGGGAGGGAGGAAGGAAGTAGGGAGGGAAGGAAGGAGGGAGGGAGAGAAGGAGGAAGGGAGGAAGGAAGGAAGGAAACTTGCCTTAGAACAGATTTCGTGCAGGCTTGTGGCAATGGCTTTTGCTGGTGTGTCACATCGAAACACGTGACATTTCAAAATCCTTGTCTCTCTATCTCTTGCTACGTAGGCAAAGTCCCTGTGTAAACAACAGAAAAGACAGTACAATAAAATCAGGGACATCATAGCATTTTTTAAAAATACACTTAATTGGTGAGACCATACTCTTGTTTCAAACCATGAAGTTGATGGGAAGGAGGAATCAGTTTAATAATATTGCATTAGAACTTTATGACATGCTGTGGCTTGGTTTTATAAGTCAGTTGTAACACAAAAAAAGCATTTATTTTGAGAGGTTTGGGTTATCTTATTATAGAAAAAATGAGGGAAACAAAAAATACCTCATTTTTAAAAAAAATAGAATTTCTATCCTGAACTAATTGAGAGCGCTCGGATTGTTGCGCTTATTTAACGCCTAGTTAAGCAATATTTAACAGAGCAATGATGGTTCATTCGAATAACATGGAATTTATGTGCTGTCCTCTGAGATCTAGGCTAGTTATTATGCTAAGGCCTGGTGAGACATCCCTATTAAATGCAACCTAAAAATGTTAATAAATGCATCTGCATAAAAATGATGATATCAATTTCATTTTGCCAGCAAGAAGCTACATATGTAAGAGGTGTAAAGAGCTAAGGGGGAAACCTTCTCCTGCAATGACTTGTATAGGACATGCGTTTTTCTGGCTTCAGCATTCCCAGTGGATCCATTTGATGCCTCGCAAACATATGTGAGATTTCATTGCTTTTAGACACAGTTCTTTGGTTAGTTAGGTTGACATGTGGTTCTTGTTTGTCCACTAAAAATAATTTTCCTGGGAGAATTAATTTATGACATGATTAGCTAACAAAACAGGAGCTTTTTGTTGAGTTCCAGGGCCAGAGAAGCAGATGGCGGAAACAGAAGAATGGCTTGTCTCAGGGGATCGTGCTCGCCCCATCCATGTTCAACATTTACACAAATGACCAGCCACTGCCAGAAGGGACAGAGAGTTTCATCTATGCTGATGATCGTGCCATTACCGCTCAAGCAGGGAGCTTTGAGATGGTTGAACAAAAGCTCTCCAAAGCTCTAGGTGCTCTTACTGTCTATTACAGGGAAAACCAACTGATTCCTAATCCATCTAAAACACAGACATGTTCATCTCAAGAACAGACAAGCATCCCGAGCTCTGAGGATTACCTGGGAAGGAATCCCACTGGAGCATTGCAGCACACCCAAATACCTGGGAGTCACTCTGGATTGTGCTCTAACCTACAAGGAGCACTGCCTGAACATCAAGCAAAAAGTCGGCGCTAGAAACAATATCATACGAAAGCTGACTGGCACAACCTGGGGATCACAACCAGACAGTGAAGACATCTGCCTTTGCGCTATGCTACTCTGCTGCTGAGTATGCATGCCTAGTGTGGAACACATCTCACCACACTAAAACAGTGGATGTGGCTCTTAATGAGACATGCCGCATTATCACAGGGTGTCTGCGCCCTACACCACTGGAGAAATTACACTGCTTAGCCGGCATTGCACCACCTGACATCCGCCGGGAAGTAGCAGCCAATAGTGAAAGGACCAAGGCAGTAACATCTCCAGCTCATCCCTTGTTTGGGGATGAGCACGTCAACGACTTAAATCTAGAAATAGTTTTCTTAGATCTACAGAGACACTCGCTGGAACACCTCAGCAAGCGAGAGTCCAAAAGTGGCAGGCTCAAACCCAGCACCTCAACCCGTGGGTGATACCAGATGAGAGACTCCCCCCTGGGCACACAGAAGACTGGGCGACTTGGAAGGCGCTGAACAGACTGCGCTCTGGCACCACGAGATGCAGAGCCAATCCTAAGAAATGGGGCTACAAAGTGGAATCCACGACATGCGAGTGTGGAGAAGAGCAAACCACTGACCACCTGCTGCAATGCAACCTGAGCCCTGCCACATGCACAATGGAGGACTTTCTTGCGGCAACACCAGAGGCACTCCAAGTGGCCAGATACTGGTCAAAGGACATTTAATCAACTACCAAGTTTGCAAAATTTGTGTTTTTTTATCTGTTTGTTTGTTTTGTTCTGTTAGAAATGTAATACAATGGTATGGTTGCTGATGACACGATAAATAAATAAATAGCTAACAATTATTTTCATCAAACCTTTCTCTTCTCGTTATTACACTTTTTTGTTCTCTGAAGAAAAACTGTGTATAAGGATGAGTTTTTTTCAGTGGATTTGAGATGTAGAACTGTCTAGACAACATATAAACCTACAACTAACATAGAGAAAGTGATGACATTTTGCTAACATGATAATTGCTTTGCTCTCAACAAGAACTAATTTTCACGTTATAGGAAGAAAGAAAAAATAAATTAGTTATTAAAAATATCAAAGTGCTGACAGATTGCAAGAGGCATGCTCACACTTCCCTGAGTCCTAGTTATGGATCTGAGAAGCCTTCAACATTCATAAGAACCCCAACATCAAACCAAGTCTTATTCGGCAAAGAGTTTAGTTCTTCTCCAGCTTTCCCACTTTGTCAACATGCTTCTTTTGATGCCTTCATATCCTCGAGCGCTATGGCTTTCCCTCCCCTTCCCAGTGTCATCTTCTGATAATGACCTCAGTCAGCTTTCTGACATTTTTAATGCATTTTAATGTCCTTTTTTCAAGCTGGGAGTCTAAGGAGACAATCCAACTGTTGCCACCATTGTAGGAGTATTGGTGGGTGGGGGTCCCTACTGGAAGTCCACATTACTCTTTGTAGAATTTTCATTGCCTTGGGTCATCACTGTGACCACAGACTAAAGGTGAAAAATGCAAGCTCTTATATTAATCATTATATTTTTGTATATGCTATCATCTGTTCCTTTACCCAAAAACTCAAGATAGACCAGCTTCACTTTGCCTGTGACCCACTCTGAAAGGCAGGTTATGCTGAGAGTGAGCATCCGCCCCAAGATCACATTGCTACCTCAACACAAAGACTAGATATTTTAAAATGTATACAGAAGCTTTACACCAAGTAGGGAATGATAAGAGTAAGTGGGTTCCCTGTCCCTGTGGTCTCTTTCTTTCAAAACAAAAGGACACCAGGACCAACGCATATGAGCTACTCTTGGCTCTAAAGGACAGCATGCTACCCAATGTGAAAGACTGGTCCACAGACTTTTGTACTGCAGTTCTGCCCACCAGCCACACAGACAAAGAGAGAAGAGTGAAAGTAGAGGTCTCCACACATCCTGCTGCTGTGGGAACGTAGGGATGGCATGTCAAGACTAATCCAAATATATTTAAACACAGATATCTATATCTGTCAAGTAGGAAATTCAGATACCGCTTATGCGGGGAGGCTAATTTAACTAATTTACGACGCAGTAAAATCTCCAGCAAGCAAGCAAAAGAATGAGGAAGTACTCCATCAGTGTCACAAATGGACGATAAAGCGACAGCTCCCCGGGTGGCCAGAATACCCTTATGAAGCTGGAATGTTAAATAGCCTCTGTGTGTCTGTCTATATATGTTGTGAGTCTATGGCACTGAATGTTTGCCGTGCATATGTACATTGTAATCTGCCCTGAATCCCCTGCGGGGTGAGAAGGGCGGAATATAAATACTGTAAATAAATAAATAACTGAGATACAAGAAATAGTATGTTATTGTTCTATTTGAAACATCAAACGTGTTAGGTTGTTGAAGGTTTTTCGGGCTGTATGGCCATGTTCTAGAAGCATTCTCTCCTGACGTTTCGCCTGAATCTATGGCAAGTATCCTCAGAGGTTGTGAAGTCAGGAGAGAATGCTTCTAGAACATGGCCATATAGCCTGAAAAACGTACAACAACCCACTGCTCAAGTTACTCTTGTAATAAATAGTCTTGGATCATCATGCAATTGTGTTTAAGAGATACAAATCCCTTAATTCTTGCACCTAAATAAGATTTTTCTTTTGCATGTTTAGCAAAACTTCAACTAACTCTTTCTTCTCCTAAGAAACTTTTTACAAGAAACATCACCTCTTCCCAGGAACACAAAAAAGCAGACATTTGTCGTTGTCCCCACCAGTAATAGCCCTTGCAGTACAATTGTTTTTATTATTACAGTATAATCTTATTTAGAGTATTCATATCCCGCTCTTCAGCCACAAAGGCTCTCAGAGTGCCTTGCAAAACGATAATTTGCCCGCAGGCTTATAATATACATAAAGAATATCAATAAGAACTAACAAATAAGACACGATGAAGATGTGTCTGTCTGGCCTGAATCCAACAGGTAGTCTGAGTGAATTCACTCAATGGACCTGCTCAACACTTACATAAATTTCATTAATTCAATACTTATATAATTTCTTATAGTGATTGGTATTAGATCCAGATTTTCCCCTTCCCTCGTATTTATTCAATATCTCCGACTACACCGGAATTCTCATGGATATAGGCCTTTTATTTTACAGCACACTGTAGTTCGTAATTATTTTCTAATTCTTTCTAACCATAATTCCAAGCCCTCCTAGCAATAACCCATTCTCGGCTCTTGCACTTTCTTATTGTCCCTGTCCTGAGTTGTACTGTATTCATCTGTCTTTTAGTCTTAATTTATCACCTACCTCTCGCAATGTACCATCAGCCCTTGTTTGGGCAGTCGTATTTCAAAAGCCTTCCCCTTGCCCCTCAACTCAGGAACGTCCATTATTCTCGGCTACTGGTTGTTATATGATGAATTATATTTTTAATTATGTGTTATGTTGTTGTATATGTATTTTATTTTGTATATTTTAACTCTATTTGATTGGACTTAGACCTCATGTAAGTCCCCTCAAGTCCCTTCAGGGAGATGGTGGCAGGATACAAAAATGAAGTTATTACTATATTATTATTATTATTATTATTATTATTATTATTATTATTATTAGAAACACCACAAGATGAGTCCACAGCAGACACTCTGCTGGTTTTTTTATTGGATCACACGTCGAACACTTCCCAAGTGTCTAGGCCTGTGTGATGTATCGGCGAGTAATGTGTGCAGATCCCAGTAAGGTGGCCTTTTGCAGCTAGCAGAAGGTAATCAGCGCCGATTGTGTTTAAGTGCAGGCCAAGGTCTTTAGGCACTGCACCCTGTTGATTACCCCTGGTACCACCTTTACTGGCTTGTGCTACAGTCTTTGCAGTTCGATCTTGAAATCCTCATGTTGTGTCATCTTTTCCAGTTGTTTCTCTTCAATCCTGCTGTCGCCTGGGATTGCAACATCGACAATCCATACTTTGTTTTTTAACACAATCGTGAGGTCAGGAGTATTGTGCTCCAAAACTATTATTATTATTTATAGCAAAACTATTATTAAACTATTTATTATTATTATTATTATTATTATTATTATTATTATTATTATTAGCAATCCTGCAAGACAGGTGATGCTAAGGGGCACAAGAGTTAAAAGGCTTACTTTACAGGTGATGCCTTTCAACCTAGATGTGTACTCAGGACAGCTAAATTGCTTTCTGACTCACAACAAGTGATAAAGCAAACGGCACAGTGAAGAGTGGGTTTTTACAAACCTCACGCCTTCAGTAGTACACTGTTTTGCGTAAGTCAGCTATTCCAACAGCTAAACCTAGTTATCTTTTATTTATATTTTTGGGCTATGCATAAGAATTTTACTACCATAGCTCCTTTTCCACTTTAAGCAACACAATACTCCTTCTATCCCTATGAAGCTCATGAAATATGAATACCAAGGAAAACCACTTTCTTATTCCTTATAGCTGCTCTAGGGCCCAATGAAGGGAGTGTATTTTGGTGGCTCATCGAGTTTGAGGCTTGAAAGGAAGAATTCCCTAATGCTGTCACCCATGGTGACTTTTATAATCGCTGAGCTCCATTAAATGTATGGTTTTAGACTGCTCTTGGTAGACAGTTGAATAATCCCTCCTGACTTCAGCTCTGCAACTTGTATATACACATAGTGAGCCAGAAACCATCTAGTCCTAACCACTGCCTTTCACAGAATCAAAAAGCAAGAATTTATTTATTTATTTATTTATTTATTTATTATAAGCCTTTGAGAATGACTAGTTCTAGCTCAGCCCTAGACATGGTTGAATATGGTCCTATTCTTCCTACCAATTACCCAGGTCACTTCCTCTCATAGGCCCCAGAAATGAAGAGCCATAGACCTGTACCTATTATCGTTGTTGCCTGCTATAGCACTGCACTTAATTCCCGGGGTCCCTAGAATTTTTGAGCTTGCACTAATCTTGGTCTGGCCTTTTAAATTGCCTTGAACAGGTAGGATTACTTTTAATATATATGTGTTATGGCGACAAATTTTATGCTTATATTGTTTTGTGAATCTTATGGTTATGTTGTTTACCCTGTATGTATTGATGATGTTACTTGGAGACTGCTCTGAGTCCCTTTGGGAAGATAGAGCGGTATACAAATAAAGTATTATTATTATTATTATTATTATTATTACGACACTTATAAGCTGCCCTTCTCATCCCGAAGGGGACTCAGAACAGCTTACAACATACACACACACACACACACACACACACACTATATTATATTATTAGCATAATACAATATCAATATTATATATTACTATATTGTTTTATACCATTATATTGTAATATAAAGAGGGCCTTTTTGGTGGTGGCCCCTCGACTCTGGAACTCACTCCCTAAAGACACCAGAGAGGCCCCAACCTTGGCAGTCTTTAGGAGGAGCTTGAAGACGTGGTTGTTCCAGTGTTCCTTCCCGGAATAATGATCCCATAGCACTTTGTCCTCCAAAGCACTTTACACTTTTTAGATATGCTCGTATGCCCTTCCACAAACGCCACTATCACCTTTCGTCCATGTCAAGGCGTTATTTCCATTTTAACTTTACATTTGGCCTTCCCACTGTTTTTAATTGCGTGTTGTCTTATTGATAATGTTGTATATTTTATTGTCTATGTTTTATTTTAATTGCTTGTACTGTTGTTGTTTTGCTTGTATTGTTGTATTCGGGCTCGGCCTCATGTAAGCCGCACTGAGTCCCTTGGGGAGATGGTAGCGGAGAACAAATAAATAAAGTGTTATTAAAGTGTTATATTATTAGTAATATTACATGTAATATAAAATATATAATTATAATACTGTATTATAATTATTAGTATTATATTGTATTACATTATAATATTATAAATTTAATATTTAATAATAATCACAAAAACACTAGTATATACAACAATAATCTCTAGTCACTAAATCAGGAGTGACTATTGTCTATATTTTATTAGCATTGGCTGTGCTGGCTAGGGCCACTGGAGCTCTATGCCAAAGACGTCTAGAAGGCAACAGTTGCCTGTTCCTCATCTATAATCAGTAGGCTCTATATAAAGACCTAGACATCTGTACTTCTCATATCTACATATTAGAATAATCAAGATGACATTTTTTTGAACAACTTAATTTTAATGTATTGTCGAAGGCTTTACCACTCCCCTGTTATGTCAGCTCCACTGGCTGCCAATACAGTTCCGAGCACAATTCAAAGTGCTGGTTTTGACCTATAAAACCCTATACGGTTCTGACCCAGCGTACCTGTCCGAACGTATCTCCTTCTACATCCCACCTAGGAGTTTAAGATCTTCTCGAGAGGCCCTGCTCTTGGCCCCACCCCTGTCACAGACATGGTTGGCGGGGACGAGGGACAGGGACTTCTCAGTGGTGGCCCCCTGCCTGTGGAATTCACTCCCTAGGGAAATCGGGTCATCTTCATCCCTCCTCTCCTTTAGAAGGAAGTTAAAAATGTGGATGTGGGACCAGGCCTTCAGGTAATTTTTGCAGACTTGACGATGACAGTGAAGACAACTACTATGGAAACGGATTATGGATAAGCTCAATGGAGTTTTCAACTAAGGAACTCGGCGAGACAACAGCCACCAGAGCGGCTTTCTCTTTTTTTAGTAGATTTTATTGTATTAATTTTATGCTTTAACTATTCATAATAATTGTTTTTGATATGTATTTTATTGTGTTTACTTGTAGGTATCAAATATGTGCTGGCTAGAAGCCACCCCGAGTCCTCCCCACACTGGGAGTTGAGAAGGGCGGGATATAATTTTTTTTCCTGTGTCAGGAGCGACTTGAGAAACTGCAAGTCACTTCTGGTGTGAGAGAATTGGCTGTCTGCAAGGACGTTGCCCAGGGGACGCCTGGATGATTTGATGTTTTTATCATCCTTGTGGGAGGCTTCTCTCATGTCCCCGTATGAGGAGCTGGAGCTGATAGAGGGAGCTCATCCGCCTCTCCCCGAATTCGAACCTGTGACCTGTCGGTCTTCAGTCCTGCCGGCACAGGAGTTTAACCCACTGCGCCACCGGGGGCTCTGGGTATAAATATGATAAATAAATAAATAAATGACCGGACTCACTGTAGTGTTGTGTGGCTTCTGGACCGTATGTCTGTGTTCTAGCAGTACACAGTATACAGCCCTGAAAACACACAACACTCCAATTTAATTTCAAGTTTTTTGTTGAGCTGAAGTCAAGAATGGGGCTGAATATGTAGGGCAGCCCCTCCCAACCTATCATACTACAAAGATGCCAGATATGGAGTTAATGATAATGTAAAGATCATTGAGCTGAAGAAGACTTATCTCTGACTGTGCAGGGTCTATCTGATACTGAACTTCCTTTTTCTTTCCCAGTAAGGAAAATGATAAACCTGTTCTACAGTTAGTATTTTATTTTACTATATATTCTTTTGCATGACATTTAGATACTACTTGTTGAAAACGGACATTCAGAACTCATCCAAAAAGACAAAATTATTGTTATGAAAACTAGTGCCCAATAACAGACTTGCTTCATTACGCTATGCAGTGAAACACATGATATTGATGAAATTTTAAAAGGAGAAAAATATTTTACCTTTCTCTGAATCCCAGGAAAGCATGGAAAAACAGAGCAGAAAGAGTTAGAAGTCATTCACATGGACACCTTCAGCCTTGTTAGTAACATGCAATAGTCGTTGCCTGCTCTTCTTTCTGAACTACACTGCAAAAATTATCTCTTCTGTTAAGCCAATATTTTGGTTTGAGTCCTGTTGTGACCAAGTCAGTATGTATTTTAGGAAACATATAATGAGGCCAATAGATATCAGTCAGATTTAGAAAGACAGGCAGCACATAAATATCAGGCTCAAAATAACACACACTAATAGGGGAAGCAGTTGGCACAAGTGTGTTAGGAAAGCCAGTCACATCAGTCTTTGCACTTCCTAGATGAGATCATATTTAAAAAGAAAGGCCCAAAACATCATGGCTTTTCGCTCCAGAAGTGAGGATGTTTCATCATTATTAATTCTGTAGGGTTTAATAAAATTTATAACAACTTTATCTGTTAATATACTTTAATCCTCAAGGTCTAAAAGAATCTCGCAAATGGACATTTTCTTTGCAGAATGTACACAAAAGTAAACTTGTAATGTAAGTTATTGTACACCATTGTCACCAATATAGCTGTAAGAAACACCTCTAAATTTCAACCACTTGCTATGTTCGGTTTTTCCCCAACAGCAAAAATATGGAAAATATCATATTTTGATACTTTTGTGTTTCAAATAAGTGTCCCAAATAAGTAAATAATTAGCAAACCATGATACAGTAAAAAAGGAGTAATAAGTCTTCGTTGGCTTCACTTGTGGGAATTTGCAATGTCTTCTAGTGGGGTACACAATGAAATCAGTTTGTTGTATGTGTCAGGAAACATGCCACAGCTTCAGCATTGTGAATTTTAAGTGATGGTTTTTGGCTTTTTGTGAAACATGCACAGGGTATTTTTGTATCTGTTATCCAAAATTAGAGCCCAAATTATGAATTATGAGACGTGGGTCCATTTGGTAATATAGCCATATAATTATTTGTGACTGCCCTAAGACAGGGGTCCTCAAACTAAGGCCAGATACGGCCCTCCAAGGTCATTTACCCAGCCCTCGCTCAGGGTCAACCTAACTCTGAAATGACTTGGAAGCACACAACAACAACAACTATCCTATCTTATCAGCCAAAAACAGGCCCACATTTCCTATTGAAATACTAATAAGTTTATATTTGTTAAAATTGTTCTTCATTTTAATTATTGTATTGTTTTTAAGTGTTTTCTTGCACTACCAATAAGATATGTGCAGTGTGCATAGGAATTAATTCATGTTATTTATTTATTTATTTATTTACAGTTTTGTATACCAGTCTTCTCATCTCCGTTCGAGGGACTCAGGCTGGTTTCCAACATCAATATTACAGACAGTCATTAAAACATCATATTCTAAATCACACTAAAACATTAAAATAGCAAAATACAATCATATAATTACAGTGGTCAGTCATCATCACAAATCATTATTCGTCGTCATCCATCCATATGACAGGATCATGGCTCATTTGTCGAATGCCAATCCCCAAAGCCAAGTTTTCACCTGTTTCTTGAACGTTAAGATAGAAGGAGCAGTTCTGATCTCCGGTGGAAGGGAGTTCCAGAGTCGAGGGGCCACCACCAAGAAGGCCCTGTCTCTCGTTTTTTTAAAATTATAATCTGGCCCTCCAACAGTTTGAGGGACTGTGACCCGGCCCTCTGTTTAAAAAGTTTGAGGACCCCTGCCCTAAGATAACCTTTCTATGAAATTCCCTGGAAATTACTCAGAATGGTACCTTACCCTCACCCAGAGGAAATTATCATAATCCACACATAATGAACTGGGAAGATTGGGGGCGGGGGGGGGCACACAATGAATTTGCATTAGAGCCTTTAGGTCTCCTTTGCCTGCTTATCTGATATGAACTGGGCTAGCCTGGGAATGCTCCCTTTCCCAGGTCTAAGTATCGGACCTCCATGGAGAGACCTATTGACTTGGACAACGCCTTGGAGCACCCTATAGTTTATCAAGTCTAACATCATTGTCCACATCGGAGCTGAAGATATGGGGACCCATCCCTGCCCATTATCACCACACACACCACATTCCTTCTCGATTGCACCCCACTCGTGGGTGGATCAATAACTGAACCAACACTTCAAATGTTCCAATGACAGTTTATCAAATTTCCCACCACTATGAAGGACCAATGAGTGATGACGGCGGATAGAGTCCAGAGTCACTCAGGATGCAGATCCTAGCTGGGCAGTTGCGTTGCTACAGAGCACAATTAAACATGCTGGCTTTGGCTTATAAAGCCCATGCCCAATCTACCTATCCGAACACATCTCCCTCTATGAACCACCATGGAGACTAAGATCTTCCAAGAAGGCCCTGCTCTCGGTCCTGCCACAGGCACAATTGGTGGGGACGAGAGTTCAAACAACTTTTGCACTATGATCTCAGTTTACAAAAAAATTATATAAGCCAAAGAAAAGGGGAGAAAGTGGGAGAAGTGAGAAACTGGGACATTATTATAAAAGAAACTGAAAAAGAGGGGCAAGAGAGGATTAACTGGGACTGCTCCTGCCAAAGAGGGACAGCTAGAGTATGAAATTTCTCCTCATTTGAGTGTGTATGTGTATGCACCTTCATGTCACTTGTTGACTATGGATTTTCTTACACAAGGGATATTCAAAGGTGGGGTGGTTTTGTTAGTTCCTTCCTCTGACATAAAACCGGCACTATCTCATATTCATTGGCAGTTTCCATTCCAAGTACTATAACCAGGGCTGCTTAGCTTGCAAAATGAGACAGGATAGCTGCTGCCTTTAGGGTATTTATGCCTTTACCCCATTAAAACCTGTTTATCTTAGAGCACATGTGTCGAATGCAAGGCCTGTGGGCTGAATCTGGCCTGTGAACTGATTTTATGTGCCTTGAGAAGCTTTCAATGCCAGAGCAACAAAGTACACTTACACAGTATTACAATTACAAATAGCCCTTTGAAGACAAACATAAGGCTGAAGTGACCCTCAGTGAAAATGAATTTGACAACCCTGGCTTAGAGCATAAAGTTTAAAATTACTCTCTGTTTTTGCTTTTCATTTATTTTTGTATTAAAAACTATCCGCCCCCTGCCACGCGTTGCTGTGGCCCAGTCTATGTATATGTGTTTATGTGTGTGTATATATTTGTATATAAATCTAATGTTCGTTTGTGGGAGAAACTCAGAAACCACTGGTTGAATTGACACAAAATTTTGACACAATACACCTAACAGTCCAACAAGTGTCCATCACCCCTAAACACACATTAAAAAAAACCCAGCGGAACCAACTTCAAACCCCCCAAAATACACCATATATTCAAATACACATACACTCATATACATATACACATGCACACATTCATTCACATACATGTATATATATGCACAAGCACACACAAATATACACACACACGTATACATATACACATGTACACAATACATATACACATGCATACGCATGTACACATACATACACACATATATACACACAAATATGCATATAGACAAGCACACACATATACACAATATGCATGTACACATATAAACACATAAATACGCAAATATATATACGCATATATATACACAAATATATATGCATATATATACATATATGTATACTCACATATATATATACAAACACACATATATACACAATAGGCCTGTGCGGTTTCGTTCGTTAATTCGTTATTAATTCGTTATTTTTGGCATTTCCGAAGCGATATCAAAACACATTTTCAAACCCGGAAGGGTTTTAAAATATCGAACCAGCAACCCCCATAGATTTAACGAGCTTCCGCTCGTTTCGTTAATGGGGTGGAGGCTGCTGGAGTGCTGGTGCCTGGGAGCCAATCCGGCGCTCCCAAGCAGTGCACCGTGGGTCCGTGGCTGTTTGTTTTTGATTGGCCGGCGAGCCCTTTCAAAGCGGCTCCGCGCGGCCGTAGCTCATTGCTGCAGAGGGCGAGGGAGTTTGCATTGGTTTGGCTTGGCTGCTAGCAACTGGATTAATGGATTCATTCCTTGCTGCTGTGAGTGCTGCTTGCTTCATTTGCTGTCTCCTGCCTGTGTTTGGTCCACATTTGGGCCATTTTTTGGTTAATTTTCCATTTTAAAATATTTTTAATATTATTTAATATTATTTTTAATATTATTTTTTAATATTATTTTAATATTATTCTTAAAAAATATTCTAAAAAAGAAAAGACTCTTCTGTTGGTGTGTGCTCTCATTTGCTGTCTCTTTGCTGTGTTTGGTCCACATTTGGGCCATTTTTTGGTTAATTTTCCATTTTAAAATATTTTTTAATATTATTTTAATATTATTTTTTAATATTATTTTAATATTATTCTTAAAAAAATTCTAAAAAAGAAAAGACTCTTCTGTTGGTGTGTGCTCTCATTTGCTGTCTCCTGCCTGTGTTTGGTCCACATTTGGGCCATTTTTTGGTTAATTTTCCATTTTAAAATATTTTTTAATATTATTTTAATATTATTCTTAAGAAATACAAAAAAATATTCTAAAAATTCGTTAATATTTACAAAATTTCGTAAATACCAAAACTTTTTGGGGAAAAGTTTTGTAATTATTTTAAATATCGAAACAAAAAAACACCCCAATTACAAATCGATTTTAGAAACAAATTTTTTCTTGATCAAACAGGCCTAATATATATAGATTAATTCAGGGATCCTCAAGCTTTTTAAACAGAGGCCAAGGTCACAGTCCCTCAAACTGTTGGAGGGCCGGATTATAATTTGAAAAACAAAACAAAACATGAATTCCTATGCACACTGCACATATATTATTTGTAGTGCAAAAAACACTTAAAAACAATACAATAATTAAAATGAACAATTGTTGTTGTTGTTGTTGTTGTTGTTGTTGTTGTTGTTGTGTGCTTTCAAGTCATTTCAGACTTATGTTGACCCTGAGTAAGGGCCAGGTAAATGACCTTGGAGGGCCGAATCCGGGCCCCGGGCCATAGTTTGAGGACCCCTGGATTAATCAATTATTTTTTTTGTCGTGTCAGGAGCGACCTGAGAAACTGCAAGTCGCTTCTGGTGTGAGAGAATTGGCCGTCTGCAAGGACGTTGCCCAGGGGATGCCCGGATGATTTGATGTTTTATCATCCTTGTGGGAGGTTTCTCTCATGTCCCCGCATGAGGAGCTGGAGCTGATAGAGGGAGCTCATCCACCTCTCCCTGGATTCGAACCTGCGACCTGTCGGTCTTCAGTCCTGCCGGCACAGGGGTTTAACCCACTGGGCCACCGGGGGCTCCATGATGATGACATATAACAGTTGGATGCAATGATTTGATGCCCCTTTGAACTCCAACAGTAAAATTTAAGGACTATCCATTCTGGTCATTGAATAAAAACAACACAAATTACTTCAAAGGAAGATCAATATGTTAGCTTTCAAGCAAGGAAAAAACACAAATGCTAGGTAAGATAGAGTAAAGTGTAGTTTCACTTGATTTTGCATTCTGTACAATTTAAGCATCAGCTTATTCTGTGTTGTCCAATAATATGAAAGGGCAAGGAGCCATGAAAAGCACTGAAATTCCACCCTGAACCTTGGAAGTCTTACTTATTTATGCATCTGTGAATGTCTGTTGGATATTTTGAGATACAGAGTCAAATATATATTCACAGTCATATGGTCATTCCAGGGGGAAATGCCTCTTGTATTATCAGAAAGTCCAATTTCAGGTTCAGTCCCATATTGTCATCTTTTAGCTTGTACCAGAGATATGTAGAAGTCTGAATTTTTTTTTCTGCTTCACAAAGCTGACAATAACACGAGGTGAAAGAAATGAAGGAAGGAAGGAGGGAGTTATGGTTCCCTGGGTGCTCTTCTTTAAAACCTGATACGACTGTGGCTGCACTAGCACTTAGTTCTATATCAGTGCAACAATGCAAAGCATGACATCATGGAGGAAGCACTCAGAACCGGGCTGCCAATCTATAAGCACCATCTGGCAATTGTTTGCAGCATTATTTTAATACATTGTTTTAATTGCCTAGCCTAACTCACCACAGCAGGGTATATACACTACACTGCACAGTTGATGAGAATCTTCCAGCATCTCCAGATCATTAGATTTAGTTGATAGCAATGTTTCTGTAATTGATAGATTTACTCTTGAAAACCACATTTATTTTCTTGGTATACGAGAGCATGAAGATTCAAGAAAACAGAGGACAGTGGATAATGAGGCTTAGGGTCCTTCTAGACAAAAGAAGTGGCTTTAAAAATCATAGGACCTTAAGGAGAGTCCAGACACTGAGCTGTCCATCCCCATAAATGGTCCCCTGGTTTGGATATAGCGGATTTTAGAAATCAACAAGATAGATGTTCTGGACATCTGCCAGAAATTTATTTTTATTTATTTTAAAATTAACTCTCTGAGATGCGCTGGGCTTCATAAGTGCTGATGTAGAAATACGAATGTGCACACAAGAAGATTTCTTGTCATTACCTCTCCTGCTGCCTTTATTTTTTTCCCTCTTGAACCCCGTTTCCCTTTTGAGTGACTTGCCTGCCAAGCTGGTGCATACTGTGTACATTCAAGCTCTGTTTAATTTCATAAACATTGTGAACAAAGCTATGCTTGCAGAGAGTTCTGATGAGAACTGCTTTCCAATTGTGCTTCCATGTAGCCACCCGTGTGTCCATGGTTCCATTTGTTTTGAATAAATTTTTATTATGTTTACACCAAAGTAAATAAAAAATAGATAAAAAAGGAAGAGAGAAACATGGAAAGTGGGAGAACATTTAGTTTCCAAGAAAGTGGGGGGGGGGGGGAGAAAGAGCCCAATCTAACTGGAGAGAGAAAAGAGAAAAAAAGTAAATAAAATAAAAGAATGTCCATTGACTTCCATCCTGTGCTTTTGCTCTTATTCTTTGTAAAATTATTTCTATCTATATTCATATTTAATATTATTACTATGTTCTTCTTACTCTATAAATCCATGTACTATATATATATATATATATATATATATATATATATATATATATATGAGGGAGAAAACATATTACATAAAATAGAATAGATTTATCTATATCGAGTTCAAAAAGAAAAATATTAGATTCTGTCTCTTTGCGTCTTGCCTTTTTCATATTCTTTATGGTTCCATTTGTTTACAGCCCTCATCAGCTGTTTTGGGATCTTATTACTTATTTACTTTCTTTGTACCCCACCCTTCTCACCCTGAAGGGGACTCAGAGTAGCCTTACAATGGGAAATAATTCAAACAAATATATAATGAAATAAACATATACATTAATTACTTGAAAAAACATATAAACATTAAAACCAATTATTAAAATTACATCATTTGAAACCATAACCCAGGATCTGTTCCAGTCGTTATTGCACATATTTCAACTATACTTATTTCACTGTATAACTATTGAAAGGCTTGGTCCCATAGCCACATTTTTAATTTCTTCCGAAAGGTCAGGAGGAAGGGAGCTGACCTGATTTCGCTCAGGTGGGAGTTCCACAGCCAAGGGACCACCACTGAATAGGCCCTGTCTCCCATTCACACCAATCAAGCCTACGAAGGAGGTGGGACAGAGAGCAGGGCCTCCCCAGACTATTTTAACCTCCAAGGACTTTAAAATATGCACATGCACTGGAGCAGTTCACGCCAGAATATAGCAACAAAATCACATGTTTTTCCTGAGTGCAGAGGTATACTATCATGCAAATAAGCACATTTTCAGCCGAAATCAGATTTAAAGCACACCTTTTAAACATGTGTTTTTCAGCTGTTAATGCAATCCAGTGAGTATTTTCAGCAAACGTCATGTAGCCATCCCCACCTTTATCCCGGTTTCTTCCACATTTTAGGGCCTGTATAGAAGGGCCCTTAAGTGACATCACTTTCTTAAACTCTGGGCCCCAACCCCAAATGGGATTTCCTTAACTCAATGCTGAGGTCACAAAAAAATTGCAACAGTAAAATGTTTCTGAAGCTATAGTATCTGATAGTAACTACATACAGGGTTTATAGTATATTCTGCAGGAAATGCTTCAGCTGTACTCCTCAAAATGAGAAATCAGATTGTTTAGCAAATCTCGCAAGGCTGATTTATTATTAAAATGTTTGATTTTTTAAATAAAACTATATATTTGGGGTTATATAAAATGTCTCAAGTGGAAAGGAGTCACAGTGAAAAAAGTTTAAGAAGCCCTGACTTAGACAAATGCTTCTGTCCCCTTATTTATATCTGTCCACATTTGCACTGACAATACCTCAACTGATTACGCCACTCCTGCTAAACTTCATGGTGTCACAAATGTTCCAGAATGCAATATCACACCCACTGAAACTCAATATTTCTCATGACACTGTTCAGTCTTATGTGTAGAGATGCACACACTTAATAATATGCACATACTTAATAATATGCTGGAATGAACCTAAACAGAGCTGTAAAAAGTAGTCTTATACGCCAGAATATACGGTTAGGACTACAATTTCCTTTAAAACAGTGGTTCCCAATCTTTTTTTGACCAGGTGCCACTTGACCATGGACCACTCTCCAACATTAATAACAAAAGGGTTACGAATCAGCTTTTGGTCAACTTTAGAGTTGGTTTGGTTATTTGGGGAGCTTATTCAGAAAACTGCATTGGATAGACCATATCCGCTCTAGTTTCTGATACAGAACATATGCCAGCCAGTAGTCTATTCACCATTTGCTCACCCACAGAAAACCATATTTAATAATCTAGAACTAATGTGGTCTATCCAATGCAATTTTCTGAATCAGCACCCCAAATAACCCCTGGAACAGGTCTAAAAATGAAGACACCAAGGCATCCCCAATCCTAGGCGCCACATGGAATGGCTTTTCTCTGGGGTAAGGAGGGAAGGAGGAGGAGAAACAGCAGTCATGCCTTTCGTGGGTAGTTAGCGTTTCCCCTCCCGACATCCAAGTTTTCTTAGAAGTAAAAGAGGGTTCACAAGACCAGTCACTCTCATTGCAATGGTGTAGTAATAGTGAAGCCGCGGACCGTATTTTAGTTGACCACAGGTGGTCCATCGACCACAGGTAGGGAACCACTGCTTTAAAACAAAAGATTGCAATACATTTCAGGTAAGCTACAACGGCGCTCCATGCAGTCATGCCGGCCACATGACCTTGGAGGTGTCTACGGACAACGCTGGCTCTTCGGCTTAGAAATGGAGATGAGCACCACACCCCAGAGTCAGACATGACTGGACTTAATGTCAGGGGACTACCTTTACCTTTTACAAGCTATTGTGGTAGCAAAGGAATTATGGTCTTCTTTCAGTGTTAGTTACAGTAGAGTCTCACTTATCTGACATAAAGAGGCCAGCAGAACGTTGGATAAGTAAAAATGTTGGATAATAAAGACGAATGAAGAAAAAGCCTATTAAACATCAAATTACGTTATGATTTTACAAATTAAGCACCAAAACATCATGTTTTACAACAAATTGACAGAAAAAGCAGTTCAATACACAGTAACGTTATGTAATAATTACTGTATTATTATGGGCAGGAGGCAGACTGTGTTGGATAATACAGATTGTTGGACGAGTGAGACTACTGTATAAGTGCAATGGGGTGTCTGGTGGATAATATATGAAGATGGCTAAAACCCACATGTCAAAAAATAGTTTAGCGTGTTATCTATTTTCAAATGACAAACCACAAAGTCCGAGAACAAGATTTTAAAATTTACATGGAACAATCCATCCAAATCAATATACCAGTCATTTAAATCAACACAATGACCAATTATCTTCAACATTTTGTCTAAAACAAATTGTAATTCTAATTTAATTTTCATATCAGGACTGGAAGAAAATTCAACGGAATTACATTTAAAAAATACCTGTTCTAGTTCCACATTTACTTTCTCTGAGTCTTAATTTATGTTACATATTTTGACGTTTGGTGAATCTATATTGGATTATAGTTGATTATAAACTCCATGCACAGCTTTTCAGGCTGATTTACATATTCCACATATATAGCAGAGGAATTAAGTTAGGCAAAAAGAAAATGCATTCATTTTCAGGGTAAATAATTTACTATTCTTTGGCCTACTAAGAAATGCTTCAGGGATGCATAACAAAAACCACATCTAACCCAGTTGTTAAAATTATGTTAATAGTGAAGCAAGCCAGTATAAACACGTAATTAAAGTCATTGCTCTAAAGATAATGCAATTTGCTGTGGATTTTATTATCCTGGAGCAAAACCTCAGCAGCATTTAATATTCTTTTATAGTCAGAAAGCAAATATAGCAAAGACAATAGGCAAAGCAAAGAGATTCCTCAACACATGTCAGAGTCGCCCAAGTTGAAGAATGGAAGTGTTGAGTGATTAGAAAAGAAAGAAGAAAAAAAGATTGATGGGCTTTTGCTCTTTTCCTTCCCTTCTCCTAGAAGTTAATGAGAATTCCTAGCAATACATCAGTTAAACAATCAATAAACTGTACCCTCTTAAGCCATCTTCAGCAGATACAAAAAGGATTAGGAAACCAGAGATTTGTTACTGATCTAAAACTAAAACAAAAACCACTTTAATCAAGTTTTTTTCCAGTTTTGAAAATGATATTATTTTTTATTCTATATATAACACTAAAACACACAGAGAAAAAAAAATCTATAATTGACAATTATGAGAAATCTATATAAATAAAAATGTAATGTTAGTTTGTGGGATTAACATAACTCAAAAACCACAGAACGAATTGACACGAAATTTGGACACAATACACCTATCAAGCCAACGAGTGACCGTCACTCATAAAGACACTGAAAAACACAACAAAATGGACTTAAAGGGCAAAAAAAGAAGCAAAAAGATGCTACAGCACATGCACAAAAACATCCCCCCTTGCAAACAAAATACACAATAGCATATCCACACTCTTTTCCAGACTACAGCTCCCAGCATCCCCTAGACCAGGCCCTTTAGGAGAGGGGGATGATCCAAATGCACTGCTTCCAAGATGCAAGCTTTGTTCTCCTTGGATTTCTTTGAGAGCATCCTAATTCCTGCATATTTCCAATTTCCTATTCCTGGACTACAACTCCCAGCAATCCTCCAGATAGATTAAGATAGATAGATAGATAGATAGATAGATAGATAGATAGATAGATATGATAGAGATAGATAGGTAATTAGATAGATAGATGCATCAGGAGGATTGCTGGTAGTTGCAGTCCAAGAATAGGGAGAGAAGGGAGAAAGGGGAGAAAGAGGGAAGGAAAATGGGGGGAGAGGGAAGAGGAAGAGAAGGAAGGAAAGAGAGAAGGAAAGAAAAAAAGGGAAGGAAGGAAGGAAGGAGGGAGGGAGGGGGAAGGGGGAGGGAGAGAGGGAAGGAAGGAAGGAAGGAAAGGGGAAAGGAAGGAGAGAAAGAAAGGAGAAGAGAAAGAGGGAAAATTGGCCACAGCAACGCATGGCGGGTACAGCTAGTACATAATAAAGGTATAATTATCAATCTCTTTAAAGGGTTGTCTTCAGCTTCAGACCTATCAAATGTAATTCGAAGTTTAGGAATTAGAAATAAAAACATCAAATCAATATGTAATTGCAACCAATTTAGACGAGCAAATATTAATACTACTAGTACGAATAATATCTATCTATTTCACATCATCTTCAGAATATAAATTGTCAATTGGGCAATGGCTGCATTTCCTGCCCATTCCAGCCAGTGCTGTGATTAAGAACAAATTACAGCCAAGCTGTACAAAACTGCCAATTTAAGCAAGTAGATATATGAAGCTAGAAAGCGCAGCCAAAAAACAGCAGGTATTTGAGTGAGCTGAAGAGTGAACAATAAAAGCAGCTGAATGTCAGATGGGTCTCGGTCGGTTACCGTTCATCAGTTTATTACAGCCGGCTTCTGGAATCCGAAAGGGGAATAAAGAAGCAGGCGCTGTACTTACAATGCAACTCTCATCTGGCTATTAGAGCAGCTGCGCCTTTCCAAAGCTTATTAAGTGTCATTCTTGGGAAACCTGCCGCTTTAACACTCCAAGCTTTCATCCGCATTGGAGGAAGCTGTATGGGATCATTCAACAAATGAATACTGGCTCGAAACATAGATAGTGATACGAAGCGAGCACTGGTGAAAACAAAGGGTTGCTTACCTTGTTTATACTGCTTAAGGCAGACACAGAAGGGCTCTCTTAAGTTTAAGTTTCTTACCTTATCCCCTACAGCAGCAAACAGGGATTTGTCATGCCAAGCACGTCAGGAACCATCGGCCCCAACTCTCACCGTCTCTGCTTGCCTCCCCTCTTCCACATTTGCACAGACATCTGACAGTGCAAAAGTGCTCTCTTGATTCAGCCATACACTCCTACTTCAGCGACATGGGTCCAATACCCTTGGGATGGTGGGGGAAGCCGCTCATTCATTTTGTATTAAGTTGGATGAAATCCTGTCAGCTGCAACTCTCCTCAGCCAGACTCAATCTCCTTCTTTCTTTCCTCGCTTAGCCAGCCCAGTTGTGTGATTGGATACACCGCGGAGCAGCGGGTCTCCCTTCTCTCCTCAGCCAGCCAGTTACTCCTAGAGAGGAGCGTCTTTGCTTTGCTCTGCTTTCAAACCCATGTTATAGTCAGTGCTTCGGGGATTTAAAAATATCTCAGCCCCTCCTACTACCTTTCTCCTTCTCCTAGCCTCTGAACAAACATATACATACAATCATAGGTTATCCTTCTACCCAATTGGCTACCAGAATCAACCTTTAAGCCTCTAGAGCTTTCCAAACATTTCACATTGGTAATAATAATAACAACAACTTTATTTATATTCCACTCTATCTCCCCAAAGGGGCACAGGGCGGATTCCAAACATAAAAGGCAAACATGCAATGCCCACACATTGTAAACATGCATCATTTTGTGACTCAGTAATTCAGTTTTACTAGCAAACCGGAGGTTAAACCTGTTACAGTAAGTTGTAACAGGATCAAGTATGTGTGTGTGTTAAAGAAAACCTTATACTATTGATTATTATGTGCAGCTGCCAATGTAGGTCAACTAGTAAGTTTGGACCACACCCGGTGGGGTATAACTGTATAGGCTTTAGAATACAGTTTAGCTTTTGCTCTGAGGAGCCTTTGTTCAGGCATTTTCTTCAACCATTTGTACTGCTCTCTCATTTGGATGAAGAAGCCTTATTCTGTGTTGCTTACAAGGACTATATAAGTTTGTTGCACTGTTTGTTTTGTTTGCAACACTGTAAGTTTATGTTTTAACTCTGCTGATAAGAGTAAAGTTTTTCTGTTCTTTTTCCTCTTGCCTGGGTGCAATGTTATTGTGTCTTCTGCACTGGACCTGACTGAAACACGATATGAGCAACAAAACCAACCCCTTAAAAGAGATACGGACACATATACTGTATATTCCGGCATATAAGATGACTGGGCATATAAGATTACCCCCAACTTTTCTAGTTAAAATATAGAGTTTGGTATATACTCGCCGTATAAGACTACCTCTCATACAGTCGCTGCATACGGCAGGGACGCAGCCACTGTCATTTTTGAGCTCTCCCCACAATATGCAGCAATCACAGATTCTCTAATCCAGATTGGAAGTTTCAGTACCCGGCATATAAGACTACTCCCGCATATAAGATGACTCCTGGCGTATATGATGACTCCAGCGTATAAGACAATTCCCGTGTATAAGACTACTCCCGCACATAAGACAACCCCTGACTTTTGAGAAGATTTTCTTGGGTTAAAAAGTAGTCTTATACGCCAGAATATATGGTAAATACTAATGATGCAATTTATGGGGACACAACATATTTCATGAAAACCTATCATTTCGATTTTTGAAAGTATGTGATTTATTGTTTATTTTATAGACTTAGAGGTGTCTTGTTACGTTCACATGACACACCTACAAATTGCAGGTGGCACACTAATGTGTTGCAACATACAGTTTGGAAAGCTCTGCTCTAGCACAATCTGCAAAACTGTGCAGAAGTCACACAATATTGCCATTGTGTATTAAATTGATTACCAAAGCTAGTGACTATTGTACTACCCTAAGCATCCTGTTCTCCTCATCCTGGCAGCTAAGTTGATTTAAGCCTCCTTAGTCCTTGGATGGAAGATCACCAGGGAGCACCAGAAGTCTAGAAATAATCCTTTTCGAAATCCTAGAGAACTGTTGACCATCAAAGTTGATAATACTGCTCTAGATTGTCTGACACAATGATCAAAATATAAATGACAAAGGTTCGTAATACAATACACCGTATTAAAAAAGGATGGATTCTATACACCATTCCGTAATTGTAAGCTTTACTACATTGAATTATGTAAAGAAATAGAAAGTAACGCTTTCATATCCACCTCTACTGTCAATGGACCATTTCCATTTCTAAGAACTGAAAGGGATTTTGAGTGGGTTGCAGGAAATACTACGTTTAAATACATTCTAGTACCCCACAAATAAACAATTCCATCCAACGAAAAACCAAGAAACCTGTTCCATTAATTTGTAATCATTTTTTTTGTAGTAAGTCACAAGGTGAGATTTGTTGTGAAAAGAAACAATAAAATAAAATATAACTATTCCATCAACTTGAAACCTGTTTTTCCAAAGGAATACTATAATATAAAGTAGATCATCAAATTTTGAGTACAGCTAAGATTCTGCAGGTATATATCTCTGCAGATCCTGTATATCCCTAAATATGAATATAATAAACGCGTATTACTTCCATATTCCTTCCCCATAGTAACTGAATAGATGTAACAGCAGAATGACTATGGCACGACTACCTCAGAGCTTAAGATATGTCTTTAAAAAGAAGACTTTAGATGGTGTGCAAATATCTACCAAAATATCTTTATTATGCACCTTCCAAAACCTTCAAAATATGCACAAATGACCCTGGGTTATACCCATATATGGTACCAGCCTTTGTTTATTAGTTTTGTAGAAACGTAAAGACCGAGTCCCAAAGCTGGGTCTTCTTCAAGTTCTTTTTTTGAGGGACTAAAATCGTAAACATCAAGGAAATCATGAGATCAGCTCTTATACTAGGGAATTTATTGAGAGGATCATGGTGTTTTGGTTTGATTATGAGCCAGTCTAGCATAATGTTTTGAGTATTGGACTACGACTCTGGAGACCAGGTTCAAATCACCACTCAACCATGGAAACCCACCACTCAGCCATGGAAACCCACCAGAAGTCACAAAGCGAGTGAATGGCAACCTCTTCTGAACAGAGATGGCCAAGAAACCCTTGTAATAGGAGCCCCCGGTGGCACAATAGGTTAAATCCTTGTGCCAGCAGGACTGAAGACCGACAGGTTGGTGGTCTGAATCCGAGGAGAGCATGGATGAGCTCCCTCTGTCAGCTCCTGCTCCCCATGTGGGGACATGAAGCCTCCCACAAGGATGGTAAAACATCAAAAAAACATCCGGGCGTCCCCTGAACAATGTCCTTGCAGATTGCCAATTCTCTCACACCAGAAGCGACTTGCAGTTTCTCAAGTTGTTCCTGACATGAAAAAAAACACCTTGTAATAGGTTTGCTTTATGGTTGCCATGGGTTGGAAACAACCCAAAGGCATACAACACACATGAGCCCATCAATAGAAGCACACATTCCAAAAAGCAATTCAAAGTAATCAAACAGAAAGCAGCATAATTCAAAGTAAATATGTAAAAATTGAGTGTGATGTTGATTTATATTACTTCATTTAGTTCCTTGGAGCTTGACTTTCTTCGAGCTAGTGTAACAGAATTTGACACAAATGATTGATTCAGTATTGTTCAAGGCCAAAGACTATTAGACCTCATAAGAAGAATTGGATGGAAATAAAACAGAGGAATCTTATCTTCAAGAGTCCTTCTTTTCTTAGAGTTACAAGTATGTCTGGGTTTTTTTTTTTTGTCCCATTCCAGAGACAGCAAAAATAAGATTTACTGCTTTCCAGACATGACTCTGTTTTATTGGAATGGCACTGAAAAGAACAGTCCAGCTGCACTTAAGTCTCATTTCTAATCTGATCACTCTATAAAAAACATGGCCTGCAATCCCAGACGCTGCAATAGGGTAAATCTTAAAAAAGGCCCATTGAAAGAATGCTTGCCATGATAAGACTTTTTGTTGTTGTCGAAATACTGGCTCCGGCACTAAGTACAAGTCTTAAGCCTATACAAATCCCAAGCTAAGGAGAGCTTTTGTTTTCACTGGAAATTTTCACTTTCTTTGCACAGCCCAGTGCCACTGTCCTTTAGTAAATCTGTCTTAAGAGATGTCCCTTAAGCTCTTAACAAATCCTGAATCTCATCTAGTTCCTCTCTAAGGCTTCTAAGCAGTCCCATTAATATTCCTCTTGTGTTTTTTCTCTTAAGCCAATAATCAATAGCAACATGTCGCAACCATACTAATTTTAACTCTCAAATTTAATGTTTAATATTTTAAAATTATTTGAGAGACATTTTATATCACTTTTCACCATGAGGTAAAGTGGGTAAGAAATACATTATTATTATTATTATTATTATTATTATTATTATTATTATTATTATTATTTTACTGACACAAAAGCACAGTATGTCACAGCAAATGAGATCTAGATGCTGGATTTCGTATCACAAAATCACAAGTTGAACACTTCCCAAGCGTTATTATTATTATTATTATTATTATTATTATTAGTTCCTGGGAAAAATTGAGAGCCAAATTGACATAGAAAAAACATGGCTGTGGCTCACAAATGGAACTCTGAAAAAGGAGATGGAGGGTCTGATTCTGGCAGCCCAAGAACAAGCCATTCGAACCAATGCCATCAAAGCCAGAATTGAAAAGTCGACGACAGATCCCAAATGCAGACTCTGCAAGGAAGCAGATGAAACAATAGATCACATCCTCAGCTGCTGCAAGAAGATCACGCAGACAGACTACAAGCAGAGGCATAACACTGTTGCTCAGATGATTCATTGGAATTTGTACCACAAATACCGTCTGCTTGTGACACAGAACTGATGGGATCACAAGCCTGAAAAAGTTAAAGAAAATGAACACGTCAAACTCCTCTGGGACTTCCGAATTCAGACAGACAGAGTTTTGGAGCACAATACTCCTGACCTCACGATCGTGTTAAAAAACAAAGTATGGATTGTCGATATTGCAATCCCAGGTGACAGCAGGATTGAAGAGAAACAACTGGAAAAGCTGACATGATATGAGGATTTAAAGATCGAACTGCAAAGACTCTGGCACAAACCAGTAAAGGTGGTCCCAGGGGTGATCGGCACACTGCGTGTGGAGTGCCTAAAGACTTTGTCCTGCACTTAAACACAATCAGTGCTGACAAAATTACCATCTGCCAGCTGCAGAAGGCCACCTTACTGGGATCTGTACACATTATCTGCCGATACATCACACAGTCCTAGACACTTAGGAAGTGTCCGACGTGTGATCCAATACAACAACCAGCAGAGTGATCTTGTTTGCTGTGGACGCATCTTGTTGTGTTTCAAATAACAACAACAACATCAACAACAACAATACTATGGATTGTCAATGTTTCAATCCCAGGCGACAGCAGAATTGATGAAAAGCAAGTGGAAAAGCTTATACAATATTTATTTATTTATTTATTTATTTATACGCTTGTATACCGCTAATATCTCAGCCTAAGTCGGCGACTCATTGCGGTTTACAACAATTAAAAACAGTATTCAATTTAAAACATAAAACACATATACAATACAAATTATTGGGCCACCAATAGTAATCCCATGCATCTCGTAACTAAAATCACAATCCAAAATTCGCCGTCCATGATTACCAGTCCTTTAGTCGTCAAAATTCATTGCAACGGATTAACCGAATGCTTGGGGATATATAGGGGATATAAAGATTGAACTGCAAAGACCTGGAACCTCAATCAGTGGCTTTGTTTTTTTTTTTTTTTTGATCGTGTCAGGAGCGACCTGAGAAACTGCAAGTCGCTTCTGGTGTGAGAGAATTGGCCGTCTGCAAGAACGTTGCCCAGGGGACGCCAGGATGATTTGATGTTTTTATCATCCTTGTGGGAGGCTTCTCTCATGTCCCTGTATGAGGAGCTGGAGCTGAAAGAGGGAGCTCATCCGCCTCTCCCCGGATTTGAACCTGCGACGTGTCAGTCTTCAGTCCTGCTGGCACAGGGGTTTAACCCACTGCGCCACTGCAGATACCAGGCTCCCTCCTGGCCACACAGAAGATTAGGTGACCTGGGAGGAACTAAACAGGCTGCACTCTGGCACCACAAGATGCAGAGCTAACCTTAAGAAATGGGCCTACAAAGTGGGGTCCGCAAGATGTGAGTACTGAGAAGAGCAAACCACAGACCACTTACTACAATGCAGTTGGAGCCCTGCCACATGCACAATGGAGGACCTTCTCAAAGTGACACCAGAGGCACTCCATGGGGACAGCTTCTGATCAAAGGACATTTAGCATAATGCCAAGTTTTTAACTTTGTGTTTTTAAAATACATTTATAATTGTACCCTCTATTCGCTTTTGACACAATAGATAAATAAATAAATAGTCATTTGAGGTAGAGAAATAGGAGGTTTGTTGCTAGGGTGGGTCAGAAACTCCTAAACATCTTTCACTTCTTTTTCCTTTGTTTTGTCTCTATGTCCTGCCTATATTAAGGAGATCTCGTAAACAATGGCACTCACAAAACTGAGATAAAGTGAACCCTTTGTTGTAACAAAGGGAATCATTCATAATGTTGAATCACAAAGAACATTTCAACAATGGTTCTTTGTCTCTGCCAAAATCTACAGCTCTATGTGTCTTCCATAGTATTTTAAGATTTTTAAACAGATGAAGGCATCAATAGGCTTCAGGAATTTCCTTTTGTTCTTTTGCTACATGTGCCAGGACATTAGCGACCTGTGACATTTCTTTTAGATGCAATTGCTAATCCACCCTATGATGTCTGACCCTGTGGTTTCAAAGAGAGATGGGTTATTCCGTTGCATATTGAAGCACCAGCATCATTTGGTTATCTTTGACATGAATACATCCCTTATAAGATCATTTAAATGGTCTTTTTGCTTGAAAAGGAGAGAACTCCTTATGTCTTTATATATTAGATACAAATAGTGGCTAAGAGCAGATAGGCTCATTTCTAAGGTTTATTTTAGTAGATATAGCATTGGGACTGTGGCGCAGCTGGCTGGGAGTCAACTGCATGAAGAACACTACTGACCAAAAGGTCATGAGTTCGAAGCCAGCCCAGGTCGGAGTGAGCTTCCAAACAATTTGTGTAGCTTGCTGTCAGCCTTTGTAGCCCGAAAGACAGTTGCATCTGTCAAGTAGGAAACTTAGATACCGCTTATGCAGGGAGGCTTATTTATGATGACATAAAAATCTCCAGCAAGCATGCAAAGAATGAGAAAGTACTTCATCAGTGTCACAAACAGACGGTGAAGCGACAGCTCCCCTGGTGGCCAGAATACCCTCATGAAAAAGCTGGAATGTTAAATAGCCTCTGTGTGTCTGTCTATCTATGTTGTGTGTCCATGGCATTGAATGTTTGCCATGTATATGTACACTATAATCCGCCCTGAGTCCCCTGCGGGGTGAGAAGAGCGGAATATAAATGCTGTAAATAAATAAATATAAATTTACGGACATAGGAAACTTCGACAGACAGAGGTAGCACACATCCTGCACTGTTTTGGGGAAAAATATTCGAAAACTCAGAATCCTGCAGTCAGCATGGCCACTGGTAACATAGCTCAAAAAGAAATATAAGGACCGGGCTGTGACGCAGCTAGTTAGCAGCCAGCTGCATTAAATCACTACTGACCGAGAGGTCATGAGTTCGAAGCCAGTCTGGGTTGGCATGAGATCCTGGCCATTAATAGTCTAGCTTGCTGTTGACCTATGCAGCCCGAAATACAGTTGCATCTGTCAAGTAGGAAATTTAGGTACCGCTTATGCGAGGAGGCTAATTTAACTAATTTACAACACCATAAAAAACTTCCAGCAGTGGTGCGTAAGAATGAGGAAGTACTCCATCAAGGACTCGGTGTCACAAGTGGACGGTGAAGTGACAGCTCCTCCTGTGGCTGGAATTGAGCTAGAAAGCCAGAATGCTGGAATGTTAAACTGCCTCTGTGTCTGTCTATATATGTTGTATGTCTAAATGGCATTGAATGTTTGCCATGTGTATGGGCATTGTAATCCGCCTTGAGTCCCCTGCGAGGTGAGAAGGGCGGAATATAAATACTGTATCTCTCTCTCTCTTTCATATATATATATATGTAGGCGTGTGTGTGTATATATAATAAAGGTCTGTGGGATTAACATTACTCAAAAACCACTGGACGAATTGACACGAAATTTGGACACAATACACCTCTCAGGCCAACAAGTGATTATCACTCATAAAACCTCCCCAAAAAACAGTGGAAAGGACTTAAAAATCCCCAAAAGCTAAATGACGATACAGAAAAAGGGGGAAAGTAGAGGGAGGGAAGAGAGTGGAGAAAGAAAGAAAAGAGAGAAAGAGGGAGAGAAAGAAAGAAGGAAAGGGAGAAGGAATCATGGAAGCAAAGAGCAAAGGAAGGAAGGAAGGAGAGAGAAGGAAAGAGAAAGTGAAGAAGAAAAGGGGGAGGAAGAATAGAAAGAAGGAAGGAAGGAGAGAAAGAGGGGAAAAGAAAAGGGGGAAGGAATGAAAGAGGTAGAGAAGGAATTGGCTGATGAAATTGGAGGACGTTGTTTAGCAACCAGAGATGGGAAGAGCCAAAGGAAAAGAAAGAGCTATGTCAGCCAGAGTTTTGTCAGTTAGGAATTGGAGTTTGGAGCTTGAAGAGAGAGATAGTTAAGAGATTTGAAGGGGAAGAAAGGTAGGAAGGAAAGGAAGGAAGGAAGAAGGAAGGAAGGAAGGAAGGAAGGAAGGAAGGAAGGAAGGGAGGAGGGAGGGAGGGAGGGAGGAAGGAAGGAAGGGAGGGAGGGAGGAAGGGAAAGGAGAGAAAGGGAGGGAAGGTTGGCCACAGCAAAGTGTGGTGGGTACAGCTAGTAAATAAATAAAAGTCTCAAAACCCTGCTTCTCTATACCAGAATCAGCCAAGTGACATAAGAGAGGACTGTTAGATTTGGTTTGCTTACAGGCTTTCTAGATATATTTGTCTGACCTTTTGTTGGGAGTTGGGGAAGATGGCAGGAACATTTTTCCCGTCCCCTAGCAATTTTCCTCTTTGAAAGCTTATGTTCTGATTCGGGAAACAAGGGTAGCAGGAGAGGGGAGGATGGTTTGGCTTGCTTCAGGAAAATAACTCACAGATTGATGGTTCTGTGAAGAACAATAACTTTATGCTCTGATCTAAATTGCCCTGGAGGCAGTTGTTTAGTGTACCACTTAAAGTTAAACAGTCAGATGTGTATATGTATTTTTAAAGAGAACTTGACTGAGATGCATAGGATTGATGATATGTCATTAGGCAATCTTGTACGGGAGATATAATACCAAGCAATTTTTCAGGCTCGTTACAACATAACATTATTCATACAGAAATCTTTCATGACTCATTGAATTGTTTTTTATACCATCTCACAAATGCATCTCCTTTAGACATTTGAATTTCCATGCTGAGAAATTAAAACTAAAATTAGTGTTTAAAGCACACGCACAGCGACATACATTTCCAGACATCAAACATACTTCAAGAAAGGGATTTTCCTATTTTGCCAGAGGGAAGATTGCACATCGTATGGTGAAAGATCAGAAGTCCCTCCCAGTTGTGAAGACTTAGATATAAAAATAAACCAAGAAACCATCCCTACAGACACAAGCCTGAAGACAGAATATATGGATGTTCTGAAAACATGGTATTAATAATTGAGATCTTTCACTATATATATTCAGAATATAAATACTATAACAATGAAAATGGAACCGCCATTCAAAGGTACCTGAGGACATAGTGATTTAAGTACCTTGTGTTTGAATAGGTAAACTGAATATTACTGTATTGTCGAAGGCTTTCATGGCTGGAATCACTAGGTTCTTGTGGGTTTTTTCGGGCTATAGAGCCATGTTCTAGAGGCATTTCTCCTGACGTTTCTAAATATTACTGTATTGTAAAGAATTTTAAATGTTGGTATCACATATCCATACGAGATTATGTTTAGATTAGACACCATAGTTATCTTGACGGACAGTAACAACAATCAGTACTCTACAACTGCCCCAATTTGGCAGAGAGAGTCCTGACTAATCATCTGTTTTACCATTGGGTTGTTGTAGGTTTTTTCGGGCTGTATGGCCATGTTCTAGAAGCATTCCCTGCTGATATTCGCCTGCATCTATGGCAAGCATCCTCAGAGGTAGTGAAGTCTGTTGGAACTAGGAAAATGGGTTTATGTATCTGTGGAATGACCAGGGTGAGACAAAGAACTCTTGTCTGTTGGAGCTAGGTGTGAATGTTTCAGCTGACCACCTTGATTAGCATGTGATGGACTGGCAGTGCCTGGGGCAAACTTTTGTTGAGAGGTGATTAGATGTACCTGATTGTTTCCTCTCTGTTGTCTTGCTGTTGTAATTTTAGAGTTTTTTTTTTATTCTAGTAGCCAGATTTTGTTCATTTTCATGGTTTCCTCCTTTCTGTTGAAATTGTCCTCATGCTTGTGGATTTCAATGGTTTCTCTGTGTTGTCTGACATGGTGGTTGTTAGAGTGGTCCAGCATTTCTGTGTTCTCAAATAAAATGCTGTGTCCAGGTTGGTTCATCAGGTGCTCTGCTATGGCTGACTTCTCTGGTTGAAGTAGTCTGCAGTGCCTTTCATGTTCCTTGATTCGTGTCTGGGCACTGCTTTTGGTGACCCCTATGTAGACTTGTCCACAGCTGAATGGTATACAGTAGACTCCTGCAGAAGCGAGAGGATCCCTCTTGTCCTTTCCTGAACATAGCATTTGTTGGTTTTTTTTATGGTGGGTATGTAGATATTTTGTATGTTGCGTTTCCTCATCAGCTTCCCGATGCGGTCGGTGGTTCCCTTGATGTATGGCAAGAACACTTTTCCTCTGGGTGGATCTTTGTCTTTACTCTCGTGGCTTGTTCTTGATCTTGCAGCTCTTCTGATGTCTGAGATGGAGTATCCATTGGCCTGTAAAGCCCAGTTTAGGTGGTTCAGTTCATCTTGGAGGAGGTGGGGTTCGTAGATTCTTTGTCTCTTTGTCACCCGGTCATTCCGCAGATATATAAACCCATTTTCCTAGTTCCAACAGAACTCACTACCTCTGAGGATGCTTGCCATAGATGCAGGCGAAACATCAGGAGAGAATGCCTCTAGAACATGGCCATATAGCCTGAAAAAACCTACAACAACCCAGTGCCTTCGACAATACATTGTTTAACCACTTTTTCAGTTGCTTTTTAAAATGTCTTGGTTTTTCCTTTCTCCTCTCACTTGTCCCAGATCCAGAACTGGTTTTGTCTTTAGCTTTCAAAGAAGCCCTTCAAACCAATGGCAACTTATGACCTTCATCTTCTAACATGGAAGAAAGCTTTCTACGTGGTCATTCTATACGCCAGGCATGATAGTGAGCTGTGTGCTCTTTGAGCTGACTAAACACACCATATCTATGATTCCACCAACACAGCGCTATTCTCCAGCCTGACATTTCATTTCTGATTCATCTCTGCCTTCCACATCAACCAATTGTGCTTCCATCATGCTTTCAGAATCCAACCTTTGATTTTGAATTGATGCTTAACTACCAGGATGTAAGACGGGCTTTAGCCTTTTATGTGACTCAGACTGCAACCCACAGGAAGTTCCCTCAGGTTTTTTTCTGTATTAATCAGAAACTTGCTGATCCTGTATCCTCCCAAAGACTCTTGAAATGTGTGGCAGCTACTATCTGGCTAGCCTATGAACCCGCTGACAAGCATATTCGTCAGGGTGTTCAGAGCCACTCCACAAGAGAAGTGGCCTTGTAAGCTGCCTTTATGAGAAATGGTCCCCCTGATGCTAGTTGTAAAGCTGCTATATGGTCCACATTACTGAGTTTTAAGTCTCATTATTGAGTTGATACCAGATTTCAAAGGGACACTGCATTTGGGAGGGTTGTGTTGTTTTTGTCAGCTTTCTTCCAAGATCATCTCTACAGATCAGGAGCAACAGCACTGCCAACTGGACACAACAGTAATAATAATAATAATAATAATAATAATAATAATATAGTAATCAACTTTATTTATGAGCACCATCTCCCCAAAAGGGACTTTTGGGAGTGGCTTACGTGAGGCCAAGCCCAGCGATACATTACAGCAATATAAAATATAAACAACAAAATAACATCACAATAAAATAAATAAACCAATAAAGTAAAATAAACAGTACAAAATAACATAATGAAAAATAAAACACAGTGGGTGGGCCAAATGCACGACATAAAATGATAAAACTCTGGATGAGATGGCAATGAAAAGGTACATTTGTGAGGGAGGAGCTTGTAGGGGACTGAACAGTAGAATTAGACTTTCAATAAGGTGGGGGAAAGTACATTATGAGGGAAACAGTATAGGTGAAACAACAGGACTGGAATGTATGGTCACTCTCCAAAGGCAAAGGCACAGTACACAACACAAACGTAGTAAGTCAAGGGCCAAATCATCAGTAAATCAGCAAAACATGGGATAAGCAGTAGAGCAGTGGTTTTCAACCTGTGGGTCCCCAGATGTTTTGGCCTTCAACTCCTAGAAATCCTAATAGCTGGTAAACTGGCTGGGATTTCTGGGAGTTGTAGGCCAAAACACCTGGGGTCCCACAGGTTGAGAACCACTGCAGTAGAGCAAACCATGAGTATGTTCCAAAGTTCTGTAGCCAAGATATTCAAACAAATAAAGCCCAAAGTATAATCCGAAATCCCAAGCCAAAATCCTAGCATCAGTCCGTCACACAAGGTCCCAGGAATCACACAAGGTCCCAGGAACCACACAAGGTTCCAGGAATCACACAATGTCTTGAGGCCACAGCTCCAACAAAGACGCTGTCAGCAACAGACTGCTTCAAACCCCAGCTATTTATGCTGTTTCTGCAAGTTGTTCCCAATTGCTAGCCCTCTTCTCTGTCAAACAGCTGGACCAGTATTGCCTCTCTTCACATCTACGACTGGGTTGGAATGCTTAACTTCTTGCCTTCCAGTTCAGGGGGCTGCTCTTACTCCAGCTCCTGATCTGTAGCCTGAGAAGTGGTGGGTTCTTCACTGTCCAGTTGGGGTTCTGTTGCTCGGTGTTTGACTCCAACTCAGATGCTGAAAGAGGCAGTCCCTCTTCCTTATCCTTGTTGTCAGAGCTGGCCACGACAGCTTTCGTGTGTGGCATGACACCTCCCTCCTATGGTTAGTAGCTTGCTAAATACTGACTTGTGTGATCCACAGAAATCATGAAGAAGAAGGCCAGGCTGTCTACTTGTAATTTTGTTTCTTCAAGTGGTCATCTGTGAAACCACCCATCCTCCCCACTTTGTGTCCTACCAGTCCTAGTGAACTTGGCTGCTGCTTGGGCAGCCATGGAACTGGAGTTTTGGCAGGACCTCCCTCTATATATTGGCTCAGGGAGTGGGTGGTGTTACCACCAAAAATGTATCTTTAGTGATCTAGAACAGTGGTTCTCAACCTGGGGTCCCCAGATGTTTTTGGCCTACAACTCCCAGAAATCCCAGCCAGTTTACCAGCTGTTAGGATTTCTGGGAGTTGAAGGCCAAAAACATTTGGGAACCCCAGGTTGAGAACCACTGATCTAGAAGGTGCTCTGCAAAGGTGTGGGATAACCTTATTTATGTGATTCATAGAGGCAATGCAGAAAAACTAAAATAATACATTTTGATTTTTCAGATTCACAGTATCACTGCTAAAACATAGTATGAATGAACAAAAAAGCTAGCAAAATGTTTCCTTGTCTTACAGGTATGCACTGTAGCAAATTGTGACTATAAAAGCATCAAAACACTGTTTAAAAGATGACTACATAAGTAAGTTTTTAAAAAACGAACAACCCCCAGATAGAAAAACAAAATGATAGCACAAGGCAACATGGTGAAGGAAACATGGAAACAGGAACTGGTTTCAGAACACTGCCTCGGGACTTAATTTGTTGGCATTAATTTAATTTATTAATTAATAAACAGTAATTTTGGAACTCATTCCAACTTAAGTCAATAAATTCCATTAGAAACAAATGTAACTGATATTCCTTCACTCTAAATATTCAATGTAGTTGATAACTTAGTTGATTTAACCTGTTAGTTCCTAAAGAAGTGTATTTGGACTCTGTTTCACACAGCAAAATATTATAATTCACCCCTTGTGTCAGCCGATGGTGTGAAACTCCACAGAAATATTCAATATTATCTTCAAATTACATAATAGGAAAAAAAATGTGAGCCAGAGTTAGAAACATTCTCATAACATGCTATTTGAATGTGATTGGGGACAGAATAAACCATAATTATTACACACCAGAGAAATCTAGGTTGTATCTGATGATACTTTAACATGCCTTATGTTGATGAAAGATGTAAAATATTCAAGAAGCATTAAGATCAACCCCAATTAGATTGCAGGTGCTATTTTCACTGCGCTGCAGGCCTTCTGGCAAGCAATTTAAAAAAGATTCTTCAGGGTTCTCCGGTGTAACCATTCAAATTCAAGGGGCTGCACTAATTAAATGGAGATGTGTGATCTAGCGCCACTTACACATGCCTTAGTTATATTCTGTTTAGATTAATGTGATGTGCTCTATATGTGACTGCTTTTGGAAAGTGTTCAGAAACTTCTGCAGATCTATAATGATGCCATAAGACGAGTGGAGTGAGTTCCAACAGTTTAAGTGACTATAGGCAGTGTAATATATCTTATCTTCAGATAGAAGTACTATTACTATTACTGTAGCACAAAACCAGGATACCCTATCAAGGCACTTGGTGTTTCTGAATATAGACTATTCTGTCCAGATACAGCAAATGGTCCTGATGAGTAAGTAGTTTAGCAGCAGGACCATTCTGTGCCTCTAGTCCATCACAACTCCCTCCTATCTCTAAACAGGTTACCAGCAAGTCTCCCAGCCACATCATTTCACAAAGCTTATTGCGTCAATGGTTGGCCACGGAGAAAGCAGATGGTACCATACAGCAGGAAGGATTTAGCCCGGGGGCTTTCTGTTGTTGCTAATTAACACATGAGATCCCTGCAATTCCATTTTCAGTGTTCACAGTTTTTATAAAGAACCCGAGAAACTAGATTTGAAAATTTACCCCTTCAGTGCATGATTTGTATACATATATAGAGCTACAATATTTTTATTATAATAAATGTGTATGAAATTAATATTAAAGTGCAAGGGCAGATGTCTTCACTGTGTCTGGTTGTGATCCCCAGGTTGTGTTTCAGAAGCTAAACTCGGTCCGTTTAGAACAGTGTTTCTGAACCTGGGGGTCGGGACCCCTGAGGGGGTCGCAAGGGGGTGTCAGAGGGGTCGCCAAAGCCCATCAGAAAACACAGTATTTTCTGTTTGGCATTGGGGTTCTGTGTGGGAAGTTTGACCCAATTCTATCAGTTGTGGGGTCCAGAATGTTCTTTGATTGGAGGTGAACTATAAATCCCAGCAACTGCAACTCCCCAATGTCAAGGTCTATTTTCCCCAAACTCCACCAGTGTTCACATTTGGGCATATTGAGTATTTGTGCCAAGTTTGCTTCAGATGCATCATTGTTTGAGTCCACAGTACCTTCCAGTATTTTCTATTGGTCATGGGAATTCTGAGTGCCAAGTTTAGTTCAATTCCATCATTGGTGGAGTTCAGAATACTCTTTGATTGCAGGTGAACTATAAATCCCAGCAACTATACCTCCCAAATGATAAAAATCAATCCAGCCCCCAACCCCACCAGTATTCAAATGTGGACGTATCAGGTATTTGTGCCAAATTTGGTCCGATGAATTAAAATACATTCTGAATATCAGATATTTACATTACGTTTTAAACCGAGGCGGGATGACCATCTGCCAGGGGTGCTTTGAATGCAATATTCCTGCTTCTTGGCAGGGGGTTGGACTGGATGGCCCATGAGGTCTCTTCCAACTCTATGATTCTATCATTCATAACAGTAGCCAAAATTACAGTTATGAAGTAGCAACGAAAATAATTTTATGGTTGGGGGTCACCACAAAATGGGGGGCTGTATTAAGGGGTCACGGCATTAAGAAGGTTGAGAACCACTGGTTTAGAAACTGGTTAAGTACTTGGATGAGAGACTACCAAGGAATCCGAGATGATGTAGGCAAATTTTCAAAGGAAGGAAATGGCAAAACCATCACTGTGTATTACTATGAAATTAACTGGGTTGTCATGTGTTAGTAGGTGACTTGAAGGCACACACACTTGTGGTCACTTCTGAGTTGCATTTTTGATTTTCAGTCAAAAATTTGGTATTCATGGCAAAATTTCCTCCCTGGTCCCAGTGAAGCTGGTGAGCCCTAAAGTTAAGAATACTGTGCAAAATACTGATAAATATAGCTTTGGGAATATCTCAGTTGAAAAGGTGAAACAGTGAAAATAAACCTAACCCATTAAAGTCCTGTGAGGGAGAGAAAGAAAGCCATCTCAAGGCTGAATTGTCACTTCTTTAACAAGAAGCCTATTGGGACAGATGAAGCAAAGACCACAGTGCACTATGACCTAGTTTTCAAATGCTTGCAGAGGAAAGGAAAAGAGAGGTGGGGGAGTGGATGGATTAATGTGCACATGACATCTATTTTGGGAAATGCAAATTTCCAACTTATGCACCAGAGGAGAAAGATGAATAATAGGGTGTGAGCGGGTATCTCAGCTCAGACTGGAAAACTGTTTCATGTTTTCTCACCCATCTCTCACTGTCTTCTTTGGAGAACTGTGCTTATGTGGATGACCAAAATGCAGGTGGAAATACTCAATAAGAGAAGCCACAACCCTGAGTTTGTAAGACATGGTTGTTGATGACAGAGTGACTCAGAGGTTTCCTATATTTAGGGTTATCATAAGTCAAAGTCAACTTCATGGCAGTTAACACTCACAAATGTGGAAGCAAGAAGAGAAAAGTGATAAAGCTGGATCCTGAATAGGTTGTAGATAATTTACAAAAATATAAATCTCAGTTGTAAAATAGAGCCACGGTTAAACTCTTGTGCCCGTTGAACTGCTGACTTTACGAGTTTCTTCCCCACAAACAATCTGCTTCATCTCTATCACATCTTGATTTTAGTATTTTAGTATCTTAGTTTTTATCTTGCACATGTGGTCCGCTCATTGTTATGTTATGTTATTTTATTTTACTGTGTATGATTTTGCTTTATCATCTTTGTACTCATATGTTGTATGTTGTTGTGTTGTTATTGTTTTGGTTTTACTTTATTGTAATATGCTGTTGGGCTTGGCCTCATGTAAGCTGCCCTGAGTCCCCACTGGGGAGATGGTGATGGGATATTAAATAAAGACTATTATTATTATTATTATTATTATTATTATTATTATTATTATTATTGAAGGTCGGTGGTTCGAATCTGGGGAGTGGGGTGAAGCTGTCTGCCAGCTTCAGCTTCCCATGCGAGGACATGAGAGAAGCCTCCCATAAGGATGGCAAAATATCCTAACATTCCCTGGGCAACATCCCTGCAGATGGCCAATTCTCTCACAGTTTCTCAAGTCGCTTCTGACACAATAATAAACATTGCAAAATTAGGAATAGGTTCAATTCATAATACAAAACTTATTTGTTAGTTAATTTACCTAATTTTCAATGGGCTTGTTTGTTTTCATATTAAGATAAGAATGAAAAACTAGGTGGAACCAATGGCAAGTTAATAAAATTGAATTTACAGGACCTTGGTTCAAGATTGGGAAAGGAGTACGGCTGTATGCGCTCACCCTACCTATTAGTTCAAAGTTTAAATAGTCTATTCTTTAAGCATTCTGTTTCAGTCTCTTCTCTGTTGCATACAGACTAACACTCTCTTCTGATAAATACTGTGCACAATTAACTTCTAATACATACAGACTGAATTCTGCATCATACTTAAATGCATACTGTACTGACTCACTGATGCATACTGCCTACTATACTATACTCATCTGTACTACTTCTAAAATGGAATCTCAGTCTGAATAGTCCCAGATCTGGTCACATGGTCTGTAGTCCCTCCCACAACCTCAAACATAGAGTTAAGGGGAAAACTGCATACCAATATACACACACAAAATAGTTGACAATCAATTACAGTGTTCCCTCGGTACTCTGCAGTTCGCTTCCTGAGGACCTGCTGCTTCATTTTTTTTAAATTAATTTAAAATACAAGTACAGAGGGAACACTGTATACACAGATCTATAAACCCCACTTGCCAAAGTAGCACCGGCGGAGGTGCAGAGAGGGCCGCCAAGGCAGCTTCTGCTGAGGCTTCTTTCTAATCACTCTTCCTCGGGTGACCAGGTGAGAGCCCCATGCCAGTGGGGAAGCAGGGAAGGAGGAAGGGTGGTTCCAGCAAAGGGAGGGGGGAGAAAAGAAGGGGGAAAGAGGAGAGGAAGAGGGGAAGAGAGGAGTGGGTGGAGCTATACTGTACATATACTTACTTAGGCGATCCCTCGTTATCCGAGTAGGATAGTCTTCCACGATCAGTGTACTGGCAGTGGCTCCGTAGGTGACTGTGGAGCCCTATTCTTGATCAGTATCTTCTCCCGCAGTGAGGGCATTTGTTCCAAGGTGGAAGGCGATCCCGGTCGGGGTTGGCTTGATGCACCTTCCTCTTGGCATGTTTCTCTCTTTCACCCCCCATTCGTGCCTCTTCAAATTCTACAGCACTGCTGGTCACAGCTGACCTCCAGCTGGAGCGCTCAAGAGCCAGGGCTTCCCAGTTCTCAGTGTCTATGCCAGAGTTTTTGAGGTTGGCTTTGAGCCCATCTTTGAATCTCCTTTCCTGCCCACCAACATTCCTTTTTCCATTCTTGAGTTCGGAGTAGAGCAACTGCTTTTGGAGAAGGTGGTCGGGCATCCGGACAACGTGGCTCTTCCAGCGGAGTTGATGGCGGTGGACCATCACTTCAATGCTGGTGGTATTTGCTTCTTCCAGCACGCTGACATTTGTCCGTTTGTCTACCCAAGAGATTTGCAGGATTTTCCAGAGGCAACACTGATGGAATCGTTCCAGGAGTTGCATGTGATGTCTTTAGACAATCCACGCCTTGCAGGAATATAGCAGGATTGGGAGGACAATAGCTTTATAAACAAGCACTTTGATATTCCTACGGATGTCTCGGTCCTCAAACATTCTCTGCTTCATTTGGAAAAAAGCTGCACTTGCAGAGCTCAGGCGGTGCTGTATTTCAGTGTCAATGGAGAGGTGGCTGCCAAGGTAGCGGAAATGATCAACATTTTCTAATGTTACACCATTAAGCTGTATTTCTGGCATATTTCTGGCATATTTTGGTTTTCTCGATGTTCAATGACAGGCTGAGCTTCTCATATGCTTCTGCGAAGGTGCTTAGAGTGCTTGTAGGTCTTCTTCTGAATGCTTCAGACAACGTTATCATCAGCATATTATTATATATAGTGTCCCTATATCATGGTTTTTCAGTTATTGTGGGGGTTCCTGGAATGGAACCCCCACGATAGGCGAGGGAACACTGTATATACATAACAAATAACTAGTATAGGAGGCTTGTAGAAGATTGCTATTTCTAACAGAGACGTCAGCATTATATGGTCTTTATGGTATGATTAAAAAAAGGGAACTCCTACTACAGTGTAAAACAATCATACAATTTTCAGTCAGGAGAAGACTCAAGTAAATCATGAAGCCTATTCCTACCATGCTACTACGTTAAAAGGACATTCATGTGAGTGTTCAAGGTAACAGCATAGTGTGTGCTAAGAGAATTATTAATCTCCCCAAAGGCTTTTCAGCCCGAGGTGCACTGGTAGACATATCCTTAGATTAAACTTCCATTAGCAGATCTCTGTTTTTCATCAATCTTTCATTAGCACATGACTTAGAAAATCATCTGGTCAGGCACCATTAAAAGGTTTTTCATCTTCCAAAGAGAAATTCAACCAAATAAATTACAATTGGGGGGGGGGGGGAGTCCAAGGACTTCAAGATAGCAATGACTTTCAAAAAACTCAGTAATCAAGAGGCAGGAGTAACTATATTACCTGACATAATTTCCCTAGAAAGGCTGATGTGATAATTTTGAATGCTACTCTATTGTTCAGGTGGGGAGGAAGTCCATATATGTCCTTCCCACCCTCTTGTTTCTCTATGCAAACCCAGCCCACTGGAGCAATTTCGTTGAGACTCTGGATTTCACCCTTATTAGTTTCTCATTTAATTCCGCATCACCAATAGCATGAATAATAATAATAATAATAATAATAATAATAATAATAATAATCTTTATTTATACCCCGCAACCATCTCCCCAAATGGGGCTCGGAGCAGCTTACATGGGGCTAAACCCGGACAACATGTTACAGCAAAATAAAACCGAAACATAAACAACAAGCAACATCATCAAAATTACATAGAAAAAAAAAGGTATAAATACAGTAACAAAATAACATTCCAATAAACACAATCACGATAACAGTGGGCTTGCTGAAAGAAGCACACAATCTGGAATGTTAGTTTTAAGGGTAATTCTATAAAAGCAACTACATCCCTCTAATAATAATAATAATAATAATAATAATAATAATAATAATCATCATCATCATCCTTTATTTATACCCCGCTACCATCTCCCTGAGGACTCGATGTGGCTTACAAGAGGCCGAGCCCAAATACATCAATAAAAACAACACAGCAATACAGACAATAAATAAACTCATAAACAGTCATAATAACACCACGACGCATTAAAAACCTATGGCAGGGCCAAATGTAATGATTAAAAATTTTAAAATACTGAGCATGACAAGGTGACATATAACTAGGATGAGTATTTGGAGAGAAATGGAGCGAGCAGACAATCCTAGATCATTAGTAAAGTGCGATTAGGGACATGTTGCTTAAGGTTCCTTATTCTGGGAAGGCACACTGGAACAACCACGTTTTCAGGCTCCTCTTAAAGACTGCCACAGTTGGGGCATGTCTAATGTCCTTGGGGAGTGAGTTCCAGAGTCGAGGGGCTACCACCGAGAAGGCCCTATCCCTCGTCCCCACCAATCACGCTTGCGATGGAGGTGGGATCGTGAGCAGGGCCTCTCCAGATGAACGAAGGGATCGTACACAGAGATACAGTCACGCAGGTAGGCGGGTCCCGAACCGTTTAGGGCTTTGTAGGTAAGCACCTGCACCTTGAATTGGGACCGGAAAATGAACGGCAGCCAATGGAGCTCCTTGTAAGGGGCACCAGTTAACAGCCTGGCCTCCGCCCGTAACAACAACAACAACAACAACAACAACAACAACACTTAATTTATATTCCACCCTTCTCCCAGTGGGGACTCAGAGCAGATACCGACAAACATTCAATGCCTTCTCACAATACAATGAGACACACAAACACAAACAAAGGCAAGGGCTTCTCCTTTCATTTCCAGCAACCAAAGTATTTACAATTACATCACAAAGGGAGAGTTTTTCCTTGATTATTGACAAAAGTAATGCAATGTAGTCACACTTTTGTTATCGCACCAAAGATTAATGACAAGAAAATAATGATTTATAATTCTTTTCTTCAACCTTTGTCTCCTTGTGTTGCTTGTCTCAGTGTGTAATGCATATTAAATTAGGGCTCTCATTTAGTGTATTACAAACAACCCAGAAAAGCAAGGGCACGTGAGATGTTTCCACCCTTTTCATCATTTTCTCACAGGGATGTAAAGAATATTCTCAACAAGCTATGTGAGTCTTTGCAAAATGTTCATCATTTCTCACATGTCAGGACGTTTTGCAAACATATTAATATTTGTGCAAAATACTATGCTTTTAAGCAATTTTTTCACAAAAGATGACCCAAAAGAGAAAAATCATTGAAAATACTCAAATGCTTTCATAATTTTACCCTATGGTAAAATTATGGTGAATTTCCAAAACAATTAATTTTACATATAAGTCATAATTACTCAATAAGTACAAGATAAATATGATTCTTTTGTATTTGATGTCTAGATATAGAACTATATCTAATCTACCCAATCCCACTTAGACATCTTGAAAAGCAAACATACTTGTTTTTTTTCCTTTTTAAAAATACAAATAACCCAGAAAATTGTGCACAAGACATTAGGCCAATGCTGTTTCATTGACCTAATGCCTGTATACAGAGGTTTTAGCAAGTATCGTAAATCTAAATTGCTGTATCAGTAAGCAACAATCTGATTCATACAATGTTTTTTCTCAGCACATGAACCGTCATCAGTTCCAACACTAAATTGGGAAACGTTAGTATAAACTGGGCAGTACAATAATGCAGCAACAGCAAAGTGTGCTGTTGTTAGCAGCCAACTGGGTAGCTTGCTACTTATTCTGCACTGAAAAAAACCAATTATACTCTTTTACAATCTGTAATGGTGTGTGTGTGTGTGTGTGTGTGTGGAGGGGGTGTGTTGAGGAAAACAATTGGTAGGGGATGAGTTAAGGACACTTTCCTTGCTCCAATTCAAATTGCTTGATATGGGTGCTTTACACTGGAGTACATTAAAGCTTCAATGCACGTCACTGCTTGCACATACCATATATAGAAGACGACTGGGTGTATAGGAATACCCCAACTTTTCCAGTTAAAATATAGGGTTTGGGATATATTTGCTGTATAAGACTACCCCTCTTCCAACGCACACCAAACAAAATTTTTAAAAGCATCAGATTTGATTTCAATATGGCAATTTCCCTATTACTGTACCTCCTTCTCTGCCTCTCCGATCTCGCACATGCGCACCTGCACCACTTCACTGCAGTCTTCGGGAGCGAGATCTGAGAGGCAGAGGAGGAGGTATGGTAATAGGATACAAGGGCGGGCCAGGCAGGTAAAAGAGGTGTGTTTTTCTGGGCCCAGAGCCATTCTATCTCTTTTTTCCATACACCGGGCGCCCAGGACAACTGTAGCTTGCTCCGCCCTTCACTTACACCTTCCCGGTGAGGCACCCCTTCACCTCATCATCGGGACCGCATTAAGTCCACGAATCCTGATGAATGGATTTTCTTCTACCATACTTGTACAACATCACCCTTAACGTTTTCATACAGTGCTGCATACGGCAGGGACGTGGCCACTGCCATTTTTGAGCTCCCCCCACAATATGCAGCAACCACAAATTCTCCAATCCGGATTGGAAGTTTCAGCACCCGCTCTATAAGATGACTCCCGGCGTATAAGACTACCCAGCATATAAGACGACTTCCATGCATAAGGCTACTCCAACATATAAGACGACTCCTGTGTAAAAGATTACTCCCACGTATAAGACAACTCCCGCATATAAGACAATCCCTGACTTTTGAGAAGATTTTTTGTGGTTAAAAAGTAGTCTTACACGCCAGAATATATGGTACATTGTTTTAAAAATAGCTAGTATAACTAGTTAACTAGCACATCTATTGTCAGATACAATCAGAAGGCTTTGTTTTTTTGTCTTTAAGCTTATTATTTTCTAGAGCATTTTCTTTCTGATGAGACCTTCTGAAAATCCTACATGAATCTACATTTATGTACAGTGATAGAAGTGGTTAAAATATTTTAAGTATAACTTGAATGGTAGATAGAAGACTACATTTAGACAAAGTGACGATTTGTGTCTTATCTCTATGTGACTGAGCCTCGGGCTCATGTGACACTCCCTCCTTCAACACAACATCAAGAAGGAGAGAAGCCTCGCTTCAGTTCCCAATTAATTGAAATTCAGATTATATCAGAACTTTAAAGTGTGATTAGTCTTAACTATGGTTTATTCAAGTCCATTTAGGTTTAGATGTAATACAAAACACAGGTTCGGTTAATTGATTGATTTTTAAACTGTTCTTTTGGGGAAAGTGCTTTCAAAAAACAAAACCATATAATCTGTAGAAAGTATTAAAATGCGAAATTATTAAAATAAGTGTACGGCGCTAGAAAAAGTACATTTAAATGGAAACAATACATAAAACAAAAGTGAAAAAACACTGATATAAAGTTACCCAAAGACTGGATTAAAAAGAGTCTGTGAAGTCTCTTGCAGGCCTGTGAAGAACTCCACATACTTCCTGAGGATTGCAGAAAAAAATGTCCTATCCTTTTAAAATGTTGAACAAGTGATCAGGGTCTCAGATATGGATTTGTACACTTGTGCAAACATAGGTAAAGGTAAAGGTTTCCCCTGACATTAAGTCTAGTCATGTCCAACTCTGGGGGGTGGTGCTCATCTCCATTTCTAAGCCAAAGAGCAGGCATTGTCCGTAGACACCTCCAAGGTGATATGGCCAGCATGATTGCATGGAGCGCTGTTACCTTCCTGCAGAAGCGGCACCTATTGATCTACTCACATTTGCATGTTTTTGAACTGCTAGGTTGGCAGAAGCTGGGGCTAACAGCGGGAGCTCACGTTGCTCCCTGGATTTGAACCACTAATCTTTTGGACAGCAAGTTCAGCAGCTCAGCATTTCAAGGCTCTTCTGAGCTCTTGGACCAGTTCTTAAACACGCTTCTAGAATGAGCTTCGTGTATTCCAAGTAGACTGGAACATACTTAGTCCTAATCTTTTTTTATACACTTCATTGGATGTGTTGCAATAGCAGATTCCCAGATTAGTTTAGTGTTTACACCTTATTTTATTTTTCTGATTATTTAATATTTAATGTTTATTTCACTTAAGTGATATTTGTCTTTACTGTTCTAATGTAGCACAAATCCTATGTAAAATGATACTACGTATTTTTGATATTAATATTGAAATCTGAAATATATACAGAAAGTCTTTGTGAAAACATACAGGAGTGCAAAAAGCTCTGCAACCTTTTAGGCCTTTACAAGATTGAGAGCATTTTAATGTAGGCGCAGAAGGAACACCCCATAAACAAAACTGCATCCACAAGTTCACTCAAACAATGTGCCTGGCCCTTGAAAAGGAATGTAGCCTCATATATATTTGTTGCATATCTCCATTAAGTTCAACTGATATCCTGATCCACTAAACTTTTGTTTTGTGGAGGTTAAATTTCAGCTTCTTTGCTCTCATAACTCCGAAGTCCTTGAGGACTTTTGTGATCAGACAACACTACGTACGCAACACGATTTTTGTCTCTGGGTTATAAATGTCATTTCCTAAGTGGTTGTATTATAAAAACATGTGTTCAGTTTAGTAAACTGCACAAACTTTATTTTTGCAAGACATCCTGCAGCACATTTTGCGACAGTATAGTTTTTCAATAACTATCTGATAGAGTCTCACCACTTCAACATAATTTGTGGCCACAAAATCTAACTTTCTGGAGTATAACAACTACTTTCTAAGCAAGTACTATTAAACAGGAAATTATACTTTGACCCCAGGAACAGAAAAATCTTCAAATGTTGTTATATAGTGTAATGAGAACACCTCTTAGGATCAGAAGATGGAAAAGAAGACTTCATGGAGAACCTGTGGGTTCCTCAGCCTAAACCTTTGAATAACTTTGCCCGGTAATTTAGATTGTAGAATATTTGTACAAGAGATTTCAACACTGTAGAAAGAAATATTTTTCAGACTCACCGGCCATTGTCACGGCCTACTCCCCAGACCCGGATGCTCACAATGGGCTGAGAATGCAGAATACTGCGATCCATGGGGTCAACCAAATTTAGCATGTCGTTCTCCAAGATAAGATACATGTCTTTTCCCTAATTAAAAAGACACGAAAAACATTGTCTGTTACTTCTAGAAAGCGTACAGGAAGATTGATATATACAAAAAATACTAAGCTTTTGTCCACCAAGATAATCTCTTCTCCAAATCCACCCTCCCTCAACAAGCCTTATTTCCACACAAAGATGCAAAGAACAGGACCTCCAACCTCCCCTTGTCAGCTGGGTGCCAAATACAGTTGTTGTTGATGTTGTTGTTACTTTCATTTATTTATACCCCACTTTATTATTATTATTTTATTGACACAAAAACAAAGTATGTCACAGCAAACGAGATATATGCTGGATTGCGTATCACAAAGTCACCAGTCAAACACTTCCAAAGCATCTAGGACTGTGTGATGCATTTTTGAATGATGTGCGCAGATCCAAGTAAGGTGGCCTTTTGTAGTTGACAGATCGTGATTTTATCCTATTATTACTATATTATTATTATTATTATTATTATTATTATTATTATTATTATATTGAAGAAGCATGTTTTATGCTGTAATAGATTCAAAATACAGAAAGAGAGATTCTGCCTGAACATTAGGTAAAACTTCCTGACAGTAAGGGCTGTTTGGCAGTGGAATATGTTTTATGTAACTATGATGTTTATTGTTCGCCATTTCGGTTTGTGTTTTGGCTTTTCTTTATTGTAATTGTCATTTGGGCTTGGCCTCATGTAAGCCGCTCCGAGTCCCCATTGGGGAAATGGTGGCGGGGTATAAATAAAGTTTATTATTATTATTATTATTATTATTATTATTATTATTATTATTATTATTATTGCCTCAGTGTGGTGGAATCTCTGGATGGCCATCTGTTGTGAGTGTTTTCATTGTCTATTCCTACATAGCAGGGGGTTGGACTTGATGACCCTTGTGATCTCTTCCAACTCTCTTATTCTCTCTAATGTGTTAGAAACATGTTGGTAGAATGATTAACCCTTATTGTGACCAAACAGGGAAGCTGTTACATTTTGATTCCCCTCTTAAGAAGAGTCCGTACAGACTGAAGCTTGCATATAACTGTAGGAGCCTTCATTTCGTATAGTCACAGCTGAAGACAGCTCTTCTAAAACTATTTTGCATTGGATTTCTGTTAGGAAGACAGCTATCATTGCCCACTTGCACAGCAACATTTATAAATAATAATAATAATAATAATAATAATAATAATAATAATAATAATAATAACAACAACCACTGCAAAGACTCTGGCACAAACCAGTCAAGGTGGTCCCAGTGGTGAAGGGCACACTGGGTGCAGTGCCTAAAGACCTTGGCCTGCACTTAAACACAATTGGCGCTGACAAAATTACCATCTGCCAGTTGCAGAAGGCCGCCTTACTGGGATCTACACACATTATTCGCCGATACATACTTGGGAAGTGTCCGACATGTGATCCAATTCAACAGCCAGCAGAGTGTCTGCTGTGGACTCATATCATCGTGTTATAATAATAATAATAATAATAACAACAACAACAACAACAACAACAAGTTGTTACATGATAATAATAATAACAATAAACTTTATTTATATCCCACTCTATCTCCCAGAGGGGACTCAGAGCAGTTTTCCTAGATAGCGAAAACAAGGAGGTTACTCTATTGACTATTTTACTTCCCTATTCTTTCTGCCTCTGGCATTTCTTGCCTGAATTTGGAAAAAGGCCAAGTGGCAGAAAGGTGTCACCAGAAAGCAAGGAGGCAGATAAGACTGAAACATTTCTTACCTCTCCCCAAATGCCAACAGTGTCTCGTATATCGTTTTTACAATAAGAGAGCTGTCGGATGCAATTGTTTACAGCAACACTGCTTTTTCCAGGAGCCAAATCTTCCTCTGCCATTTCTACCCATCCTAAAGAACGGACAGCAAAGCACTGTAAAGAAAGAAGAAACATGTCTCATGGTTTAGATTGTAATGATTTCTACTACTTTTACCATCCACTACAAAGACAACAATATTAAACATTTGCACTCTTCTATCATCCCAAGAGAAATCTATAGCTCATCAAGCTGCTTATTTCTTAATGTCTCGCAAAACACACATTTATCTCTCTAAGTGTATCTTTAAACTAAGAAAAGCTAAAGAAGAATCCAGCCAATTCAGTCCAGGTGTACCTATGTTGTACCTGCATGGAGACCTTTAGCAGTCCATACAATCCAGTGACATCGGTAGTCTGTACTTGTGACTATTGCTAAAGGTTTCTTTGCAGGCACAACACTGAGCATCTGGGCTGGCAAACTGCATCACTGCCTCCGCTGCTTCTTTGCCACATTGACTGTAGCAGAAAAGAAATGGGGGACAGCAAGAAATAAAAATGACTACTGGAGAGGAGGAACTAAATTCATGGAATGCTCAACATCATAGTTCTCTCCTTGTGGAATGAAAAAGCAGGATATAAATAAACATAATAATAACAATAACAACAACAACAACAATAAAAACACCATCATTCACAAAACACAGCTGCTACCACTAATGGTGCACTGTTCAGAAAAGTGTGTTACATGATACTGTAGTAATAATTCATGGTGTGAAATAAGCTTTATTTCCCTGCAAGCATATGGGTTGTCACAGAATGGTGCAAAGCATCTGTAAAGTGTCATCAGTTGTTGTAGCTTGGAAACATTTGAAAAGGAGGGATCATATGGAATCTTTGATGCTTTCTTTGGAACCACGAATTTCCATGTGTTTCACCAGAACAAAATAGAGAATGTTGACAAAAATATTCTTTTCTGAATGCCATCATCAATAGAAAAAATATATAAATTACAATATTTAAATTAGAGAGTTTGAGAATATTGTGTTTACGTGTCCTTTGGTAATATATTATAAATATTTAATATTTATATTTATATATAAAAATATAATATATATTATATTATAAATATATTATATTTATACATAGAATATATACTACCTGTCCAAACGTATCTCCTGTCATGAACCATCAAGAAGTTTAAGATCTTCAGGAGAGGCCCTGCTCTCGATTCCACCACTATCGCAAATACAGTTGATGAGGATGAGAGACAGGGCCTTTTCAGCAGTTGCCCCCCACCTATGGAACACCCTCTCTAGAGATATCAGATTGGCCACCTCCCTCTTGTCTTTTAGAAGGAAAATCAAGACCTGGTTATGGGGCCAAGCGTTTGATCAGTGAAAGATCACACAACTTATGGCAATGAATTGACCCAGACTGGATTTTGGATTTTAATGGATGTGTCTTAATTAATTGTTTTAATTGTTGTTTTAATTTTTAATATTTTGATTGTACTTTGGTTGTTTTTATGACGCTAGCATCGTATGATGCTTTATTAGGCCGTCCAGAGTCCCCCCCTTGGGGGGAGAAGGGCAGGGTATAAATATAGGAAATAAATAAATAGATAAATAATAACATAGAACAACATAAAATAACTTTGGAGAATAACTTGCTAATTTCTGTGAAGCCTTCTGTTTTTTGGCACAGCAAAAGCCACTTCAAAAAGCTGTCGGCTCAAAGATGGATCCATGTGAGCCCAGATGGACTTCACAAACATGAACTTGATCGCATTCACTGCAACCGTTGTGGCATAATAGATATAGCACTAGTACCATCTTTAATCATTGGAATTGATCACAGATGTTCCTCTCAGTCAGAATAGTGTCAGGTTGGACTGACTGTTGAATGGAAAACCCCCATGACGACTACTAGACACTGATGCAGAATCAACAGCAGCAGCCTTGACAATTTTTCGCTCTTTGCCTGACACTGACAAGGACTACAAACAACTTGTGGAAAGGCTTGTAGGAATCAACCAAGGACCACAACCTGTGCCTCTTGCCATGCCACAAGAAGGTTGTTGGAAGAAACGAGATGTCTGTTAGACCAAATAAGAAATGCCAATCGATCCTTTCCTGAATTTCATGAATTATCCAGGACATGCGGAGAAGTAGTGGATCGTGATCACAAGGATTATGAGAAGTCATGTTTGCTTTCCATAGCTGAAGCCAAAAGGAGTCTCAAAAAGTCTGCTCATGATATTAGCAGGGTACAGATAGACAATCCCATGTTTAAAGACCAGTGAAGGAAACCAAGCCACTTCCAAATTTCTCATTGAGCAGGAGATGCGATTGTTTTACACCGATCTATTTTGCACTGCTCTGCCACAACAGCTTCACCCTCCTTCTTCATCCAACACCACCCTTCCCTTCCTCTCGCCTGAAGTTCGTTCGGCCATTGAAAACATATCAGATGGAAAGGCTTCTGGTCAAGACAGTATCACCGCAGAACCTTTAAAAGCGTGGGGACCACCCCTTTACAAAGAACTTGCCTGCTGCTTCTCTCATTATCTAGCAGACAGCTATGTACCAAAAACTTGGAACACTTCAAAAACAATCCTCTTATATAAGAAAGGAGACAAAGAAGATCTGAGGAACTGCCACCTAATAACTCTCCTACTGGTTTTCTACAAAGTCAACGGGTATATTGTAGCCCGCATCAGAGAATATTGGAGCAGGCACAGACAATTGAACAAGCTGGATCCCGTCACTCATTCTCCACCATTGATCATATCCTGACTGTTCATAGAATATTGGAAGCTGCCCACAAATACCAAATACCACTCGTCCTCACTTGACTAGAGGAAGACATTTGACAGTGTGGAACCAGAGTACGTATGGAACAATCAGAGGAAGCAAAGAGTACAGGAAGAGTACATCAACATCATCCAAGCATGCTACAGAGGATATACAACAATGCTAATGGCTTTCAATGACATTGTTGTACCTGTAGAAAAAGGCAGGCCTGTAGCGAGGGGGGGGGGTTTAGGTGTTCAACCCCCCCCCCCCGAAATGTTTCAGATTTTTTTTAAAAAACTGGTTTACTCATGAATTTTAACTGGTTAACCAAATCCCCATGCTAAGTCTATGAGATGCAAAAAATTAAGAGTCCCTCCAGAACTGCAAGCACTATCTCAGGCAAATATTGACAATTTATTCACACTGTTTGGAACCCGCCTACCTGCTTGACCGCATCTCTGTGTACGAACCCACATGATCTCTTCGTTCATCTGGAGAGGCCCTACTCACGATCCCACCTGCATCGCAAGTGCAATTGGCGGGGACGAGGGATAGGGCTTTCTCGGTGATGGCCCCTCGACTCTGGAACTCTCTCCCTAAGGACATCAGGCAAGCCCCAGCCAGGATAACTGCATGCCCATCCCCCTTCAAACACCTACCCTTTCCACCTGGTCATGCCCAGCACTTTTTAATTTTAATTATTACATTTGGCCCTGCCACAGATTTTAATTGCGTCATGGTGTGTTGTTAATGTTATTGCCTTGTTTTTAGAGTTATTTTGCTGTATTGTTGTTGCTGTTTTTACTGTTGTATTTGGGCTCGGCCTCTTGTAAGCTGCACCGAGGCCTCCGGGGTACAAATAAAGGATTATTATTATTATTATTATTATTATTATTATTATTATTATTGTCATTATGGGGTGTGTGTGTTGAATGTTCTCATTAAGGAGACCAGACTTGGTGGAGGTGGTTGACAGAGGCAGAGCTGCAGACTATTGAAGGCTGCTCTGCCCCCTGCTGTGCTCTTTGCTTTAGCGTGAGCTAGGAGGCAGGTTTCACCCCCCCCCCTGTGAAATTTTCACACACACCCCCCCCCCCGAAAATTCCAACCCCTCCCAAAAAATTTTTCTGGCTATGGCCCTGGAAAAAAGGTGTACATCAAGGTGATCCCATCTCATCTAACCTTTTTTCTGCTATTCTGGAAAGTGTAATAGGAAGCTGTAATTTATCAGACAAAGCTTAATCACCAGTGTTTTATCAGTGGCATGGTTTTAATCATGCATACAGCCTTAGAAGTATTCAGAATGCTTAGCAAGCTTTGTAGAAGTTGGTCAATTGGATTAAAGATGGACACACAAAAGACAAAGGTACTCCGAAACAACTTAGCAGATGGTGCTACAATGACAGTAGATGGCGTCAACCTTGAAAATGTAAAATATGTCTACCTCAGAAGACTGTTAACATCAAGGAAGGAAGCTGGAGTTGAACAGATGAGGAAAGCATGATGGACCATTTACAATTCTATTAAAACTGCTGTAGACTCAACTGGAAGTACATCTCTATGAACTCAATTGTTTGATTTGACTGTGCTATCTGTCCTATGCTATGGTGCAGAGACGTGGACAATGACAAAGGCTCTCTCAGAACAACTACAGGTCACACATGACTCCCTTGAAAGACAGCTTGTTGGTATGTCTCTTCAAATGCAGAGAGAAAGCGGACTGAACAAAGAGGATGTTTGGAAAATATAAAAAGTGAAAGATCCTCTCTGCCACGTTGGCCAACTCAAACATCGCTTTGCAGGCCACATGATGCGCATAATAGATGGGCGCTGGAGCAATGCCATGGCACTCGCAGGGTAGGATGAGACTTCTTGTTCCTCCTCCCATCCGATGGTCTGTTTCATTCCATATGGTGTATAATATGAGAGATGAACATGGTCGTACAATGGTACACTGATCAACTCATTTTCGAAATAGATACGAATGGAGGTGATTAGAGATTATTATTATTATTATTATTATTAATAATAATAATAATAATATTGTGATACTGTGATCTGCACAAAAGCTGAGGAGGAATGGATTGTCTAAGTATTACCAACATAAACATTTACCATATATGTTTAAGGGTGGAAACTATTTGGGTTTTAAAGTGAAATAATACATAGGGTGTCAAAATATAGACAGCCTTTAGCAGGCACTAGTAGTTATATGATTGCTTGAAGGCTAAGTAAATATATATTATTTGAAGACACAGCTATGTCCGTCTGGAATACAGTATCAGCACGCAAACGGACCTCAACGCATCTTTGAAACTGATGATAGCATAAGTTTTTGTAGACTAAGTCTATGTGCATTTCAAGGAAGTAGAATTAGGCCTATTTAATCACTTAGAAATTCCATCTTATATTACAGTTTTACGTAATATGTTCAAATCCTCATTGCTCAGCAGTGACCTGCTCGCACTGTTGGAACATAGAATTGCAAACCACACTTATCTTGTAATTTTGCAATATTTTTCTACAATTGGAATCTTTAATCATGTTAAGGGTATATACTATACAATACGCAAAATCCCCCAGAATTATAAATTGTCAAGATGCATATATTTGGGGAGGGGGCACATGTTGTATAGTGTTTGTTTTCTATAGTGACTGCAAGCCACTTAAAACATCCAAGTTTATTCTTCAATGCTGCTGCCCCCCTGTGCCTAAAATCTGCACTGTTGCCAAAATCTAGTATATGCTATTCCTCAGAAACCCAAGAATACATTATCCTGGGATTTTGTTTGCTTTTAATATGGATTCTGACTATTTGTTTGTGCCGTACAGTTTGCGTTATAAACAAATATCTGCCATAGAGAGGGGCGTGGAAGAAGAGAAACTTTAACCATTTCAGAGTTATAGCACCTAGAGATAGATTTATTAGATAATTTACCAGAAAGCTGGAATGGGAACTTTAAGAGTTCCATTTTGGATATAAAAGAGATGGGGATATTTGATTATTTCCAATTAATAAACAATTCTTCACCTTGCATTCTCTGACCACCTCTAGCTCTCCTTTCCTAGACCCTTATTATGGACTCACTAGGTGGACAGAAACTCAAGAAGTGGCAAAAAAGGATACTTTGGGGACATAGGAGTTTAACGAAAGAAAGCCAATGATACTTCTGTCTCACTGGCACATTTTCCTCTGACATAAAAAAACAAGTCATGTGCAGGACCTCCACCATCATTGCTACAAATATAAACATATTTTTCATAACCCTTGGCTTTGTGGGCAACTTTGATTTATCAGCACCAAGGATGGGAATCACAAAGCCTGATGCATGTTGTTGGACTGCATTTCCCACCACTACTCCTTTAACAAAAAATGGGAATAGTGGCAGAAATGATAGGGAATTATAGGGATGCCTTGCATCACAAAAAAAGAAAGAAAGGGCGGGGGGGGGGGGGTGTCAACATCTTTCATCAACTTTCCAGAGCACAGTCCAGTGTAACTCCCAGGTGTTTTGGTGTACTGCAATGCTCCAATGAGATTCCTTCCTGGGTAATCTTCCGAGTTTGGGATGCTTGTCTGTTCTTAAGATGAAAAGCACACATCTGCATTTTAGAAGGATTAGGGATCAGTTGGTTTTCTCTGTAATAGGCTGTAAGAGCACCTAAAGTGTCAGAGAGTTTCTGTTTTTGCTTGAATATCAAGCAAAACATGGGTGCTAGAAATAATATCACACAAAAGCTGACTGGCACAACCTGGGGATCACAACCAGACACAGTGAAGACATCAGCCCTTGAGCTTTGCTACTCTGCTGTTGCATATGCATGCCCAGTGTGGAATACATCTCACCACGCTAAAACAGTGGATGTGGCTCTTAATGAGGCATGCTGCGTTATCACAGGATGTCTACACCCTACACCACTGGAGAAATTATACTGTTTAGTCGGTATCGCACCACCTGGCATCTGTCAGGAAGTAGCAGCTAGTAATGAAAGGACCAAGGCATTGACTTCTCTGACCCATCCTCTGTTCAGATATCAGGCAGCATGCCAATGCCTTAAATCAAGAAACAGCTTCCTAAGATCTACAAAGATACTCGCTGGAACACCTGAGTAAGTGAGAGTCCAAAAGTGGCAGGTTAAAACCTGGAGCCTCAATCAGTAGCTGATACCAGATGAGAAACTCCCCCTATGACACACAGAAGACTGGAAAACCTACAAGGTGCTGAACTGACTGCGCTCTGATACCACGAAATGCAGAGCCAATCTTAAGAAATGGAGTTACAAAGTGGAGTCCACAACATACAAGTGTGGAGAAGAGCAAACCACAGACCACCTACTACAATGCAGTCTGAGCCCGCCACATGCACAATGGAGGACAGCGACACCAGAGGCACTCCAAGTGGCCAGCTTCTGGTCAAAAGAAATTCAGTGAGGCAGCATAACTTCCTTTTTTAAAAATGCGCGGCATTCAGTTGGTTGAAGACGTAGCGGAGCGTTAGTAGTCTCGTTTGAGAGGCAGGAGTATAAAGTTTTGTCCTGACACAGTTCAGTCGCCATCATGCATTGGAACAGTGAGGAGCGTGCTTTGGCCGTTGAGGCTACTTTTTGAGCGGATGGCCTGCTCTCAATATTTGGCCCCTTGTGATTTTTTTCTATAGGTTTTTTTGAAATCCCGTGTTTATGTGAACCGTCCAAGGACCCTACAAGATTTGAAGACCAACATCCAGGAAGAAATTGCCAACATAATGCCTGCTGTGCTGGCAAGGGTCATGACAAATGCCAGAAATCGGTTTACTCAGTGTATGGAGAATGGGGGATGTCACCTACCTAATTTGGTCTTCAAAACTACATAAAACAAAACTTTAGGTATGCGCCTACATAATTTTTTTCTGATTCATACAATGGGTTTTATTAAATTTTGAAAAAAAGGAAGTTATGCTGCCTCACCCTGTATGTTCAGTAAGGGATTCTGGAGTCAGGTGCTGTTTACCTTGCCTGCCATAGGCAAGCACAGCCAGATATAGCAGGATTGCTTAAATCAGAATCCCATTCTTTCCTATCTCATGGCTGCTGCAGTCTGTCAACAAAAGTTTAGGTTTCTGCATTCCTCCTTCACCAGCCTTCCAGGGCTAATGCTGCTAAAAATCCAATTAGATAAAGGACACCAAGGAAAAAAGGGGCTGAATGTAAAAAAAGATTTTGCAAAAATTAGTTTCTTTGTCAGTGGCTTTACCAATTTAGATATGTCAGTAAAACTTGTAATGTTTGTCCCCCACTCAGCTAGAAATTCCAAATGTTTTTGATCAGTGTGAAATATTTATTAACATTATCACACTAGTAATGAAGCCAGAAATGGAAAATAAAAGTACAGGATTGTATATATTTTGGCAAATGGTAGATTTGCGTGAAGTCCAAAGGAGTGGATTGATGACAAATCGGATAGGACAGGATAGAATTAAACTCTGCCAAAATGTTTTTGGCTTGTTCACTGGCACATGGATAGAAAAACCGGTGCTCTAGAAACCTACTGATGGGTCCTGATCTCCCATTTGGTACTCATGAATCAATCCATAATAAAAAAAAATCTCTTATTTCGCTTGAAGAGTTTGGTCCCTTATTGGTATGCTCTCTACACAAGTCATTACATTATTTAACAAGTCATTTTACCACAGAACACTGAGCAGACATATCTTAGGAACTGAATTTAGGTCAAAACATTAACTATTTCTTATTCAGGCATCGCAAGCCTGAGAAAACGCCTCTGTCTTGAAACAAAAGACTTTTTTCCCGAATGAAAACAAAGATGGAAACCTATTTAGAACAGCTTACAGTAATCATGATGCAAGAAACGATGTAGATTACAGAAGCAAAGAAGAAAAAAAAGATAATCCCATGTTATCGGGGGAAAGACAGTAATTATTTTTTATGTAATTGTTTGGATCGGATTTAAATGTTTCTCTTTTGATTGGGAAGTCTAATGTATCTCTCAAGTTTCCATTATTTCATTAAACATGATCAGAAATAAGCATTTTTTTAAAAAAAAGGATTGTCCTGCTTTGTATAAAAAAAGAGGCAAACACAAAGCACATTTTTTTCTGAAGTTAATGGGGAAGTCTTGGAAATATTGCTGAGAAAGACTTCAGTAAACAGTGTGCATCTCCTGGCAGATAAATATTTAATATTCTGTGTTCATTTTAAATGATTGTCATCACAAAATCCTGTTATTTTTTATGTTTGCGGAATATAATTCGCAATTTGGATGGATTTTATTTTTATCAGATTTGAAAACATAAGCCGCAAAGGCGTTGATCCATATATTTGTATATATAGCAGTGGGCTGTCCAGGTACAACGGTATATGTGAACCTGAGCACACAGACATGCTAAAAAGACAATCTATATAAATAAAAATGTAAGTGTCGTTTGTGGGATTAACATAACTCAAAAACCACTGGACGAATTGACACCAAATTTGGACACAAGACATCTAACAACCCAATGTATGTCCATCACTCAAAAAATATGATTTTGTTATTTGGGAGTTGTAGTTGCTGGGATTTATAGTTCATCTACAATCAAAGAGCATTCTGAACCTCACCAACGATGGAATTGAACCAAACTTGGCACACAGTTCTCCCATGACCAACAGAATATACTGGAAGGGTTTGGTGGGCAGTGTCTTTTGTAGTTGTATGTAATTGTAGTTCACCTACATGCAGACAGCACTGGACTCAAACAAGGATGGATCTGGACCAAACTCTACACGAATACTCAATATGCCCAAATGTGAACACTGGTGGAGTTTAGGGAAAATAAAATCTTGACATTTGGGAGTTGCAGTTGCTGGGATTTGTAGTTCACCTACAATCACAGAGCATTCTGAACCCCACCAACGATAGAATTGGGCCAAACCTCCCACACAGAACCCCCATGACCACCAGAGTGGGCCACAGCAACACGTGGAAGGGGATGGCTAGTCTATATAAGTAAAAATGCAATGTTCGCTTGTGGGATTAACATAACTCAAAAACCACTGGATGAATTGATACCAAATTTGGACACAAGACACCTATCAGGCCATTGAGTGACTATCACCCATAAAAACACTGAAAAACACAGCAGAAGGGATTTGTGTCCCGGCATTTAATGTTTGCCGTATATATGCTGTGCTCTACCCTGAGTCCCCTTCGGGGTGAGAAGGGCGGAATATCAATGTTATAAATAAATAAATAATATAAACTTATACTTGGGGTTGGCAGAGTTTATTTTACTTTGGGAATCTATCTTCTGAGGCAGAATATGTGAAGTAGCAAAACATATGCATATATTGGTCAATATGTCACTACCTATGAGGACTCAGAACAAAACACATTAGTTCTGACACCCATTAGCTCTGACAGCCCAAGCTTGCCATACTCATACACTGCTCCTGAAATTAAATCAGACATTGATGCTGATTTGGATTTTGCCTCTCCAACTTTTCGTGCCTGCTCAGAATGGTCCAGTGTCATAAATCACCAACAAAAAGTATTTTCACTGTAATAAGCATATGGTTGCAGCTCCCATAGTAATCCCATTGAGCGGACTGGAGGTAAAGAGCCCTGACAACAGGAAAAGGAAAGAAAAGGTTTAAAAAAAAAAAAAAAAACAACAACCCCTAATCACCTCTATACTATCCTTCAAAGTACAGATGTTCATGAATCTATCTTAATTTATCATTGAAATCCTAGCAATATGCTGTGTTATGAAAATGGAATAAATGAAGAATCAAGCCCATGGGCACAACACAATTACGATGCATAATTGCGATAGTTTTGATATCACTTTCACTGACATTGACCTACAGAATTCTGGGATTTGTGGTTTGGTGAATTGCTTTGGTTTGGTATTTCAAATTCTCTGCTAGAGATCTAGTCGTGAAGAAGAAATTTAAACTACAGTGATAGTTTATCACTGTATCGCAGGGGTTCCGTTCCAGGACCACCACGATAAGTGAAAATCTGCGAAGTAGGACGCCATATTAATTTTAATATTTATACATTATTTTATATATTTTATATATAATTTTGTTTCCTGCGCTTCCTTACCCGCCTCCCAGCCCATCCCAAGGGTGCCTCCCTCCCTCCCTGGCCTCCACAGGACCCTGGCACAGCCTCTGAAGCCATGCAGGCAGTAGAGGGCCAGGGAGGCAGGCTTTCCCCAACACACCTCAAGTTGCCGCACTTTTGGGGGCCTTGGCCTCCACTGGACATAAATATTTTATATTTTATATTAATGTTTTCAAAAACCCGCATAACAGCAAGTGTTGCACTCCATAACAGGAAATAGCCCCTCTGACTATAAACACACCACACGTTGAGTGAAAGAACAATCCTTTTTATTAAATCTGAGCAAAAAAGCCAGTAGAAATAAATGCTTGTAAAGATAGATAAGATTCCAAAAAGCAATAAGGCATTCAAAGGCAGCACGATAAAACAGTGTCCAAACGTAGCAATCAAAAGCAATGTCCAAATAGCATGAAAATATATTCCAAGGCAATGATTATCCAGACAGGAAACAAACAAGAAGCAAGAACAGACCAGACGCTGCTAGTCACCTTGAAAGGCTAGAAAAATCCATGAAGATGAGACTACTTGAACAGGAATTGCATGAGACTTGCACTTGGTTTCCAAATGATGCCTGATCTGACAAGATTTCCTACACGTAAACCTTAAATCCAAAAAACTGGTTTTATTTTCCCCCAGTCTTTGACCTTAACTGACGAATTCTTTCGGATCTACATAAACATTGGGCCTCTTGTCGATTCTGGCTAATCTCCAGCCGCCGACTCTGCTTATCTGACTCCTCATTAACTTTACCAGGTGTCAGACTGTTTTCCAAACTAGAATCTGGAGAGCTCACAGGCGGAGGGAGTAAACCCTCCGCCTGTGATATTGATGCAGAGAATGACATAGAGACACCTGTTCAAAGTGTAGTTTTCCATGAGAAGGTTCCTACAGGGTATAGGGATGATGGTTTACTCCCTGAACTGCTCCCAGACAGTTCCCAGGATTTAGGGCTTGAAAACAACTCGGCACCTGCAGAAACTAATGAGCATATAGATAGGCGGGCAGAAATTAGTAAAAACAGACAGGCTGAGCAAGGCCTTCTGCGTTCTGTCAGGCTTCAACAGAAAAAGATAAGGGCTGCTCGAGGAAAACAAAACCAGTTTCTGAGTGCTTGGAAAGGCTTAAAGGTCCAAGTATGGAAAATATAGCCAGATGAAGCATTGTTTAGAATAATGTTAAGTTCTTGTCCTTGTCTTATAGAAGCCTTGCTTGGAAGATTCATGCTTAAGTATTTCTTATTTCCTGGTTTGGTTTTTTGTCTCTTGTGATTACCTGCTCATACCTTGGATCAACGTTTCCTGGTTCTTTGGATTTTGTTTGAGAGTTGTGGACTTTGTTTCTGGACATTGCTGAACCCTACCTTGGACTAATTTGTTCCTGCTTATCTTTTCGCCTAATTGGATTTACCTATTTCTTTAAAGTGTTTCTTTTTTACTTTGCTGTTTTTACTTCTCTTCAATAAAAGGATTGCTTTCCCTATTCAACGTGTGGTGTTTTAAAGTCAGAGGGTTGTTTCTGGCCTGGAGTGCAACACTGTGGTCCATTGCAACTCTACTAACTCGTATGAGACAAATCAAAGCATCTCTTGCACTAAGTGTGAATAACAACACTGTGCAGAGAAGAAATACATTTGACCTTCAAAGATCTTTGAGAGTCATTTCATCCAACACATCTGATGAAATCAATGAAAAAGATTAGCTAATATATCCTTAGAGGATTAATTAAATTGATAATTACTTTCTAATTTTGACTGCGCTGCTAGTGGAACATTCGACTATTGATGATTAGTAAAGTAAAGAGTACAAGAGGATATGGGAAGGACAATTTCTAGCCCATTCATCTTTTGTGTGCTCAAATCTGAAGCAGGCAGTGGCAAAGCATTGATAGTCAATATATTTGATTTACAAAACATTTAAGTGCTGAATAATATTTGAGGTGTAGGAACTCCCTGATATTCCTGACTAAACAAAGCAAGCAAAAAGGCCATAAGAGTATGTTGGCTTGCTGACCATGATCAAGTGCCTATACAGAGACACATTACTGTTTTTTTAAAGTACTAACCACCATTAGTAAGGGGTAGATGTTTTTAAAATGTGAATTGCCCTGTATTCTAAATACTGCTATAGAATCTAGAAGGGAAACAATGAATGGAAGACGTAACTTTCTGTTGAGCTTAAGGTCAGAACTTCACAATTCAATACAGTATTATGGATATTTACAAGGGAAAATCCCATTGTGTTTTTTCACATATATGATGTGATGCGGTGGCAAAAAAAAACCAATGGGATTTTGGTCTGCATCAATAGGAGTATAGGGAAGTCATGCTGCCCCTCTATTCTGCTTTAGTTAGACCACACCTGGAATATTGTGTCCAATTCTAGCACCACAATTGAAGAGAGATATTGACAAACTGGAATGTGTTCAGAGAAGAGCGACTAAAATGATCAAGAAGAGAAGGCGGAGAGGAGACATAATAGCCATGTATAAATACGTCAGAGGAAGTCATAGGGAGGAGGGAGCAAGCTTGTTTTCTGCTGCCCTGGAGACTAGCACTTCAAACTACAAGAAAGGAGATTCCATCTGAACATCAGGAAGAATTTCCTGATTGTGAGAGCCATTCAGCAGTGGAACTCTCTGCCCCGGAGCGTGGTGGAGGCTCCTTCTTTGGAAGCTTTTAAACAGAGGCTGGATGGCCATCTGTCGGGGGTGCTTTGCATGTAATTTTCCTGCTTCTTAGCAGGGGGTTGGACTGAATGGCCCATGAGGTCTCTTCCAACTCTATGATTCTATGAGTATATAGTATTGCATCCTTATTTTTTCCTTGAAATTTAGCTAAAGATGTAGAAAGTCAGTTTGAAAATCCAGTTCTATAAATGGTGAAAATTTTAATTATGTATCTGTCTTCTCCTGTTCAGTTTTCTTTTGCCATCTGTTAGGAGTGTGGGTAAAATTGCTTTGGTTCACATTTTAATATGAGCGGACATTCTCTGCACTTCCTAAAATAGTAAGTGAATCAAAATGAAATTATTCTTTGGCCTACCCACTGCTTTCAACGTTGTAATACACTCCTTCAATCAAAAAGTGTGTACAAAAACGCACACATTATGAAAAATTGCACATTAAAAATGCAAAAAGCAAAAAATACTACAGAAAATAATGTACAAAATATGTTCATGTGGATTTTTTTAGAAGCAGAAACTCATGAGGTGGTGGGACAGGAAAAAAAAACTGGCCTTGAACAGATATTAACTTTACACAAAGTGAAAGAGACAAATATGTCTACTCACAAATATTTATCATTTGATAAATGATAACAGCACCAAGAAAATTGCCCTGGAGACTAGGACGTGGAATAATGGCTTCAAACTACAAGAAAGGAGATTCCATCTGAACATTAGGAAGAACTTCCTGACTGTGAGAGCCATTCAGCAGTGGAACTCTCTGGCCTGGAGTGTGGTGGAGGCTTCTTCTTTGGAAGCTTTTAATCAGAGGCTGGATGGCCATCTGTTGAGGGTGCTTTGAATGCAATTTTCCTGCTTCTTGGCATGGGGTTGGACTGGATAGGGTCTCTTCCAACTCTATGATTCTACTCAAACTTGGCAATGGACGGAAGCACCGATGATGTAAGAATGGATTGCTAAGGCTGCTGAGTTTGTCCAAATGAGTAAATTAATATGGGTTTGAAGGGATAAGCCAATTGAAGATTTCCACTTTCCTTGAAGGCTGACAGCAAGTCCACACACAGACATGTCAATCCTAGGAAATGTTCCCCCACCGTCCTCATATCTTTCCTTGAAGTGGATAAAGATGGAGGGTGGACAGGGAACATCCAGCAGAAGCTTAAAAGAAAAAACTTCTCTCTGAGATGTGTTGGACTTCATATATACACATCCTAATGTTCACACAAGCAGATTCTTATCTCTCTTCGCCCAACTGTTAACTCAAGCTCCGTTTAATATTATGAGAAAGAAAGGAAAGGTTACACAGAATACTAATTGCTTTCCAATTGTGCTTCCCTTTAGCCACTTGTGTGTCCATGGCTCCATTTTTTAACAGACCGGTCAGTTGTTTCAGACTTTTAAAATGTGCACGTGCATTGGAGCAGTCCACACAGGGAACTCGGAAAGAAGTCACATGTTTTGCATGACTGAAGGGATATACAGTCATGTGACCGTGCACATTTTTGGGTGAAATCGGGTTTTAAGTGCACTCTTTAAGCACATACTTTTTAGCTGTTAACCCAATTCCACCCGCATTTTCCCTAAATGTCATATAGCCACCGCCACCCCTTTTAATCCTGGTTAGTTCCAGGTTTGATGGCATGTGTAGAAGGGCCCTTAGACTGCTAGTGTTAAGTAAATAAGTACATAAGTAAATTGAAAAAAAAATTATGCACAGTTCCATAGCCATCTTTTCAGTCTTTGTATTTTGGAAAGTATTTACAGTTGACCACAAGGTGGCAGACTCTGCCATTTGTGAAAAACTGAACACTTTTCCTGAAATATCAAAAAATAAACTGAAAGGCATTTTCCTGGCTGTAAGGAACTCCCACATTTATAAAAATTGTGCATTTGAACGAGGGCTTTTTGCTCCATTTCCTTCAAAATCAAATATTTTTCACAATTCTCCTATGACCTAATCTGCACCAATGTAAAAGTACTATATTTGCTGAGCCTTTCTAAACCTCACAGGACCAACTCTAAAATAGAAGTTGGCCCTGTGAGATTTAGAAAGGCTCAGCAAATATATGGCAATCTCCGAGTTACAAACATCCAACTGACAAATGACTCATATTAAGAACAGGAAGACAACAGTAAGTGAGAGAAATCTGCCCCTCAAAAGGGAAATTATCTCCTGAAAGACTTATTATTATGGGGTAAAGGTGTCTCCAGTAAAGCTTTCTCATCCATCCTTGTTTCCAAGCCATGTTTTTTAAAATCCAATTCTCACAAGAGAGGTGAAATCTTCTAAATTTGGGGCACAGACAGCAAAACAAATACCACAGGAATGTTCACCCTTTCCTATGCTCTCCAAAGCTAGGTAAAGGTTTTCCCCTGATATTAAGTCCAGTTGTGTCCAACTCTGGGGTGTGGTGCTCATCTCAATTTCTAAGCTGAAGAGCCGGTGTTGTCTGTAGACACCTCCAAGGTCATGTGGCCAGCATGACTGCACGGAGCACCGTTACCTTCCTGCCGGAGCGGTACCTATTGATCTACTCACATTTGCATGTTTTCGAACTGCTAGATTGGCAGAAGCTGGGGCTGACAGCGGAAGCTCACGCCGCTCCCCAGATTCGAATCTGCGACCTTTCGGTCAGCAAGCTTAGCAGCTCAGCACTTCAACCCACTGTGTCACCGGGGCTACACACACACACAAACACACACACACACGGCTGGAATTACACTTTCAAAAGTACCTGTTCCGACCTACATACAAATTCAACTTAAGATCAACCTACCGAGCCTATCTTGTTTGTAATTTGGGGATTGACTATATTCAGATTTATTCAAGGTAATTCCACTTTTGGAATATTTGTCGAGCTGCTGAATAAACTCCAACAGAGAACAAGAAACATATCTCTTACTAAAAACAAACAAACAAACAAGATAGATAGATAGATAAATAGATAGATAAACACAACAACATGTAATTCAGTAAAGAAAGTCAGTCATTTTTTATGAAACTCAATTATTCTTTCTTATTTTTGCCGAGTTAATACCCAAGTCTTACAAACGTATTGAATAACACTTCTAAGAATACTTACTCTAGAAGTAAGTTTCACTGAAAAATGGAAGATACTTCTCAGGCCGCTTCTACACTGTGATATTATTCAGATTATCAAAACAGATAATCCACATTATCAATTTTGAACTAGATTATCTGAGTCTACAGATAATCCAGGGAACGAGAGACAGGGCCTTCTCAGTGGTGGCCCCTCGGCTGTGGAACTCCCTCCCTAATTAGATCAGATCTGCCCTCTCCCTCATGACCTTCCAGAAGCAGCTCAAACCCTGGTTATGGGATCAAGCATTCGTAGAATAGATGGTTTTAGCGAACTGCTTTAGCTGGTGGCGATGGATTTATTTGGAAGATTATGTGAAATAGCAAACTGTTTTAAGTGTTTTTAATGTAGGTTAAATGTATATTATGTTTGGCACGAAATGGTGCTTGTTGGTAGCCATCCTGAGTCCCTCTTTGGAGGTGGGAGGGACGGGATAGAAATGCTCCTAATAATAAATACATAATAAATAAATATAATCCAGTTCAAAGCAGATAATCTGGATTTTATATGACAATGTAGAAGGGGCCTCTGTAATAATACATTGGATCATACCATCTGTAGTAAAGGCTAAGAAGGCCTTTCCAAATAGGCATGCAGGCTGAGGACGATGGAAATTGTAGCCATGTATTCAGAGTCACAACAGATACGTTTTTGTTTTTCATTTTTTGGATTACGAAACTTCAAGTGCTGTGAATCTTTCAGAATCAAAAACAGTTTTTCTCGTCTGTAAATTAAAGCTGTCCCTATCAAATATTCACATAAGAAAACTTAAACTTAAGTTAATAAGTTAATAATTTCACGTATACAATGTTGTGATTGCATCAGTCTTTATAATGACAGTAAGATCCAGGGCTTCTTAAAAACAGTTTTTGTTTTCTGTTTACTGACCTTGGCTTCTGGATCACTGTTGATGCTGCAGGAATCATCTTCATCACACTGCGGGGCATTTCTGTGTTGGGGGTGAGGAAGTACTACTGTTAGGCTTGCAAAGTCATATATAAAGGGACAATTCAGAATGTTGAAACTTTCAATACTAAGAGCATTTATGTGCCTCTGCTATTCTGGTGGCATTGATGTGAATTACAGTCCTTGGCTTGCTACAGGTTGCTTTCATGTAGCTGTAGTTCTTCAAGTGGTCACTTGTGAACTCACAAATGCAGCAGGGCTTCCTCTGCAGAATGTAAGGCCGAGATGTGGAACATGAGACCACCAGATAAGGTTGGGAAGCAATTCCTATCAACAGCCAGCAAAGACAATGAGTAAGTGAGAAAAAAAAATCCAAAGACATCTTCTTAAACTTTTTTCACTTACAACCCATTTTTGCCTGAAAAATAATCTTTATGACCTCGGGTATACAGGTATATAGGTAAAGGTAAAGGTAGTCCCCTGACATTAAGTCCAGTCATGTCTGACTCTGGGGTGTGGTGCTCATCTCCATTTCTAAGCCGAAGAGCCAGCGTTGTCCGTAGACACCTCCAAGGTCATGTGGCCGCATGACTGCATGGAGCGCCGTTACCTTCCCGCCGGAGCGGTACCTATTGATCTACTCACATTTGCATGTTTTCGAACTGCTAGGTTGGCAGAAGCTAGGGCTGACAGCGGAGCTCACACCGCTCCCCGGAATCGAACCTGCGACCTTTCGATCAACAAGCTCAGCAGCTCAGTGCTTTAATCCACTGCACCACCGGGGGCCTTCACAGGTATATAACAGGTATATAAATCAAACATTTACTGTATTGTCGAAGGCTTTCATGGCCGGAATCACTGGGTTGTTGTAGATTTTTTTGGGCTATGTGGCCATGTTCTAGAGGCATTTTCTCCTGACATTTCGCCTGCATCTATGGCAAGCATCCCCAGAGGTTGTGAGGTCTATTGGAAGTAGGAAAAAGGGTTTAAACATCTGTGGAATGACCAGGGTGGGACAAAGGACTCTTGTCTGTTGGAGCTAGGTGTGAATGTTCCAACTGATCACCTTGATTAGCATTTGATGGCCTGGCAGAGCATGGAGCAATCCTTTGTTGAGAGGTGATTAGATGTCCAACAGAGAGGAAACAAACAAGGACAAAGTTGCTTCTGGTGTGAGAGAATTGGCCGTCTGCAAGGACGTTGCCCAGGGGACACCTGGATGTTTTGATGTTTTTATCATCCTTGTGAGAGGCTTCTCTCTTGTCCCCGCTTGAGGAGCTGAAGCTGATAGAGGGAGCTCATCCGCCTCTCCCTGGATTCGAACCTGCGACCTGTCAGTCTTCAGTCCTGCCGGCACAGGGGTTTAACCCACTGCGCCACCGGGGGCTCACTTCAAGGATGCCATCCATCCATCTTCCCCTTGGTCAGCCCCTCTTCCTTTTTCCTTCCATTTCCCCCTGCATAATTGTCTTCTCTAAGCTTTTCTTCCCTGCAGTTTGCAGGCAAATTCTTCTTGAACTTTTAATAGCAGGTGACTGATGTATCTGATTTCAATTTAGTATGGTTTATGAACCCAACTTACTTTTTTAGAATCCAAATTTGAAGGGAAGTATTTCTGAGGCTGGATCTACACTGTCATATAATCCAGTATCTGATTCCAGATTATATGCTTTGAACTTGATTATATGGCAGTGTAGATTCATACAATCCAATTCAAAGCAGATAATATGGGATCAGATACTGGATTATATGGCAGTGCAGATTCAGCCTCAATCTGGATGTTGTTGCTTAAGAATTATGTAGATGTTTAAAACAGCCACTAGGTGGCAAGCTATACAAATTTTTCACCACCCTCACATGCAGTTGTTGTTGTTCATTCATTCAGTCCTTTCTGACTCTTCGTGACTTTATGGACCAGTCCACGCCTGTCGGTCATCACCACCCCCAGCTCCTTCAAGGCCAATCCAGTCATTCCACATGCAGTTAGTGGGCCCCAAACTGGGTCACAACCCAGTTTTTAGAAGCTTTGATCTAGAGCACCACTTCTTAAACTGTGGGTCCTGATCCCATATGGATCTCCCCATTAGCTCAATGTTGGGACTCCCAAAATTATTTTGACATATTCATGAATCCGTTCTGCAGTGGATTCTGCAGAAGATGCTTCAGCTGTACTTCATAAATAGGAAAATCAGCCTATTTATCAAGCCTTGAAAATACTGATTTGTTATCAGTTTGACTTTTATACTTATTTTATATACATATATACCCAGAGTCACATTAAAATGTTTTGGGCCGAAAGGAGTCACGAGCAGAAAACTCTTAAGAAGCCCAGTTCCAGAGGACCACATATTACTGATCTCTATTACAAGGTAGCAAGCAGATGTAGACTGAAAATATTTCATATCACAAAATCACAAGTCAGACACTTCCCAAGCGTCTAGGACTGTGTGATGTATTTTCGAATGATGTGCATATATCCAAGTAAGGTGGCCTTTTGCAGTTTACAGATCGTGATTTTGTCAATGTTTATTGTTTCCAAATGCCAGCTGAGGTCTTTTGGCATGGCACCAAGTGTGCCGATGACCACTGGTTTATGCCTTTGTGTCTGGAATGACGATATGGCTGATGAGACTGTTTTACTGTTTTAACTATGGCTTTTATGGCTGTTAATTATGCTTTTATGTCTAATTGTGGTTTTAATTTTGTAATTTGCTTCGGAATGGGGCCCATTGTAAGCCGTTCTGAGTCCCCCTTCAGGGGTTGAGAAGGACGGGATAGAAATGCGAGAAATAAATAATTAGAAATAAATTTGCAGGTCGATTTTGAGGTCTTGATAACGGCTGAATTTTTCCTGTTGTTTTTCCTCAATGCGGCTGTCACCTGGTATGGCGACATCAATAATCCAAACTTTTTTCTTTTCCACATTCATGATGTCTGGTGTATTGTGTTCCAAAACTTTGTCAGTCTGGATTCGAAAGTCCCACAGTATTTTTGTGTGTTTATTTTCCACTACCTTTGCAGGTTTATGATCCCACCAGTTCTTTACTGCTGGTTATTATTATTATTATTATTATTATTATTATTATTCCATCTGAACATTAGGAATTTCATCTGAACATTAGGAAGAACTTCCTGACTGTGAGAGCCGTTCAGCAGTGGAACTCTGTGCCCCGGAGTGGTGGTGGAGGCTCCTTCTTTGGAAGCAGGGGCTAGATGGCTATCTGTCGGGGGTGCTTTGAATGCAATTTTCTTGCTTCTTTGAAGGGGGTTGGACGATGGCCCATGAGGTCTCTTCCAACTCTATGATTCTATGATTCTATGATTATAGGATTTATATTTATTTTCCTGAAACCAATTATTTGTTTTCATGTAACTGCACTTAGGATTGAGGTGTAATGATAGGCAATAAATTCATACCTTAGCTTTAAAGAGGCATAGCGCAATGTTGCTCCTTCAAATTCTTTTAAACTGGGGTCTGGATTTACAGTCGCTGCATGAAGATCCTGGAAGGAGAGGGGGTAGGAAAAAAACCAACCTGTTAAATAATAGGGCATATCTTTGAGCCAATGAATTCTACTTTCACAGGAAAATAAAATGATTCCTGCAAAGCCATAAGACAAAGTGCTTGGCTGATGCATATAAAAGGCATGCATGTATTTTCACACCACAGTTTGCAAAGTGCAGGCACAGCTGTGTTACAAGTGAGTGTTTGCCTTGCTGATTTGAACAGATTATATTTTGTGGGAAAACATCAGAATTAGGTAGTGCGTTTGCAAGCCAGGCCTCTGCTAGCAATGAAAAACAAGAAGTTCACTTTGGCTGATTAGCAATAATGAGTGATATTTGTGGCAGCAAACAATAAAAATGCAGCCATGGCCATGCAAAATACTTTTTTGAAAAAAAGTGAAACAAGGTATTAAAGTGCTCCAAAATCTGACAATATACTTGCCTTCCAAATGTCACTATTAATCTTTCCCCCATTCAGCACAGCAAAATCACTCCAAGGCTGTTTCTAGATATATAAGTATTCACATAAGAAGAAGCACATTGATTTAGAAGACAAAAGAAGGAAAAGGAAGAAGGGGAGAAAGGAAGGTGGGGGGGGGGGACACAAAACACGGGTGTTAGCATTGATATTTACAGGTTTGATTAGGGAAAAGAACACCGCAAATTTCAACTCATCAGTTTATTGTACAATCAGAGCTGGCCTGAAATGTGATGGCGTTTGACAAAATTAAAACTTGGGCACCTCTTGGCACGGCTTCTCACAAATCTCTGCATTCAATGACCCATGTAACAATTGTATATCAACTAAGTTAGGGCTGTTCGAAATATTACTTTCGCTTCCTCAATTTTCATTGTGCCACTTCATTTCCTATCTTTTAGAACTGTACCTATGCACCAGTCAGCCAACAAAACCAGTTACCATCTCAGTTGGACAGGACTATTAACTAGCCCAGCAGTTCCCAACCTTTTTCGAGTCACAATCTCATTTTATAGGGGCACTATGATTTGTGACCCCAATACATTAAAAATTAGAGCTGCTGGCACTGCTAAAAAAGATGACTATGGTGTCTGGGCCCTACAGCACTGCTTGGCTAGTGGTTGATTGCTCTTCGTTGGCCACTGGGCTGGCTGGCCAAAGGGGGGAAATTATGCAATGTGCTGGGCATCAGATTCCTGGAAGAGGGATTATTGGATTCAGTGTCAACATACAATTTATTATATTTTGCAGAATTTGTCGGTATCAGAGAAAAAAACATTGCTGCCCGCAAGAAACAAGCTAGGCACTCAGCACACATGTATCACTAAGAATCAGCCAATCACAAGTCTCTGCGCAGGCTACAATGACATGATTCCTCCCCCCACTTTTCCAAATGTTCATAGCACACTACTGCCCTGTGATCACACAGAAAACCCTTCGCGAGCTCATGACCCCTGGGTTGGGAACCACTGAACTAGCCAGATTGTACAGTGTTCCCTTGCTACTTCACGGTTTGCTTTTAGTGGACTCGTTGTTTCACAGGTTTTTGAAAATATTAATAAAAATATTAAATATTAAATATTTACATCTAGTGGAGGCCAGGGACTCCAGAATTACAGTGGCCTGAGGCACGGCAGGGAAGGAGGCCTGCCTCCCTGGCCTCCACAGACCCTGGAAGTGTGGCGGCTTGAGGCACGGCAGGAAAGGCCTGCCTCCCTGGCCTCCACAGACACCGGAAGTGTGGCGGTCTGAAGCGCAGCGGGGAAGGCCTGCCTCCCTGGCCTCCACAGACCCCGGAAGTGTGGCGGTCTGAAGCACGGCGAGGAAGGCCTGCCTCCCTGGCCTCCACAGACACCGGAAGTGCGGCGGCCTGAGGCGCGGCAGGGAAAGCCTGCGTCCCTGGCCTCCACAGACCCCGGAAGTGTGGGGGCCTGAAGCGCGGCGGGGTAGGCCTGCCTCCCTGGCCTCCACAGACACCGGAAGTGTGGCGGTCTGAAGCGCGGTGGGGTGGCCTGCCTCCCTGGCCTCCACAGACCCCAGAAGTGTGGCGGCCTGAGGTGAGGCGGGGAAGGCTTGCCTCCCTAGCCTCCARAGACCCTGGAAGTGTGGCAGCCTGAGGCGCGCTGGGGAAGGCCTGCCTCCTTGGCCTCRACAGACCCTGGAAGTGTGGRGGCCTGAAGCAGGGAAGGCCTGCCTCCCTGGCCTCCACAGACCCRGGAAGTGTGGCGGCCTGAAGCGCAGCGGGGAAGTCCTGCCTCCCTGGCCTGCTGCTGCCTGCATGGCTCCGGATGCTCTATGGAGGCCAGCCAGGCAGGCAGGTGCCCTTGGGATGGGCCTGGAGGCGGGTAAGGAAGAGTAGGTAAGAAAATAATATATAAAATATATAAAATAATGTATAAATATTAAAATTAACATGTCGTCCCTACTTCGCGGATTTTCACTTATCACGGGTGGTCCTGGAACAGAACCCCCACGATAAGTGAGGTAACTCTGTAATTGTTCCGTCAAGTCATTTCAGACTTTTGGAGACCCTAAGGCAAACTTATAATGATATTTTTATTTTGGCAAGGTTTGTTCAGAGGTAACTTGCTTTTGCTCTCCTCTGAGGCTGGAAGGGAACAACATGCTCAAAGTCACCTAGTGGGTTTGCATGGCTGCATGTGGATGTGAACCTTTGTTACCAAAGTCCTCATTCAACACTCAAACCACTACATCATGCTTTGCTTTTCTATATTCTGGAATTCTGGCCACTGGAAGCTGACCTTGCCTGATGGAAATTAGTACTGAACTGGCTATTAATTTTAAATATGTTTGACTGTTTTATGGTATTATGTCTATGTTTTATAATGATTATGTTTTGTGTCTGTAATTACAATGCTTTATCTATGCTGGAAACTGCCCTGAGTCCCCTCGGGGAGATAGAGCGGTATACAAATAAAATATTATTTTATTTATTTATTTATTTATATTCCTCCAAAGCTGTGGCAGTGGACTTCCATCACTATCTATGCTGTATAACTGTAGCAGCTGCGAAAGAAATGTAAGCATTTCAGACTTTCCCCTATTGTTGATCCAGCTCTGAGTACATGGACATTTGGTGGTAACAACAGAAGGAATGAAAAATGCTTCTAATGCAGTGGTTCCCAAATGTTTGTGTTTGCATGCGCAGACCACTTGAAATCTTGAAGTCTTGATGGATCACTTAACAAATCTTTTGTTCTACAAATCAAGGTATATTAATAATTGATACTTTAATAATATTTTCTCCTGCAGCATTGGTAGCATTATTAAAGGCAGTACATACCAATTGTGGCCATTTCCCAAGACACCAAGAAGGGTGCTTTATGTAATAAATTTTGAAGGAAAAATGAATAGAAAGTTCCAGATTCAAATGATAAAAATCACAAAGCCGTGTTCAGCTGGTTGATAATATGGCATTTGTCAAAATGGCACTATGGTTGCCTCTCCAAGATTGAAGGTTTAACCTTCGCAGATTTAATTATTTGCTGATTCTTTGCTACCATGTTTGTGGCTGCCTTACACCATTTTACATAGGGATTTATAAATCTTGCATCACATCCCCAATCTCTCTAGGAATATGATGCAAGGCTTATACAGGCAGTCCCCAAGTTACAAACATCTGACTTACAAACGACTCATAGTTAAGAATAGAGGTGAGACAACAGGAAGTGAGAGAAATCTACCCCTAGGAAGGGAAATTCACTCCTAAAAGAGTTATTATGGGGAAAGGGAGTCGAAACTGAAGCTTTATCACCAATTAATGTTTCCACAACAAGCCAATTTTTTTAAAATCCAATTATCAGAGGGTCAGAAAGTGAGGTGTACACTTCTGAACATGGGCACTGCCAGCAAAACAAACACCACAAGGGTTTTAACCTTTCTCTAGACTATCTAAAGTTTATACGAGGTGTATTTTTTAAGTAAGGTCCGTTTTGTTGTAGACACTAGTAGTTCGCGCGCATACCACAACAAGCGCGTGCATTGTGTACCGGCATGCCTCAGGAACAACTGTGCTCAGTTTCCGCTCTGTAGCTAACCTGTATGGTTCTGTTCTGTGCTTTAAAAATGTTTAAGACTATTAACTCACCGACCGCATGTGAGGTTCGCTCGGTGATACGGTTTTTGTCAGCAAGGAACCTGCCTGCTGCAGAAATTCATCGACAGATTTGTGAAGTGTACGGTGATACTGTTATGAGTGAAAGCAAAGTGCGTAAGTGGGTACGACAATTCAAAGATGGCCGTGACAACGTCCATGATGAGGACCGCTCCGGTTGCCCTTCTTTGATTACAGACGATTTGGTTATCGGAGCAGGCGGCAAGTTTTTATGAAGAGGGTATTTTAAAATTGGTTCAGAGGTATGATAAGTGTTTGAACAAACTTGGCAACTATGTCGAAAAATAGAGTGAAGTATGTACTTTCTGAAAATAAATTTACTTTTTTGAAATAAACTTTCATTGTGTACTTATATTCCAACGGACCTTACTTAAAAAATACCCCTCGTATATATGTATTTTTGGCTGGAGTTACACTTTTTAAAAGTACCTGTTTTGACTTACAAACAAATTCAACGTCAGATCAAACCTAAAAAACCTATCTCGTTCGTAACTTGGGGTTTGCTAGTATATATTTCAAACTTGGGGATAAGTAAACATATCCTTGCCTTTCGCAATTTTTTGTGAATTGGTCCATTGGACTAACAGTGGTCTGCAAACTACAATTTGAGAACCTCTGCTCTAAAGTTACTTTATCAAGACAAATAACTAGGACAGGGGAAAGGTCATACGTATTAGAAACAGACAAACAACGTGCTTTCTCTTTCAATAAGATACTCAATAAAAGAAGACTAGCTATGGAGCTTCATCAAATTGTCCTAGTTTAGCCTTTAGTTCTAAATTAGTGTAATAAATCGCAGTGTTTTAGGTGTAAGAACCATTTGTTTGCCTCCAGGAACCCCAAGATAGCAAAAATGCAAGACATAGAAAGGATCAGAGAAAAGAAAAGGAGAAGTGAGAGGAAAAGAGAAAATCAAACTGTCTGGAAGTCACCTCTGATGTTAAGAAATTGGTACTTCTTGCACATGTTTAAAAAGGAGGGGATACTGTAATATGGTTACCTGCTGTTTGAATATGAGCCCCAGTAAAACGCACAGGAGAATAAAAGCAAGTAAAGCCCATTTTCTCTCTTTCTTTCTGCCACTACTTTATCTATCTCCATCTCTGAATGATACCCTTCATCTCTCAAACTGTGATCTCCTCAATGCTGTGTCCTTCCTCCATCACACCTACTTATGGCATCATGGAGAGAACAGATAGGATGTCATTTGTATTGGAGCATGTAAAAATCAGTTGGAGAGTGTGTTAACTGAAAAGCTGATTGGTTGGGCTATGCCCAGAAGCTAGCTGAGCCTGGGAGTTTGGGCAACAGTTACATGTTTACGTTTTCTGCGCAGGAGCTTGCCAAGACAGGCAAGCTCACATGGACACTTAAGAACCATTTTAATATCTCAAAGGAGATTGTGTGATTCAATGCAACTGTTCTCATGACTGTATATATGTCCATTTGTCTATGTTCTTTTGAAACTGGGTGTAATCAGGGAGAAAAGACAGGCATATGCAGGACAAGTACTGCTATCCAATTTCTATCGATAGGTTTTCTTTAACAAGTATTCTTAGCATATGCATATTCTTTTACAATATAGTTGTTTAAAATAGATGTTCTATTTATTTCTATTAACTTAGCATATTCTGTTAATTTCCTATACTCTAGTAGAATTTTAGTATATTCCTGGTATGTTGTTTTAATGTTTTAATCATTGATTTGATATCTATGAAAGCCATTTATTTAATTTACTAATATACAATATTTTCTACCTGCACCTGAACTCAGAACAACTTTACCTCAGTTTCAGGAGTGGGAGATGATGTAATAGAACTGAGTGATCCTTTGCGTGATCCCTGAAGATCTGTTGGTATGGATACTGGACGCTCCCACTGTGTTGTCCCTGTTGGTATGTGCCAGTAATAGATCCCAGCAACATCGCTGATCTTTTTCCAGCCTGGAGGTAGGTCGGGGTCTGTCTGAAATGAATGATCACTCCATATATCTGTTTGGAATAAAAATTAAATGCAAGGCATTATTGTTAAGATGTGAATACACTGAAGTGTACGGAGACTCAATGACACAGAAATGCCATTGTTTGTCAGCAAAACATGATTAAAAAGGAAAGAAAGAAATCTTTAAAATACCAGTTAATATGTGAGAAAAAAATAGTAATCTCATACTTAAGATAGTTTATTATACAGATTTTTTGTTGAAATAGCAATATAATAATAATAATAATAATAATAATAATAATAATAACAACAACAACAACAACAATAATAACGTTATACCCCACCTCCATCTCCCCGAAGGGACTCAGGGTGGCTTACATAGGGACAAGTCTGGAAAAACAAGTTAAAACACAACGCAATAAAATAAAATCAGAAATGTATTACTTACCTGGCTGACTGAAAAAGAACAGGTTAAAAACTGTATGATAAAGTGGGCTCAAAATACAAGAAGACTAATTCAAATGAGGGAGTGGGAACAGATGTGGAACAACGTATTCTCCCCTATGAACCATCAAGATTATTAAGATAGTCTGGAGAGGCCCTGCTCTCGGTCCCACTGGCCTCGCAAGCGCGTCTGGTGGGGACGAGGGACAGGGCCTTCTCGGTGGTGGCCCCTCGACTCTGGAACTCTCTTCCACTGGAGATCAGAACAGCCCCGTCTATCCTGACATTTAGGAAACAGGTGAAGACTTGGTTATGGAGACAGGCATTCAACGAGTGAGCCAGATATGGATGGAGGATGATGAACAACGAGTTAGTGTGACGACTGACCATTGTAGTTATTGAATGTAATTGCTGTTTTAATGTTTTAGTGTAAAATGAATTATTATGTTTTTATTAACTGTATGTGATATTATGGTTGGAAACCGGTCTGAGTCCCTCAAGAGAGGTGAGAAGGCCGGTATATAAAACTTTTAAATAAATAAATAAACAAACAAAAAATTAAAATATACATATGCAACGGACTTAAAAGGAAATTGGATAAAAATGTTCCACAAATGGTATACCACACCGAAACAACTCGCTAAAATGTATAAAACAGCTTGTGATAAGTGTTGGAAATGTTCAGAAAAAGTGGGTTCCTTCTACCATATGTGGTGGACTTGTAAAGTAGCAGTAAAGTTTTGGAGGGTAATTCATGAAGAGACGCAAAAGATTTTAAAATGAACTTTTACAAGGAAACCAGAGTATTACTTGTTAGGCTTTATAGATTTAGATTTACAATTGACGGAACAAGAGGACAAACTTTTTACATATATTACAACCGCCACTAGAATCGTTTTTGCTAGAGAGTGGAAGCATGGCTCAGTACCACCCGTACAGGATTGGGTGGAAAAAATCAGAGAAATAAAGGACATGGACGAATTGACTTTTTTGTTGAAGAAAAATACAGGCATGATAATAAAAAGAACAAATTGGGACAATCTTCATGACTATTTGGACAATTTGCGAAAATAAGAAACAAGAGAGACAATTTTATTATCTTTAATAAAAAAAATTATATTTTTCAATAATAAGAATATTTTCTCCAAGAAGATGGAATGGAAGTCACCTTTTGTGTGTGTGTGTGTGGATGTATTTTGTAGTTTATATTTTTAAGGGTTTTATTTAGGATATCCTTTTTATTTTTTACTTTATTGGCCTTTCTCTTTCTTTCTTCACTTTCCTATACCTTATTGTTCTCACTCTTTCATTGTATTCTATATAAAATTTAATAAAATTTCTTTAAAAAAATAAAATCAGAAATGAAATAAATATAAACAAAAATAAAATAAACACTTCACAATTCCACAACATCATAAAAACAATCCCTAGCCTGGACAGTAATAAATACTGAGCTCGGAGGGCAAAGAGTTTGTGCAATAGTTTCAGGACAGGACTCATGGAGAAGTGCAAAAGCCAATAAAGTTAGGGCTGGAAGGATTAATATCATTTGGCATTAAAGTGCCAAGTCTATAGGGCAGGGTGCAGTGCTAAAGTACAGGAGCTGTTGGTAAATTACAGTAGAAGGCGATATCTTATGTTCTTACACCATCACACACTAGAACGTGGTGAAGAGAAGATAATCTGCTTTAATGACTACTCAACAAAACGTGTTTATCATGGCACAGCATGCCATGATAAACCATAGTGTTTATTAGCTAGAGTCCATTGCTTAAGCCATGAATTCGACAGGAGATGACCAAACCAGAAATTAGGTGTCTTCCTCATTTCTGGTTTGTCAATCTTGTGCTCTTTGCCCGTCTTTCACAATGGAGAGTTTAAAAAAACAAACAAACCAGAGACAAGCTATGTTTATGGGTTTGGGAGCCATGACAAATGTTTGCAAGCCAAAGACAAATCAGGGATTTAGATTGTGCTTTGTGCCTAGTTAACAAAACATGGCTTGTTAGAGGAGGTATTTATTTATTTATCGTGTCATCCACAACCAGAACATTGTATTACATTTCTAACAGAACAAATCAAACAGATTAAAAAAAACAACACAAATTTTGCAAACTTGGTAGCTGATTAAATGTCCTTTGACCAGTATCTGGCCACTTGGAGTGCCTCTGGTGTTGCCGCAAGAAGGTCCTCCATCATGCATGTGGCAGGGCTCAGTTTGCATTGCAGCAGGTGGTCAGTGGTTTGCTCTTATTTATTTATTTATTTATTTATTTATTTACTCCTTTTGTATACCGCCTATATCAGCCAGAAAAGGCGACTCTAAGCGGTTTACAGTAAAAATGTGCAACATTGAACAATACATGAGACAAACATCGACAAACAATACACATAACGTCATCACGCCTCGAATAGAATCAGATCCAATCTCACAGTCGTTTTACCATTCCTTGTTCAGTATGCCGTCTATCTGAGTCAGATGTTATTGCATGCTTATCCGAACGCCTGTTCGAAGAGCCACGTCTTAACCCGCCTCCTAAACGCCAATAGCGAAGGGGCCTGCCTGATCTCCGCTGGTAGTGCATTCCATAGCCGAGGGGCCACCACCGAGAAGGCCCTGTCCCTCGTCCCCGCCAGCCGCACTTGTGACGCTGGCGGGACCGAGAGCAGGGCCTCCCCGGACGATCTTAACATCCTCGCCGGTTCATAGGGGGAGATGCGTTCGGAGAGGTAAGCAGGTGGTCAGTGGTTGGCTCTTCTCCACACTCGCATGTCGTGGATTCAACTTTGTAGCCCCATTTCTTAAGATTGGCTCTGCATCTCATGGTGCCAGAGCGCAGTCTGTTCAGCGCCTTCCAAGTCACCCAGTCTTCTGTGTGCCCAGGGGGGAGTCTCTCATCTGGTATCACCCACGGATTGAGGTGCTGGGTTTGAGCCTGCCACTTTTGAACTCTCGCTTGCTGAGGTGTTCGAGCGAGTGTCTCTGTAGATCTAAGAAAACTAATTCTTGATTTTGCCGCAAGAAGGTCCTCCATGTGCATGTGGCAGGGCTCAGGTTGCATGCAGCAGGTGGTCAGTGGTTTGTTCTTCTCCGCACTCGTGGTGCCAGAGCGCAGTCTGTTCAGTGCCTTCCAAGTCGCCCAGTCTTCTGTGTGCCCAGGGGGGAGTCTCTCATCTGGTATCACCCACGGATTGAGGTGCTGGGTTTGGGCCTGCCACTTTTGGACTCTCGCTTGCTGAGGTGTTCCAGCGAGTGTCTCTGTAGATCTAAGAAAACTATGTCTTGATTTAAGTCGTTGACGTGCTGGCTGATACCCAAACAGGGGATGAGCTGGAGATGTCTCTGCCTTGGTCCTTTCACTATTGGCTGCCACTTCCCGGCGGATATCAGGTGGTGCAATACCGGCTAAGCAGTGTAATTTCTCCAGTGGTGTAGGGCGCAGACACCCTGTGATAATGCGGCATGTCTCATTAAGAGCCACATCCACTGTTTTAGTGTGGTGAGATGTGTTCCACACTGGGCATGCGTACTCAGCAGCAGAGTAGCAGAGCGCAAGGGCAGATGTCTTCACTGTATCTGGTTGTGATCCCCAGGTTGTGCCAGTCAGCTTTCGTATGATATTGTTTCTAGCACCCACTTTTTGCTTGATGTTCAGGCAGTGCTTCTTGTAGGTCAGAGCACGGTCCAGAGTGACTCCCAGGTATTTGGGTGTGCTGCAATGCTCCAGTGGGATTCCTTCCCAGGTAATCCTCAGAGCTCAGGATCCTTCTGGCTGCTCCTGCCCATGTCGACCTCTGTGATCAGCTTGATCCACTGTTCTTTCTTGGCGTTAGAGGAGGCGGGATTGCATATCACAACATGCTGGATTACAACAACTCTCACCATAGCATGTGCTGTGCTGTGATGTGTAAGAATGCTCACAGAGCTGAAAAGAATAGGCATAGCAATACTTCCACACTTATTATAGTACTGCAGATGAAATAGCTTCGAGGAATAAGGTTAATTGTTACAGCTGGGATTTAAATGACAACAATGTACAATATATTGCACAATGAGTAAGTTCTTCCAAACCAACCAACCAACTAAAGATGAAAGGAAAATTATATATAATTATTCATAACTATAGCCTAGTATGCTGTAAAAATCAGAGAACCAAATTCTTTGAAGTTTAGCAGCCTCTAGGAGCATTTTCAGCTTAGCAACAAAAAGCAAAACAGACTTTTATACTACAATAAAACCAAAAATAAACAAAAGACTATATATATCTCTCTGAAAGAAAGTATTACAACATGGTTACTAACTAAAACAAAAAAAAACTACATCATCAAGATAGGGGATATTTTACTGAACCAAATTCAAATGCTTTATGTGGAGTTTAGGTCTGTCGTGGATGTGGATGTTTTGTTGTGCATTCAACTGACGACTCCTGTGACAGATGATCTGAATCATGACCTGAATCCAAATTCCTATATTTCATTACTACATTTTTAAGTTAAGCCGAATATAAAACTATAATTATATATTTACATTACATGTAATGTTACTAATAATATTACAATATAGTACAATATAGTAATATATAATACTGATATTGTACTATGCTAATAATATAATATATTGTATGAAAATATATCTTGTAAGCCGCTCTGAGTCCCCTTCGGAGTGAGAAGGGCGGCATATAAATGCTGCAAATAAATGAATGAATGAATGAATTCTTGGCACGGAGTTGGACTGGATGGCCCATGAGGTCTCTTCCAACTCTATGATTCTATGATTCTATGTTCTGCATGAAATCATGAAAAAATTCAGCAGCAATCCCTTTTGCAGACCTCCACACCAACCCCCTTGTTAAGCTGAAACAAGAGCAATGTCATATGGAAACACAATATTCAGACAATGTTATCACAGCTTTGGGACTGACTTTAAGAAAATTCAAGGTATAATAAAAGCAGAATAAAATAATATATAGTTGCTTCACAATTCCCTTCCTATGTTGTCAGACTCTCTACCATTCAGCTGATTTATTGCAGCAATAAACTCAATTCCATACAGTCTGCTTCAATTCAGGTGCTGAATTTGGCTAGACGATGTAAGCAAATTTGGGAATTCAATTCTTATTTCAAGTTGTGACAGCTTTACTATAGTATACTGAAAGAATATTACCACTTTCTACAACAAGATGGAAATTAACTGCTTCTATAATCTGATAGTCTTTTAAATGATACACAAGAGATGGCAGTCATCAAAGTTCTTAAACAAGTGAAGATATGATGTTTTTAAAGCTCCTTTCCTTTTATTATGTTTTCTTCAGAGGGACAGGATGGCAAATCTAAAAATGTCATAACATAAATCATTGCTTGGCCTCTGTTCAATTAGACACAGATAAAAAATGCAGCAGCAGCAGTATCTCTTATGGCATCACTGATCTGCAGGTGCAGTAAAATGGAGTCAATATTCTTTTCTATCATTTGTAACTTCATTAAGATATCTCTTCTTTGTATGGCAGGGATCCCACGGCCATTTTGCAAGGTCAACAAATGAAAAGCAGAAGCACAAAAACGACAGTTTTGGTATCTTTGCTTATCATAGTCCTAGCATCGCTTGGCCACAACTCATCCTCATACCACATTTGTCAGATAATGGGAATGTTTGTATGGTTCAAGGTGTCTGAGAACTGCAAGCTAATCATTTGTTGCAGTTTTTAAGAAGGCAGAAGAGTGTCAGAATCTTTTCCTGTAACATGCTTGTTGTTGTCCACTCGTTCAGTCGCTTCTGACTCTTCGTGACCTCATGAACGCCTGAGCTCCCTGTCAGCCATCACCACCCCCAGCTCCTTCAAGGTCAAGCCAGTCACTTCTAGGATGCCATCTAAAATGAAACACGCTATGCTACTCACCAAAATATAATAACGCAGCGAGTAGTAGAGAAGAGTAATATTTTAAGTAATTATTATTTAGATGGGGAAATATATAAAATAATCCCAACACTGTTCAGCCAAAATTATAAAGCTCACAACAAAGAGGGAGTATGGTTGCTGAACCAACTGTATATTTAAAAGCTAGGAACTAGGAACCACTGGAACTGAGAGACTTAAAATACTTCTTCAAAAGATTTCCGCTGCCACCATTATACTATTAACCAGGCTGAGGTAATATTGAGAGTTTGTTCTGTAACACACACTATGCCACTATAGTTTCTTAAAGGCTGTTGTGAAGCTTACTTTAATAATGCTTTGACCACAAGGTATTCACACTGAGGCTGGTATAAGTTGATAAAAATAACAAGAACTTTATTGAACAGGCTTGAATTATTCAGGTACAAATGCTTAATGGTTTCAGTAAAATACTGGCATAAAAAGCTTGTAGTTGCGTTAGAGTAAAGATCTTAAAAACTTCTGGGTTACAAGTCTTCAAAGTTCCCACACAAAAAATTACTTCAGGAAATTAATCTCTGAAAGTAACTCCCCAAAATGCCCCCTAGGAATCTAGCCAAACCCTGAACTAGCCCTCCTTAGGAATTGAACAGATCACTAACGGGGTACTGCTCCACAAAACAGTATAGTTATCTCCTCAATAGCTACACTGAATACTTCACAAAAGACTGACCCAATCTTCTTCACTAAACCCAAACTTCTCTTTGACTAACACCAACACTTCTTCTCTCTAAAAGCTCCAAACTCTAACTGACTAAAAAGGGACCACAAGCCTCAGTTTAAAAGACACTTTTTCCCTCTAAATTACTTATGCTCTGTACACATGAGGCAGGGCACAATGCTCTGTACACATGAGGCAGGGCACAATGGACAAGCATACAGATGCAGAGTTGTCTGTTCTGCTCCACAGTCACACAAGGTGTGGGATTTTTTTAGGTAGTGCCATTTTGCCAGATTGTCTTTTGATCTGCCCACTCCACTTCTGAGTGTATTCAAGGACTTCCAGGTTGCCCATTCTTGGTTTGCCCCTGGAGAAAGACCCTTGCGGGGGGCCATCCAATTGGGGTTTCCTGGTTTAGCTGCCCAGAGGGATACCCTTGCTGTTGCTGGGGGGATGCTAAGAGGAGTGGTAGTTCTCATAAAGCCTTTCCTTGATTTGAGTCTACTTGGAGGAGGCTGCAGTGGGTGGCTTTCAGTGTTCAACTTTATTTCTCTCACATTTAGCAGCAACTTCCCGTCGCACATCGGCCGGGGGGGGGGGGGCAATGCCAGCTACCTTGTAGAGTTTATCAACAGGTGTAGGTTTAAGACATCCTGTGATTATTCTGCGTGTTTCATTCAATGCTATGTTCACCTGCTTTGCATGGGCAGACCTATGCCAAACAGGGCAGGCATACTCAGTAGTTCAGTAAGACAAGGCTAGGGCTGATGTTCTTATAAATTTGGATCTGCACCCCATGTGCTGTCAGTAAGTTTCCGCAGGATGTTATTGCGTGCAGCTACTTTGTGCTTGGTGTTCAAGCAGTGTTTCCTATATGCTAGTGTTCAATCTAAGGTGACACCGAGATATTTAGGATGGAAACAATGTTCAAGTTCTTGACCTTCCCAGGTGACTTTCAATTTCCTGTTGGCTTCACAGTTGCGTAGATGGAAAGCACATACTTGTGTTTTGGCAGGGTTAGGCTTCAGGTGGTTATTTTTGTAGTAGCTGGAGAGATCTTTCAAGGCATTAGTAAGTTGGATTTCAGCTGTTTCAAAGTCTTTTGCTTGTGTTGTTAGGCCAAAGTCATCAGCATATATAAAGCTCTTTGTGAGTGGTGGTTGTGGCTGATCGTTTGTAAAGATATTAAACAAGGTTGGTGCAAGAACGCTGCCTTGGGGTAAACCATTCTTTTGCTTCCGCCATCTACTTTTCCTGCCCTGAAACTCCACATAGAAGCTATGGTTTTCTAGGAGAGTCAGGATAGTTTTTGTGAAATCATAGCAAATCTATAAAACTAGAACATGAACAATGTGTTGTCGAAGGTTTTCATGGCTGGAATCACTGGGTTGCTGTGAATTTTCTGGGCTTTATGGCCATGTTCCAGAAGCATACTCTCCTGATGTTTCACCCACATCTATGGTAGGCATACTCAGAGGTTGTGAGGTCTTTTGGGAACTAGGCAAGTGGGGTTTATATTAGGGCTGGGCGGTTTCGTTTCGTAATTTCGCAATTTGTTAAAAATTCGTTATTTTTTTTATAACGAAGCGATATTGAACCATTCAGGAGCAACTAAAAAACGAAACGACTTTTTCCAATTCGTTTCGTAATTGTTTTGTTATTGATTCGTTATTGATTCGTAAATGTTTCGTTATTATTTCCGCATGTCTGGTGCAAGTTTTAGGGTTGCTGTTTGTTTTCTCAGTGAAAAAAAAAAAAAATATAATTATCACACCAACAGTCAACAACAGAGGGAGAGGGAAGCTTCAGAAGTTTTTTTAGCGTATTGCGCGATCGCGGCCGCCATTAACGAATCGATTCGTAATTGTTTCGTAATTGTTTTATGATTTCCGAAATTTCGTAAATATCGAACTTTTTTAAAGGAAAATTTCGGAATTCTTTTAAATAACGAAACGCAAAAAAACCCCTAAAAACGAATCGAGTTTAGAAACAAATTTTTCCGTGTTTGGACAGCCCTAGTTTATATATCTGTGGAATGTCCCAGGTGGGAGAAAGAACATGAACATTTTTCCCTTTTCAAATTATATCCACCAGGGGGCATCATGTTTTATATTTATAAGCAGTTCTACTGTAGTTTATTGTTACACTTTTTTTCCAAATTAACACTATAATTCCATTTACACAAATAATTATTAACTTATTAATTAAAAATTTCACAACTCAATAGATAACAAAGATTAGAAATCATTTAAAAATGCATGTCTGTGCTCAAAAACCAACTTTTTCACATACAGAGAAATATAATTAGGATCTTTTAATATAATACGAAGGGTCTTTTACACTGACTATATAATCAAAAACAAAACATTTTAGTTCAAAAATCTTATATCTCATTCTATCTTAAAAACTAAGCTTCATTGTAGAATAAACTTCTATTCTGTTTTCATGCCCTTTTTCAAAGTTAAGCATGTGCTGAACGCATCCACAGCTTGGTTTTTATTAACTAAAACGTAGTGAAAGAACACAGGCTTGGAAATAGGCATTTACTAAAGTTACTTCTTAATAACTCCTGTTCCACAATCATTAATGCATGGCTAAGTTATATTCCAGTTGGGTTGACTCCAAGAAGTCATGCTGGTCCCATAACCAGGAGGTGACACAGGCTCCTCGGCTTGGAAATGGAGAACAGCACCTCCACACAGAGCCAGAGATGAGCACCATCTCCAAAGCCGGAAATGAAAGGAGAAGCCTTTGCCTTTATTTGTGTTTGTGTCCCATTGTAATGTTTGGCAGTATCTGTTTACACTGTAACCTGCTCTGAGACCCCAAAGGAAGAAGGGCAGAATATAAATAAAAGTTTATTACTGTTTGTGCAGGTACAACTGCACCAGGAGCTCCAATTTTGTTTGCTTTGCATTTAATGTTTGTTGTAGCCCTAAGTTTCAGGGACTCTGCAGATAGGTGGCCTCTTTTGGCTGCAATCATAGGGCAAACCACCTGTCAATTATAGTTAGGTTCCCTGGTCCCGCCCCCTTTTTGGGTTTTGGAGAGAATAGGAGCCAGTTTGGGTTCAGTCCACACAGAGAAGCTTTCCATGCAGGACATAATACCAAGAGCTCCTGTAGAAAGCTTCGTCTTCTACGGCTTGGCCGGGGAGATATACAGCCCACAGCTTGGCTGAGGATCATACAGCCTTACAGCTTGTTCGCTGAGAGACTTCAGTCAGCCATCACTGAAACCTGAACTCCTTTTTCCCTTGGAAGTCTACAAAGCTCTGCTTGGTAAGGGTCGCTCGCAGAAGCCAGACGCAGTTGGTACCGAGTGCAGGGGCTCCACGCCAACAGAGGCAAAGACAGACTGCACAGATTAGAAGTTAAGGATTTCCCCATTAGTTACAGTTAAGAAGATAGTGCCTGTTCCCTGTGGACAAGATTGAGAGAGCCAATAGACTGTTAAGAAAGCTTTAAAGTACCTGTTTGTTTTCATCAATAAAGAACATTGTTGAACCTTTAAGCAATCTAAAGACTCTGTTTTAAGGAAATCCAAGGGCCTTTAATATGAGGCAGCCCCAGCATCCTGTTGGGCACACGGAATTTATGTCCTGCCTACAGTCTTATTCACAGGCCCAGTGTGCGATAGCACACTGTTTTTGTTGTAATATATAATATAATATAATATACAGTATATTATATTATATTATAATGTAATCGAATATAAAACTAATAATAATAATACAATATTATAATTATATATTTTATATTACGTGTAATATTACTAATAATAGTACAATATGATGGTATAGTACAATATAGTAATATATAATACGGATATTGTGCTATGCTAATAATATAATATATTGTATGCATATATATATATATATATATATATATATATATATATATATATATATATATATATATATATATATATATATATATATATATATATATATATATATCTTGTAAGCCGCTCTGAGTCCCCTTCGGGGTGAGAAGAGAGGCATATAAATGCCATAAAAACTAAAAAATAAATATTATTATACATGCTGCCAAGTAACATCAGTGGGTGGTAAAGATGGAGATTATACTCCACTCAGAGATTATACTTCAAAAAGTAACATTTCCAAACTCTGTCTCAATACCACACTTGTTCCAAGCCCCACCAATCTCCAACAAGCAGGAATTCTTTCTTCAGTCGTTTTCAAAAGGAAAATGTGTGGAAACCTCCTTTTCTTCCTTAAGAAGGCTGATTTCTTTGCAAGTTAATTAAGGAAGGCTATATTCTTCATCAATTGCCTGTATACTGATATTGTAGGAGACAATCTAAACTCTGAATTATAGTATGCAATTATACTAGCTGGCCAGCCATGAATAATGAGAAACTTACTAATTAATAATAAATAATATTCTGCAATACCTTCTTCATTTGAACACCATATTATTGACTTACACTGCTTCTCACACAAACAAACAATCCAAACTGAGTCAGTACATTTCTCAAGATATATATTAAAATATTTATACTGTAGGAGCTGAACAAAAATGCATAACTGATTGACAAATCTATTTCTGTTCATTGGATTATGGCAAGAGTTCTTTGCAAAACTGATTTATTTAACAGCCTCGGTGATTAATCCATACTGTGAAACAACTGTCACTCTTCTGAAAACTGTGTTGAAAAGAATTCCCAGTTGTCTGTCAAATCTATCTGACAGAAACAAATGAGGCACTGACAACAATATGCTGGATCTTTCCAAATGATTTGCCATAACAAAAAAAGTTGATTCACCTTGAAGTTGGGGGAAAAACGAGTAGGATGGATCACGTTGTGAGGAGGGAGGAAGATTTGCAGAGGAAGATTTGCAAAAGGGTCAAGGAAAAGCAGGATGCTTGTTGACAGGACTCTAGAATGAGTGAAAATATTTAAGACAGCGTTTCTCAACCTGGGGGTCGGGACCCCTGGGGGGGTCGCGAGGGGGTGCCAGAGGGGTCGCCGAAGACCCATCAGAAAGGTGGAAGGTGAACTAAATCTCCCCTAAATCACTGTAAATTCATCCCAAATCCCTCCAGTACATTCTGTTGGTCATGGGAGTTCTGTGTTGGAAGTTTGGACCAATTCTATCGTTGGTGGGGTTCAAGGGACTCTTTGATTGTAGGTGAACTATACATCTCAGCAACCACAACTCCCAAATACAAAGCTTTAATTTCCCCAAACTCCACCAGTGTTCACATTTGGGCATATTGAGTATTCGTGTGAAGTTTGGTCCAGATCTATTATTGTTTGAGTCCACAGTGCTCCTTGGATGTAGGTGAACTACAACTCCCAAACTCAAGATCAATGCCCACCAAACCCTTCCAATATTTTCTGTTGGGCATGGGAGTTCTGTCTAACAAATTTGGTTAAATGCCATCGTTGGTGGAGTTCAGAATGCTCTTTGATTGTAGGTAAACTATAACTCCCACCAACTACAATTCCCAAATGACAAAATCAGTCCCCCCACCCCACTCCACCAGTATTCAAATGTGAGCGTATTGGGTATTTGTGCCAAATTTGATCCACTGAATTAAAATATACCTTACATATCAGTTATTTGCATGATGATTCCTAACAGTAACAAAACTGCAGTTATGAAGTAGCAACAAAAATAATTTCATGGTTGGGGGTCAGCACAACATATAGAACTGTATTAAGGGATCACGGCATCAGAAAGGTTGAGAACCACTGATTTAAGATCTGCAGATCACAGCTTTCAGACTTAATGACTTGATTCGCCTCTAACATCGAGGTGCTAACAGCTGAGCTCCAGATCCGCACGGCAAAGATTACTTCAGCCTTACTGGATAAGCTCTCTCCACTCTTAATCACCCAAAATAGTTACATGCAACATGCAGACAGGAATACCGGATAACCTCATCCCTACATCCACAACCTTGCAATCATTTCCCAATACAGAAATGAACAACCGACATACACAAGCTGGAAAAGCAACACATGTAATCGTTCATTACTTACATTTGCTAGCTGCTCCTCTGCATTTCAGCCTCAGCTGGTCTGCTATCAGCATCCTTTAAGTTTGCTCTGCACATGGTCTAACCGCTTCATGTTCACTTGCATTCTCCCTCTCTATAAAGCCACCAGATCACTGTGATGGTTTAAGCAGGGGAGCTGGGAGTATGTGTGTGTGATCCTACCGCGGTTTGTATGACATTTCTTTAATTAGTCTAACAAACAAGGAACAGAAGTAAGAAGTGCCATCTGATAGTCCACAGATTTCAGAGTGGAAACACCACATGCTGCCCATATAAATGACCGCCTTCCCCCAAATACGCTCGAAACCAAGACAGCTGTAAAGGATTTACAGCAGTGAGTGCATGCAACATATTTGCCAGGGAACCAATTCCAGATTGCCAGACACTCAAGTATTTCCTGGCGGATCCTGTTCAAAGTGACAAGCTTTTGAGACCTCACAGCCTACAGGCATCAATCAAGGCGCACTTTAATCAGCTCATCTGCAGACCCAAGCGAAAATCCTCTTGCTATTGATTTTTAAAAAATGCACTGAAATGTATTGTTATTGGGTACTAGCCATCCCCTGCCACGCATTGCTGTGGCCCAGTCTGGTGATCTGGAAAATAAAGTAACGAGGAGGTGTTGGTTTCTAATATATGCAATATATGTAATTTCTTTACATAGAAGAGGAGAAGAAGAAGAGGAGGAGGAGGAGAGGAGGAGGAGAAGGAGGAGGAGGAGAAGTAGAACTTTATTTTTCTACCTCGCCTCCATCTCCTCGAAGGGACTCGGGGTGGCTCACATGGGGCCAAGCCCAGGTAAAATACAATTAAAAGCAAAACAATAACAAATTAAAATAGCATAAAACAGCATAACAATAATAAACAAGCATCAAGCAACAACAAGCTAATTTTGGAGGGGGGAACGGGGCCACTATGCGAACTGGTTAAAGGATAGGGGTTCAATAAGGTGGATAGAAACATATAATAGCATAGGAAATAGCATGGAAACAGAGCAATTAAACAGGATCAGTTCAACTTAAACTTAAATATATGTATAGTGATGTAATATAGGAATTCAGATTCAGGTCATGATTCAGGTCATGATATAGATCATTTGTCATAGGAGTCATCAGTCAGAAAAAGCACAACGAATCATCCACGTTTTTAATTCCTTACAGAAAGTGGATAGGGAGGGGGCCAGCCTAAATCTCCCAGGGGAGGGAGTTCCAGAGACGAGGGGCCACCACCGAGAATACCCTCTCTCTCGTCCCTACCAACCGTGCCTGAGATGGGGGTGGGAGTGAGAGAAGAGCATCCCCGGAAGATCGTAGGGACCGTGTGGCCTCGTTGGGGAGGATGCGGTCACGCATATAGGCAGGTCCTTAACCATTTAGAGATTTATAGGTAATAACCTGCACCTTGAACTGGGACCGGAAACTTATCGGCAGCCAGCGGAGGTGTTTGAACAGAAGATGCATGCAGAATGCCAACACATTTTTAAGATTACATTCCCCATTAAACCAGAATTTTATTTATTAGGTATAACAGATTAAGACTTATCACTAGACTCTAATGATGATATTTTGTTTACATATTTGACCACAGCCGCTAGAATTAGCTATGCAAAACATTGGAAGCAAAAGGAAATACCAGACATAGATGAATGGATACAGAAAGTGAAAGAGATCAAAGATATGAACAAATTAACCTTTTTGTTAAAGAAAATTTCGGGAAATCCGATTAGGTATACAGATTGGTCCAAGATAGAGGAATATGAAAAACTGGGAAAATAAAAGAAACATCAAAAGGCATTAATCCTTAATGGAGAAACAAGAAAAGTCGATTTATTTTATTTTAATGTTAAGAAATTTTACCCTCAATACAGAACATTTTTTATATACAAACGTAAAGCTGCAAAGGACTAGATGGAAGTCATCATCTCTTTTTTTTTCTCTTTTAGACAATTTTTGCATAAACCCTTTTCCCTTCTCCCTATTTCTTTACAAGTTTCCTACTTTTCTATCATATTATTGTACTCCCACTTTACTTGTACAAGAAAATTAACCCCCCCCTTTTCCCCTTGGTTTTTACCCCTAATAAAATAAATATATATAATAAAAAAAAAGAAAAGTTAAAAAAGCTTGAAAAACCTAAACTTCAACTCCTCAAAGGTACATTGAACCTACGCTGAGAATTGATTTAGAGAAAGATTCTTATTAAGGAAAGTGCTGGTGTTCTCCTGAGGAAGTTCCTCTCCCTTTCTGTAATCAATACTTCAAGCAAAGCCAAGAATCATGTCAGCCAAAATGACTAAGAAAATGTTTTTTTTTTAAACACCCCTCTGGAACAGAAGTTAAATTTAATTTTAAGTCTGACCGGACAATGACTATTATCCTAAAAATCAACACTGGGAATCTTCCCTTGCATACTAAAATTTTGCATGGCTTTAATTTCCTGAAAGCTTCCAAAACTGAAGGAATAATAATTACTGTATTAACAAGACATTCAACATAATGCACAGTGCCCACTGTCACAAACTGTCATTAAATTTCAAAATCATACCTACAGCACTTCTGGCAGAAAGTGAATAAATGTAAATAGATCTAAAAGCAGTGAAGATTTATCTAAGCTACTTTCAGATACTGTATTAAATGGATTTTCCGAATTTTGAGATTTTCTATTAACTGCTAAATATTCGTATCAGGTAAGGTAAAGGTAAAGGTTTTCCCCTGACATTAAGTCCAGTTGTGTCCGACTCTGGAGTGTGGTGCTCATCTCCATTTCTAAGCCGAAGAGCCGGCATTGTCCATAGACACCTCCAAGGTCATGTCGCCGGCATGACTGCATGGAGCGCCGTTACCTTCCCGCCAGTGCAGTACCTATTGATCTACTCACATTTGCATGTTTTCAAACTGCTAGGTTGGCAGAAGCTGGGGCTAACAGTGGGAGCTCATACCGCTCCCCAGATTCGAACCTGTGACCTTTTGGTCAGCTAGTTCAGCAGCTCAGCACTTTAACCCACTGTGCCACCAGAGGCTCAGTGGGTCAGATAGCATTATGATACTCTATAGGTGCCAACTCCCAATAGCTTCACCAATAGTAGTTCATCAGGAGAGCACAAGTTCCCCAGCCTTGTGGATGAGGAAGAGAAGACAGAATGATCGTTCATTAACATGGAACCTCTTGTGATTGTTACATGCCTTGAGTCAACCCCAGTTTATGGTGACCTGATCTATCCTCAGATCTAGCATTCCACTTCACCGTGTCATGTGGTCTGCACAACTCAATTTTCCTGCTCAATGAAATGTATTATTCCAAAATAATCTAATTCTGCACTTTCAACAGCTTTCTTACATTATATCTTTGTATTGGCTTTAGAAGCCTCGGCTTATATTCGGGTCGGCTTATACTCGAGTACATACGGTATGTGGATTTTGACAGCTGTTGACATCAAAAGTAACTTTTCCAAGCTCTTGTCTCTACTGACATGCAGGTGCCTTCTGTGCGTGACCATGGCTTGCTTTAGATTGTGCTATCTCTTTGTGTAACAGCTGTCAAAATTAGACCACTTGCACATTCATGCTACCAACATTATGCAGTAACATTTGCACATACTGAATGCCATAAACCTGACTGATGTTCAGGCAGCTGCTGGATCCTACTCCACTAGGAAAAACAGCAGCCCTTCCTCTTTCTTTTATAGATTTAAATATCTACTTAGGAACTTAGATTAAGTGGACAATTTTGGCAGGAAGTCTATGCTGTTTCAAAAATAAAATGCTGAAGCACATATTTATGCAGCCAAATTTGCTCATACTTCAACGTCTTGTTTCATAGCTTTGGGGAAACCTGAAAACCATGTTTTCAAAAGCGTGATCTGAATTACGATTGCATTCTCTCCTTCCTCTTTTGCTTTAGCAACAGATACTTGAGCTAAGACAAGCCCAGCACTTCTGAAATATACAGAAACATCAGGATGGTTAAAGGAAAGGCCATGGAATGGTTGGATAAGGATGTGTAAAGAGAAGCCAGTATAAAATAATGCAAAAGAAATCGAGTGTAACACAGAAGAAGCAAAATCAGTTATTAGAGAAGGGCTAATTCATTTGGTGTGGGCAACTATGGCCCTTCCGATATTGTAGGATTGTAACTCCAGTCATCCCTAGCTAACACAGTCAATGTTGAGGGACTGATGAAAGATTGGTTTCAGTTCAAAAACATCGGGACAGTGGCCAACCCTGTGATAAAGAATAGGGACAGCTGACAGAAAAAAACACAGAGATATGGATGTGGTGGGCAATAAACAAAACAACAAGGGAAACAGAAGTATACACCAGGCTTTAGCTAGACCAGTGTTTCTCAAGCTGGGGATTGGGACCCCTGAGGGGGTCGCCAAAGACCATCAGAAAACACAGTATTTTCTGTTAGACATTGGGGTTCTGTGTGGGAAGTTTGACCCAATTCTATCATTTGTGGGGTTCAGAATGCTCTTTGATTGTAGGTGAAATATAAATCCCAGTAACTACAACTCCCAAAAGTCAAGGTCTATTTTCTCCAAACTCCACCAGTGTTCACGTTTGGGCATATTGAGTATTCATGCCAAGTTTGGTTCAGATCTATCATTGTGAGTCTGCAGTGCTCTCTGGATGTAGGTGAACTACAACTGCAAAACTCATGATCAATGCTCACCAAACCCTTCCAGTATTTTCTGTTGGGCATGGGAGTTCTTGGTGCCAAGTTTGGTTCAATTTCATCATTGGTGTAGTTCAAAACGCTCTCTGATTGCAGGTTAACTATAAATCCCAGCAACTATAACTCCCAAATGACAAAATCAATCCCGCCCCCAACCCCACCAGTATTCAAATTTGGACGTATTTCGTATTTGTGCCAAATTTGGTCTGGTGAATGAAAATTCATCCTGCATATCATATATTTACATTACGATTCTTAACAGTAGCAAAATTACAGTTATGAAGTAGCAACAAAAATAATTTTATGGTTGGGGGTCACCACAATATGGGGAACTGTATTAAGGGGTCACAGCATTAAAAGGTTGAGAACCACTGAGCTAGACTGTATTTAAGAGTTAATCCTTTTCTGTTCATGATATCTAAAGCATAATCCTACCAATGCATCCATATTAAAATAAATCAAATGCAAACAATTCATTAATGGTTCTGTCAGTAACTTGAAATGCCATTATGACTCAGGTTCTGAGACCATAGCAATATAGTTAAGTTTGTAAGATAGAAAGACTCTACATGTTGCACTAGAGCCCTGATACACCTTTTCACCACAAGCCACACTCTGTCCAGGTAATCCAGTATGATTATATAAAATCCAGTAAGAGTATATAAAAATAAGCATTTCTGAAAATAATAATCAGACTTCAAAAAGTTATTTACAAGGCAGTCAACATTTCAAATACAGTCTCAAGAGTCAATCCACAGATATTTCCATAAACATGATAGCATGAATCCAAGGCAGGCAACCTATGCCACACATGAATCCAAAAACGTAGGACCAGGAACAGAGAACTGTTCACCTGAATACAATGTTGCTCTCACAAAGGATTATACTAGCAGAAATCCACTTAAAAGGCCTCAATCCCTCCCATAACATCATTCCTCACACACCTGCCTTATCTCTGAGCCGCTAGGAAAAGCGAGTCTATCTCTGTTGTATGTTCGGTCTGCGAAGTTCTAAGCCCCTTGATCTGGACAAACATTTGTCGCCTACATTTCTCTCAGTCTGCACTTCTGGCAAATTCTCATGAGATATTGCTTTCTCTAGTCTCATGGGAACTGCCAGGAGATTTCAAAACAACTATCTCCAGGCCACATCTATCCTCCTCTGGGCCCTCTGAATCTATCCCAGCACCCCCTTCCTCATCTTCTGAGCCCTCTGAATCTGACCAGGCTACACTACTGCAAATGGCTGCAGAGATTTAAACCACATCAGTATAATTCCTTGAAAAAAAATAATTTAATGTTGGTACCTCAGCACATTTTACTGCCTAAATGGAAAGTCAAAATGGTCACCACTAACTCTGCATTCACCTCTTAAATCTAACTTCAGCATTATGGGATAATATCTCCTAATGCCACTAAAGACAGCAAGTTAGGAACTCTTTGTCCACTAATGGGGCAAAATACCAGGAGACTGGATGAATGGTTGGAGAGCTCTCACGTTTGCTTCCCAGTGTCTACAATTGGTTCACTCAACCTTATGATAGAGCACAGTCTGTTGAAATTGTCATTACCACATTGGGGAGGGAGCCTCTTCAAAACAATAACTTGCCATGCAGAGACACCCTCTTGAGTTCTGCTTTACATTGCAACTACAGCATTGCAGTGAACATACACATTTGACCAAAGATATCTAAATGTGCAGATCTGTTGCTAGAAATACAAATAGCTAATTACTGCAAGTGTGTAAAAAATTAATCAAGCTATGTATCTCCCAAACGAATGTCAAATACAGGATATTAATAGTCAAGACAGACCAAAATGTCAATTCAACTGCAAAACAACTGCAGAGGAAAATAAGAGAAAGCACATCAATTTCACCAAAACAGTTAAAATCATAGATTGTTTACAAACAGGAAGTTGAAAATTCAAATATTTATAAAATTCTGCAATAACAATATATTAAATAGACTTCATATTTCAAAAACCAGCTACATCCCACCCCCACTTGAAACCAATGATGCTTCAAATGACGCAATTTCCAAAAGGCTTGCAAAACTTTTACTGGTAGGCTGGGAAAAAGGAAACAATAGAGATTACCACTTAGCAGGCTTCTGTACATCTCAAAACAGAGTTGTACACCACCAATCCTGCTTTCTGAGCCATGAAGCAGTGGGCTTTTTAAATCTGAGGGTGTTCTAATTTCATTCATGTGGAAACGAGAGAAATAGACATAGGTGGGGCTTGGAACAAACCTGCAAAATGGGATGGGCCTGTTTATTTTCCTAATCAGCCATATTTTACACTCTATACCACTTCATATCATCTCACCTGTTTCTAACACTTGCCACAAACCCTCAACACTGATGAATACTAAAAACGGTTTAAGAAATGTACTGCTAAAGGGTTAAAAAATTATAGTACAAAATTAAAACTCTGAAGTATTTGCATTCTCTGCTGCAACCTGAGGAACATGGCCTATTGGCCTAGCCATGAAGTTTATTAAAGACTAGCCTGCCACACGTTGCTGTGGCTCAGTCTGTGTATATGTGCATTGTGTGTGTATATGCGTGCGTATACATTTGTGTATATGTGTTTGCGTATATATATGTGGTTTTGCGCATGCGTTGTAATGGGTTTTTTTGTTTGTTTGTTTTTAAGTCCCTTCTGCAGTGTTTTTCAGTGTTTTTATGAGTGATGGTCACTCATTGGCCTGACAGGTGTATTGTGTCCAAATTTGGTGTCAATTCGTCCAGCGATTTTTGAGTTATGCTAATCCCACAAACTAACATTTGTGGTTTACCTATCTGAATGTATTCTCTCCTATGAACCATCAAGACAATTAAGATCTTCTGGTGGGGCCCTGCTCTCAGTCCCGCCACTTTCGCAATCGCGTCTGGCAGGAACAAGAGACATGACCTTTTCTGTGGTGGCGCCTTGGCTATGGAACTCTCTCCCAATTGAGATCAGATCTGCCCCCTCCCTCCTGTCTTTCATCTGGCTATGGAAGGAAGCATTACGGTTCCAGCCCAAGATACCTTTCCGAACGCATCTCTGCCTATGAACCCACCAGGACTTTGAGATCTTCCGGGGAGGCCCTGCTCTCAATCCCGCCGGCTTCTCAAGCACGGTTGGCGGGGACGAGAGATAGGGCCTTCTCGGTGGTGGCCCCTCGGCTGTGGAACGCCCTTCCCATGGACATTAGATCTCTCATGGTATTCCGTAAAAAACTGAAGACCTGGCTGTGTGTGCAGGCGTTCGAATAACTAGTACAATGATTGGTAATGAACATAGGAATGAACAATGGATGACGAATCTGGATTATGTTTTTGACGATGAGACGATTGGGTTTGGTTATGGTAGTAATTGTTTACTGAGCGTGTGATATGTTAAGTTGTTAATTGTTGTTATATGTTGCATTGAATTATTGCTGTTTTACTGACTGTGAACCGCTGTGAGTCGCCTTCGGGCTGAGAACAGCGGTATAGAAGCAAAGTAAATAAATAAATAAATAAATAAATAAATAAATTCCCAGAGTAATGGTTGAGACCGGCTACGGAACAAAGTTATCGACCACACATACGGACTGAGTTGGACATGATTTTATCTTGGCGATTTGGCTTATTTGTAATTTTAATCTATATGTATTTTAACCTGTTGTTATTGTATGATGTTTTTAAACTGTACTATTAGCATTGAATCCTTTCTGTGAGCCAGTCTGAGTTACTCTACGAAGGTTAGAGAAGATTGGGATATAAAAGTTCCAAATAAATAAATAACATTACATTTTTATTTATATAGACCAGCTGTCCCCTGCCATGCATTGTTGTGGCCCAGTTTGGGTATATGTGTTTTGTGTGTATATATATTTGTGTATATGTGATTTTGCGCATGCGTTGTAATGTAATTTTTGTTTTTTGGCTTTTTAAGTCTCTTCCGTTGTGTTTTTCAGTGTTTTTATGAGTAACGGTCACTTGTTGACCTGATAGGTGTATTGTGTCCAAATTTGGTGTCAATTTGTCCAGTGGTTTTTCAACTATGCTAATCCCACAAATGAACATTACATTTTTATTTATATAGATTGACCCAAACTCTTAACATTTTCCCTCTGCCCACTAAAATATATAAAGCAAGCGTCCATACCTGTTTCATCTGGTGAACTCGGGGAAGCACTATCCTGTGACAATGTTGTCCAACTGGAGTCTTCATCGCTTGGAGCTAGGTTCTGAATCCGGTGCAATGCACAATCAGTCTTTGCGCCAGTTTTAGGGTGATCCTTTTTTGTCTCTGGACTTGACGATATGGTTGCTACCTGTCCGTCTTCAGGACTCGTTGGCTTGTTGGCTTTCCGTGTCAGGGCATCCCCATTAGCAATCACAATGGATGCCTGACTGTTGCCCTGTGAAGACAGTTTCTCCTCCTCTACCACCTGGCTGTTTCCATAACTCTGATCAACGTCTCTCGTGGATGTTTCGAGGTCTGCATAGTAATTTAGGAAGCTCTTGGTCCTCCGGCGTTGTGAGGGCAAGATTTCACTACCAGAGGAATCCTGTTGGTTTGGTTCTTTCCCTTCCAACTTCTCAGAGGTTATGTTTATACCTGCAGCAGTTGTTGGAGCAGTGGGGTTTTTATTGGGATCCTGCTCCGCTGCCTTCCTCAGCTGGTTCTCTCCATTCTTTACTAGCTTGATGTTGGAGGAGTTGTTGCCCAGGAGGGGCTGCGCAGCAGGATCAGAAAGACCCATTGCCGCCTGGATGTTAGTCAGTGCATATTTTTTCCGGCACTTTGGAGGGGTGCTGCTCTTGACTTCCGTGTGCTTAATTTCAGCATTCAAGAGTTCGTTGTGGGAGGAGCGTAAGTGAAGGGTGTTGGGTGGCGTGGCAGGACCGTTCCGATTCACAATGTCAGTTGTGCTGTTGCTTGCCATAAACCCTGCCAAGGTTTCCACACCAGAGTCAACTAGGAAAGAAGCAAAAATATTTGTAAGACAATGCTTTCCACTGTAATCAACTGAGAATACATCCACCCACTGAGTAAGGAAGCAGCAGCCCATTTTACAGAGGTGGAGGGCAGAGAAAAACCTGCACAACCACTGCGTATTTCAAGATATTGCCCATTTTGCAGGGGCACTACACCACATGGAGTGCAGGTAAACAAATATGGATGGGACTTGGAAAAATAAGAGAAAAGTTTTGTTTTTTTCAAGAAAAGATGGAAAAGTTTTTATAGAAGGCTTCGTAGTTTAATCAGTTAGAATCTTTGTAGGGAATTTATAAATAATAACTATTAGGTCAGAAGGAAGAATAGAAAAACAAAGTAATAGGAAGCAAGAAGAGAACAGTATACGAATGTATTGTCGAAGGCTTTCATGGCCAGAATCACCAGGTTGTTGTAGTTTTTTTCGGGCTATATGGCCATGTTCTAGAGGCGTTCTCTCCTGACGTTTCGCCTGCATCTATGGCAAGAATCCTCAGAGGTAGTGAGGTGAGGATGCCTCACTACCTCTGAGGATGCTTGCCATAGATGCAGGCGAAACGTCAGGAGAGAACGGCTCTAGAACATGGCCATATATCCCGAAAAAACCTGCAACAACCCAGTATATGAATGTCTTTGACCCAAAGAGCGGGTAGTCAACACCAGGAGGAGGAGGGAGGGATGTAGTCAAATACAACTATTGTATAAATGTGATGTAGTATTGTACTGATCCATGTATGTATATGTGTGTGTGTGTGTTTAGATTTGTTTCGTTGTTTATTATGAATAAAAAGGTAAAGATAAAGGTTTTCCATGACACTAAGTCTAGTCGTATCTGACTCTGGGAGGCGGTGCTCATTTCCCATTTTAAGGCGAAGAGCCAGCATTGTCCGTAGATGCTTCCAAGGTCATGTAGCCAGCATGACTCCATTGAGCGCCACTACCTTCCCACAGAAGCGGTACCTATTGATCTACTCACATTTGCATGTTTTCAAACAGCTAGGTTGGCAGAAGGTGGGCCTGACAGCAGGAGCTCACTCTGCTCCCCTTGGAACGGCCAACCTTTTGGTCAGCAAGTTCAGTAGCTCAGCAGTTTAACCCGCTACACCAGGGGTCCACAAAGTTTTTAAACCAGGTCATAGTCCCTCAAACTGTTGGAGGGCCGGGTTATAATTTGAAGAAAAAAATTAATGACTTCCTATGCAAGCTGCACATATCTTATTTGTAGTGTAAAAAACACTTTAAAACAATACAAGAATTAAAATGGGTAACTATGTTAACAAACATAAACTTATTAGTATTCCAATGGGAAGTGTGGGCCTGCTTTTGGCTGATGAGATAGGATTGTTGTTGTTGTTGTGTGCTTTCAAGTCATTTCAGACTTAGGTTGACACTGAGCGAGGGCCGGGTAGATGACCTTGGAGGGCCGCATCCGGCCCCCGGGCCTTAGTTTGAGGACCCCTGCGCTACACCATCAGGGGCCCCACTTTTTATGAATATGTAAATTAAAAAATAATAAAATATATACCTGTATTTATTCGAGTCTAATATGCTATCGAACTCAATGTGCACCTCAATTTTCAAAACCCTAAAACCAAAAAAAAGTATTTGATGAAAAATTTAGCACCAAACGTAAGACCAATGGAGTGATTTTAGCATAAGTGTAATATACTCACTCCTAAATGTACCTATAACCAATCTAGCCTTTGCCTGCATTGAATTACCTTCAAAAATAGCTGTTCTATAGCAGAAATAATTGGGACCCTCCCGCTACAACAACAACAACAACAACTTTATTTCTAGACCGTACCTCTCTCCCAAAAGGGACTCAGAGTGGTTTAAAGCATAAAAACAGGCAAACATTAAGTAACAAATAACATCAGGAATAATACAAAATAATAAACAAAATTGCAATAAAGTTATAATAAAAAAATTAAATATTAAAATAGGGAATAAACCAATTAGATAATAAAATAGAACTTGTAAACATTAAACATCTATCATTAAAAACAGATATGAGTTGCATATGGCTAACACGGGTGTTTATTAAAATGTATCACAGCCATCATATAGGCAAATGGGTTCGCCAGTGTTCCAGTTGAGTATTATCTTAGTCCCCCTCCTCTCTATATGCTAAAGTGCATAAGTGCATCTTCAAAGTTTTCTTATAGGGGAGGAGGGTGGGGCTGTTGTTATTTTATTTCAACACCTCCATGGTCACGTATGTGCACAGGCAGTTCCCAGTCCAACACCAGATGCAGCTGGAAAGGCTGGCCACATCCAATTCTGTAGCTCCTCCGGCTCCCGTGGTGACACCAGATGAAGACTGTCCCCTTCTTACACTACCTACTCTCTATAGGAAAATGCATTCTCAAAAGCTGTAACTATTGTTTAAAGAAAAGATTTAGTTATAAAATGACTGTGGGTAAGAGCAGGAAAAAGCTTACAACACATAAAGCATGCCTGGTGCATGTTGACAACATTATATATGAAACAAACTCAATTCGAAAACTTTTCTCCAGCTATCGTAAAGCCTATAGAACTGCCTTTTTTTTTTTTTTTGGAAAAACTTTTGCTTTCAAAAGTTTTCAGCATAGGCAGGAGACATAATGTCAATGATACGAAGGGAAAGGAGCACAATCTGGCACTGATACCAGAGGTATATATATTCTTTTATTCGTCTTTTTTATCTGGAGATCTGTAACTGTGACATTTAAAGGTAAACTTTTTTATTCTTTGCTGCTCATTCTGCAATACACCCTCTCTGTGTACAGTCACCCCATGCTGTCTATTATCATCTCTATCCATTCTAGCAGTGGTATCAGCCCACAAGGTAGTAAGCAAGGCCTTGAGGGGACTGAATTTGAGCAAGGATTATTCAGCAGTGGCAAATAGGAAGCATATTCTAGATCTTGGAGTCCTCGTGGACAAAAAGTTAAACATGAGCCAACAATGTAAGGCGGTGGCAAAAAACGCCAATGGGATTTTGGCCTGCATCAATAGGAGTATAGTGTCTAGGTCCAGGGAAGTCATGCTACCCCTCTATTCTGCCTAGGTTAGACCACGCCTGGAATATTGTGTCCAGTTCTGGGCACCACAATTGAAGAGAGATATTGATAAGCTGGAATGTGTCCAGAGGAGGGCAACTAAAATGATCAAGGGTCTGGAGAACAAGCCCTATGAGGAGCGGCTTAAGGAGCTGGGCATGTTTAGCCTGAAGAAGAGAAGGCTGAGAGGAAACATGATAGCCATGTATAAATATGTAAGAGGAAGTCATAGGGAGGAGGGTGCAAGTTTGTTTTCTGCTTCCCTGGAGACTAGGAAGCGGAACAATGGCTTCAAACTACAAGAAAGGAGATTCCATCTGAACATGAGGAAGAACTTCCTGACTGTGAGAAATGTTCAGCAGTGGAACTCTCTGCTCCGGAGTGTGGTGGAGGCTCCTTCTTTGGAAGCTTTTAAGCAGAGGCTGGATAGTCATCTGTCTGGGGTGCTCTGAATGCAATTTTCCTGCTTCTTGGCAAAATGGGGTTGGACTGGATGGCCCATGAGGTCTCTTCCAAGTCTATGATTCTATGATAACAGGTTTTGATTTTCCCTTTACTGATACCTGACCTGTTCCAGCAATGGCGGAATGGTAAGTATATAAACGGAATGAGGATGAAAGCCTCATTGCATAAGGGAAAACATTTCCTAAATATTCCTACTTTAATGTACCTCCATTTGTGTTATACAAACCAAACCTATATCCAGACTTTTAGGTTTCCTTAAGTATCAAAATAGTTATATAATATTTCGCAGCTTGTATAAATTATGCAAATTATGGAGAATTTATTCAACTTTTCTCTTCAATAAGGGCAATGATAACCATCCAATTTACCCATGGAATATTTATTGAGGCATCACACTGGTTCTGCAATATTATCAAGAGTTCTCCACGGCTAGCTACTGCCAATTTGTTCAGAGGGCAACTGGTTGTTCATGCCTGCTCTAGACAGTCACCATCTTTTCAGGGTCAGATACGTCTTCATCACTTAAGCACTTTGTTCCCACTCTTCATACACCTTTCACAACTCTTTCGCATCAAAATGTTTATTTATTAAGAGTGTATGTGGAAGAGAAATATAGTTCTTTCCTAATTTTATTTTCAAAGGAAGTAATGCATCTTTTCAGCAATTTCCTTCCCACTGTGAAACTGTTGTTAAGTTTTCCAAACTATTCACATTTCAGGACTTAGTCTGCCAAAACAGTGCAGCAAACAACACTTTCTCCATCAGGAAGAAATATATTTTTCCCTATAAAGAAAGTATTATTATATTATTATTTCTGCAAGGAAAATATTATTTTTGCAAATAAATACTGCTTTCTGTGTAGAAAATATAGCTCCTGTGTGAAAAAAATATAAATTTTGCACAGAAAATTTTCTGAATTAGAAATATTCTCATCACTCTAGATTTTCTGACACTTAAGAGTTTCCTGACACTTGAGAAACACGTTTTTAGATAATCTGGGATGTTTTCGCATATTCTTTCCACTCTTTGTGCAGAAGCATCAAGGCTACAACATCTGACCAATAGCACCATGTTACAAAATTTGGGGGGAAAAACCTGTTCCTGGTTTGAAAGTATTATTCTCTGTTGAATTTTGCGGAACTTACTTCAAAAGTAATTGTTATACTCCAGAAACTTCTGTTTTCCTTCAGTATAGGCACCTTGTTTGTAATTTTCCTTAATGAAAATATGCAATTTTCAACCTTTCAATATGTAGACCACAACAGTTTTTGCAGTTTAATAAACTTTTTCCATGTTTTTATGATATTACTAATTAGGAAATGATATTTGTAAGATAGGAACAAAAATCGTGTTACATAGTGTAAGCATACCTCAAAACCTGAAAGTTTTAATAGAAGTAAGAGAGTTAATGTAAGTCTTAGTTCTAGAGGGTTGAGTAATCTGTAAGAAAGAGTTCATGGTTGAAAGCAATTAAAGGTGGAGGTATGCAAGAGATAGGCTGCAGCTGGGTGTTTCTGGATATAATGAGCTAGCCTTGGGACTGATCCTCAGGAGAAAAGTATTTGTCTTATTTTGGTGGTAGATGCTGCTGGTTTTTCCTTGGGTTTGTGGATTTTCGGTATCCTGACATGTGCTCTTGGAACCCTGGAACCTTGAATCTCTGGACTGACTTTTGACTATGGTATAGACCCTTGATCCCTGGACTTTGCTCATTGAACTCTTGGCATTTGACCACTGGACTGGACCTTTTGACTACAGTGTTATCTTGAACCTGTCAGTTTTGTTTAATATTCTATGACGGAGTGCTATCTTTATGTTTCATGTTTAGGACTATTAAAAAAGCCAGAAAGTAAGTGCTGTTTTAATTAAATTGTTTAACACAAACTGGGAGTTTGGTTCATCTCTGCCTAAATATTGACAGAGCCCTAGCAACATGACAGATGCGGATCCTCCTGGAAGGTCCACACATTCCCGGGTATTTTTTCAACACAGAGTAAACTTGGATATCCAAGTTTACTCTGGGTTAACCCAGATTAATCTGAGATGTCATTTGGACACATCAGGGTAGTCCAGTTAAAAATCTCCATCTGACATGTCTGAAGTCACAGACTGAGCATCTTCTGATAAAACATTATAAATTTTTCCCTGAAAGGAAGGGTCACTGAATTCCATGAGGTTCTGAATTTAGGATAGTAGCCCATATATCTCGGGGCACTCCTTATTTGGTTGAGAAAAAACACAAATATAAATTCTTCAAAGATATATATATGTGTGTGTGTGTGTGTTTTCCAAGTATACATTTTCAAATTATTTAAAAAATATCAAAAGATCGGAGGGTGTTTTCTTGCCCCAGAATTGCTGCCTTATAAGCCATTGTTTGAAGTCAGCCTGTTAACAGCTTTGGACTAACTATAGTTTTTCAGTCTGTAAGTTGCAAAAGGCATTTCTGTAGATGTGGGAGTACAATAGAAGCCATATGGAGAGGGACAACTAACTAGATTTCCTTGGAAAGTAAATGGGCAAAGCAATAGCAGGAGCAGCAGGAGCAATAACAACAGGATCACCATCATAATCAGTATCAGTTTGACTGGTAAAATGCTTTGTTTGAAAACTGTTATTTCAAAAGTTATATTAAAAATAGCAAACAGTCAATGAAATAATTGCAAGGAAGGAATGGGCTATGTTTGTAGCCTAGAGCACCAGCAATTTTTTTTTTAAAAAAATGCCAAGACTTGAAATGCAATCATCTGAAATTGGGAAGCAAGGAGGCAGGGGCTGTGAATCACAAAGGACATTTCATATACTGCCTCTTGTGAAGCTCATTTGACATACCTTGGAATATAGCAAGCCTGGAGGCTTACAGATTATCACTAAAAGAAGCCACTGAAACAGCTGCTTTTCAGTTGCCTTCTCAAGGAGTTAAAGGGACAGGCTGCAAACTTTAAAGAGATATTTATCTATCCCCAGCGGGAGAGAGAAGCAAAACAAGGTCAACTGTAATAAGCTATCTGAACTGCTTTCCAGGAAGGAGCACGAAAGTCTGTAATGGAAAGAGACAACTAAATATAACGTAAGTCCTATGTGGACAAGGGACATGCTGTTATATGGAATATTTTAGATATGCTAAGTCAACGCTGGCAATATATGCAAAGCACAAAGTATCTGTGCACAGACCAGACTGGTCTTCTCTCCAAGTAAAGAAATCATGGACAAAACATTAAAAAAACATATTTTTGGAAGAAGCACATTAATCGATGCCAGCAAAAACACATAAAAAGTGTTTTCTGACACTTTAAAGGCAAAGGCGACACAAGCTTTTATGAACCATTGTTCACTCGATCATATGCGTAATTTACTAATGTATATACGTGGCATCGCTGCAGGTACATGGGCAGAGAAACTGTAAACAGTGAGGTCGGAGAGAAAGTACGAAATGTGAGCTGGATTCAGACTTAGTCATGCCCAGAGAACAAGCAAAACATGTGGGGAAGAAGCAATTAATAATGTACAGAATTCCAACATAATATAATGACTTCTCTTCTCAAAGCTTTGCTTTCTGTCTCTCTAATTATTCACAGGAGCAAGAGGCCATGGAATCTGTTGATTCTCCCAATGCTCTATTTTGTCAAACATTATTTTTGTGAAGAGTTGGAGCAATCTGGGGCTTCTTCATGCTTCATAATTATCGTGATTCCACCTAAACAGTGGAATAGAGCTGCAAACTCTGTGGGTGAAAACACTCACAATCCCTCCTTAAATACCACGATTCCACAGGATTTTTTTTTTGTCGTCGTGTCAGGAGCGACTTGAGAAACTGCAAGTCGCTTCTGGTGTGAGAAAATTGGCCGTCTGCAAGGACGTTGCCCAGGGGACGCCTGGATGATTTGATGTTTTATCAACCTTGTGGGAGGCTTCTCTCATGTCCCCGCACGAGGAGCTGGAGCTGATAGAGGGAGCTCATCCGCCTCTCCCCAGATTTGAACTTGCGACTTGTCAGTCTTCAGTCCTGCCGGCACAGGGGTTTAACCCACTGCGCCACCGGGGGCTCCTATTCCACAGGATGGAAACAAGGAAGTTAAAGTGGAATCATACCACTGTAAATGTGCAGTGTAAAATAGTTCAGGGCCTTTAAAGTAAAGGTAAAGGTTTTCCCCTGACATTCAGTCGTGTCCGACACTGGGGTGTGGTGCTCATCTCCATTTCTAAGCCGAAGAGCCGGCGTTGTCCGTAGACACCTTATGCTGGCACGGCAGTGCTAGGAGATTTGAATTTCTTTTTCTTGCACTGCTAGTTTGTATGAATTTATTTAAGCCACGCATTTTGCAATCAGTTAGCTTCCCCAGATTGCAGTCTTAGGGCCAGCAACCTGGCAATCATCGTTAGAGTTTTTAGACCTGCCCCCTTTCCCAGGGTTTTGGAGGCAAAGGAGAAACTTTGTTCAGTCTCACTGTTTGAAGCCTAACTGCAGGATGTGTGGGTTTCTCTATCCCACCTGCACAAAGGCTTCACTTCTCACAGCTTTTGCTGGGGGAATACAGCCAGCCTTCTGGGGCAACAGGACAGTTCCTGCAGCCTTCATGGAGTAAAACTAAAGGACACTTTTCGGCTTGGCAGATCTACAGCAACCATTGTCTGGTAAGGGACCACTCGGGCTATCCATAAAGTACCTTGGAGCCGGGAGTAGGGGCCTCACGCCAGCAAGGTAAAGATAGATTGCCCAGGGAGGGGTCAGAAGATTTCCCTAAGGAAGAAAGGAACAGTTTACTACCAGTTGCCTGCCCTTGATAGCAGATTGAGGAAGCTACCGGTTTTCCAAGGTTATAAATCATTTAATTCATTTGTTTGAAGATTTAAGCCCAAATAAAGAACTTTGATGAACTTATTTTGAGCCTCAATAGAACTTTGTGTTGGGAAATCTAAGGGGCACTTCAGCTGAGGCACCCCAGCGTCCCATTAGGCATACAGAAGGCACGTCCTGTAAACAGACATTATTTCAGGCCCAGCGTGCGACAGCACACACCTCCAAGGTCATGTGGTCAGCATGACTGCATGGAGCGCCGTTACCTTCGGTAACGGTACCTATTGATCTACTCACATTTGCATGTTTTCGAACTGCTAGGTTGGCAGAAGCTGGGGCTGACAGCGGAAGCTCACGCCGTTCCCCGGATTCGAACCTGCGGCCTTTTGGTCAACAAGCTCAGCAGCTCAGCGCTTTAACCCACTGCGCCACCGGGGCTTTAAGTTGCTCATAAACCATTTGACTACTTGCAGACAGACTGAAAGGACACACAGGTCACTCAGTCATGTCTTTCACACTGTGTATTTGTATGTATACTATTTCTAAATATACATTAGCAGAGGAATTTGAAAATAAAATCCATGTCCTTTCTTTGGGCAATGTGACCATCAATGTACTGAAAATATTTTGGAAGCCTTCAATTTGGGGGAAAGACGTTGCAAAGGACTCAGCAAAGTGAGTGTGTCATTGAAGGTTAAAGTTATACAAAAAGCTGATGTACCAAATCCAATCTGTGAAAAAAAGTTGCCATAAGAAATTAATGCAGGAAAATTAACAATTAGTACACAGGAAACCTTTTATTTTCCCACCAATGGAAATTAATTAAACATCATTAATGCAGGGGCTCAGCCTGTGATTGTCTCTTTGCCTCAGGTTTCTGAGGAGAATGATCATGAATCTGCAGACATTCCAATGTCTGAGTTAAAGGATCAGGTTTCTGCTGACTCTCAGGAGTTTGTGTATAGAGATGATGGTCAAGAGAGTACAGTTAGCCAGAGTGAACCTGAGGATTCTGGGATAGCTCGTTCACAAGGCAAAGATGCTTCGATGCTAACATAAAAAGAGGCCGAGGAAAAGGTTGAACGGTATAATAAAGATCATCGATATCTTGGGCAGGATGGACAAACAATCCCAACCACTGCCCACCAGTATGAAGGATTAACGTTCAGCTGGACACTACTTTAACAAGAATAAATTACTGAGACCAAGGGGGAAAGACTCTCTTATCCCACCTCAGTAATATTGTTGAGTGACCAACTGTATTAACGTTGTTAATGACCGATGTATTTGGTAAATTCGCCGCCACCACCTCAATTATATGTCTGAGGAAAACATAAGTGTGAATGTGAAATTGGTAAAGTTTGTTCAAGCCCTTGGTTCTTCTTTAATGGCTGTTTCTCTCACTGACTGGACTGAAAATCTTTATGCTAGCTGAGATCTATTGTTTGTGACAGACCGAGGCAGACACCAGTTTAAAGATGAAATTAGAAACAGGTTTATTTAAACTTGGTGAACAAATCAACTCTTAATAAGAGTAGTACAAAAGCGTAATGCGTTTCAGAGGCTTAGCTGGTTAGACAAGCAGTCTTTCCTTAAGACTTTAACTTTTGTTTCTTGTGAGACTCTTGCTTCACACTGTTCACTACGCTGACACAGTGTGTCCCTGAGAACAGCCCACTGACTGCCTCACAGAGCAAACCGGGCTTTCCTACACTGACCCCACTAAGTACAGTGTTTCAGGAACCTTTGCCTTTCCTATGCTCTAACTACAAGGCTCACTTCAAAAGTTCTCTCTCCCTGCCTAAAATCTTCACAGCTCCCTCTTTCTAACTATGCTTCTATACTCTTCGATGTTTAAAACTCTTCTCCCCCAGCTTGTCAAAAGACACAGCCTTTTTCCCTCTCAAACCTAACTCCTCCCCTGATTGCTCTAGCCAATCAGGAGTTGGCTGACTCCACCCTCTTGCCTCTTAGCTCTCCTGCCTATCTCTCAACATGTCAGCCACTGACTTTCCAGGCTTCGGCCTTCCTGGCAAAAGGTTAGATTCATTACAAACGGCCAAGGCCAAATAGTGATAGTGAAAGGAATGTACTAATTGGCAAGCCGAGGGAGGACCAGACACTCTTTGATAGGAGAAGTCAAATCAATCAACATTGCCACCTGGAAGGGGGTAGAAGACGGTCCAAAAGATTAAGAGAAAAAGGGGGTCAGGGAGAGGTTTCCCAAGGGAAACGGAATGCTTTTGCTATGGCTTTCTGAATAAATATAGGGCTTGTGAATCTACACTCTTCAGTGAGTTCAACGTTTGGTTTTTATGTATAGCCATTCCTTTTGTTTGATGCCTGGTATCCATGCCTTCTAGTACATGCTAAGATTCCTGTTTGCTTCTGCCTGGGATTCATGTTCATGTTGAGATTCATGTATGTGGTTTGTCCTGGTTTCAAGCTCCTGCATTGGGACTTTGGTCTTTTGCAACCTTTTGGAACTGAAAGACTCCAACTTCTGTTGACTTGTTTATTGGATTTTTGCAACCCTTCTGATTCCTGACTTATAATTGACGATCTTATTTTACTTTGCTCAACTGAATGTTTTGTGGACATTTCTTTATTACTTGTTTGAATGTTTTTTTTATCTTTTCGGCTATTGCTATATTAATCCTCAATAAACTGCTTTGATATAAAGAACATTGGTGTATTTATGGGTTCAAAGGTGTCAACCCCAGCCTTGGTGTGCAACAATTAAACTAATAAATTAACATTATAGAAATTTCAAACTGCAACACAGAATTGCTCAATCAGTACCTATACAGTAGTGAGGGGCAATGAGAGTGAACATATTAGAAGCAGAAGTCAAAGCTGTTAAGCGAAAAGGTTCAGTATTGCTTTTACACAGAGGAAAAAAGGAGAGAACTCACATACATACATGAATTGCTTTGACGATAGTGAGCCCCTGGGTATCGCCTGCCCATAGCGCCAGTCAGCACATTATCCCCTGTCGTCAGCTGTTTTCAAAAGGACTCGGCAGAATTGTTTTAACTGGAGGAAGAGAAGCAAGCCGCAGAAGAAAAAAGAAAAACAGAATGCAAAGATTTAGTACAATGCCCATATTGTTTTCATTAAAATGCTAATGAGCCTCTCCATGGTTTTAGATGATGGGTTTATAAATTATTCATATTCATGCCAGCCGCAGAGACGAACTGTTGGGCTATTGATACTGAGCAAATTTACTGCTTCTACTTGTCTTCCACTGATAAGCATACATCATTTCAAGGTAAACTGGCTCACCTGAGCTTCACAACATCAGGACCGATTGTTTTTCTAAACAATGACCAAATCACTAGACTGCACCTCATTTTCTTCGCCTAACATTTTGTGTTTCTCAAAAACTTTAAAAAGGCTATGAGTGTACTCAGAAGTTTCTCGTAGACAACAAAAAAAAGGTAGGGTTTTTTTGGTTGTGTCAGAAGCGACTTGAGAAACTGCAAGTCGCTTCTGGTATGAGAGAATTGGCCATCTGCAAGGACGTTGCCCAGGGGACACCTAGATGTTTTACCACCCTTGTGGGAGGCTTCTCACATGTCCCCGCATGGAGAGCTGGAGCTGATAGAGGGAGCTCATCCGCACTCTCCCCGGATTCGAACCTTCAGTCCTGCCGGAACAGGGGTTTAACCCACTGTGCCACCGTTGAAACACTTCATCAAGGAAATGGCCAAAAACCCTGCAAGATCTTCCCTAATTTGGAAAGTATTGGAAAAAAATTACATCATTTTCTAGGAAAAGATGTTGGGTTTACAAAAAAATCCATTTTTCACTCAAATGTCCCAAAGTGTGAAAAGTCATCAAAGGTGAGCAAAAAGTATTTGCTTTTGTCCTGCAGGAAGAAAAAGTTTGAAACTCTTCACAAGAAACCCCCATGATAAATTTGCCTTTGTGTTGCTGTAAGTTATACACCACTTGAAGGCATGCAACAATTCTCTGACTTACAACTAGGTAAACTGGGAATCATATTACCTGTCCGAATGTATTCTTCCCTATGAACCATCAAGACAATTAAGATCTTCTGGTAGGGCCCTGATCTCAGTCCCGCCACTTTCGCAATCGCGGCTGGCGGGAATGACAGACAGGGCCTTTTCTGTGGTGGCCCCTCGGCTATGGAACTCTCTCCCGATTGAGATCAGATCTGCCCCCCCCCACCCTGGTGAAATCCTGGCTATGGACGGAAGCATTCCCAGAGTAATGGTTGAAACCGGCTACACAACAAAGTTTTCGACCACACATACGGACTGAGTTGGACATGATTTTATCTTGGCAATTTGGCTTATTTGTAATTTTAATCGATATGTATTTTAACTCGTTATTATATGATGTTTTTAGATTGTACTATTAGCATTGAATCCTTGCTGTAAGCCGGTCTGAGTCCCTCTACGGAGGTTGAGAAGATCGGGATATAAAAGTTTTTAAAATAATAATAATAATAATAATAATAATAATAATAATAATATGTCTGGATTATACAAGGAAGTGATAGTACCCCAACTGGTGCAGCCATCTTTTTTCCATTCAGTGTCATGATAATACCACATTGTGCTCTCTCCTTACCGGTAAAGAGTATACTCACTCTGCTATTTTCAAAGAATGGAAGCGAGATGTTGGATACATTAAGTTTAGAAGGAAGCAAAGCCGACTAAATTTAGATGGGGGTTAAATAAGTATGTCAATAAATCAGTGGTCCTCTGGATCCTGGGCACCAAAGAGGATGTCTATTTTTACATTTTCTTTTTATGTCCTAAAGTACAGGTGCAAAGAATAGTTATTAGGTTTGCTTTATGGGGGTTTTGTTGTTGTTGTTGTTGTTGTTGTTTATTCATTCAGTCGCTTCTGACACTTTGTGACCTCATGGACCAGCCCACACCAGAGCTCCCTGTCAGCCGTCACCACCTCCAGCTCCTTCAAGGTCAACCCAGTCACTTCAAGGATGCCATCCATCCATCTTGCCCTTGGTAGGACCCTCTTCTTTTTTCCTTCCATTTTCCCCAGCATCATTGTCTTCTCTAAGCTTTCCTGTTTCCTCATTATGTGGCCAAAGTACTTCAACTTTGTCTCTAATATCCTTCCCTTCAATGAGCAGTCAGGCTTTATTTCCTGAAGTATGGACTGGTTGGATCTTCTCGTGGTCCAAGGCACTCTCAGAACTTTCCTCCAACACCACAGTTCAACAGAATCGATCTTCCTTCGCTCAGCCTTCCCTATGGTCCAGCTCTCATATCCATAGGTTATGGGGTTTTACACAGAAATATATCAACACTTCTTTAGACAAGAGGAAAAGCAGACATGCTATAAACCAAGTCTTCTACTAAAGTTCTTAATACAATAAACAGGATCTTGTTCAGTCCAAAGTAGACAGCGTCAAGGTCTCTGGAGAATTTGATGCAGCAAAATTGCTACACCCTGACAACCTGCTGACTGGTATCGCTATGCTTGGCACACTTCCTCTGTCTTGTTAAAAAAGAAGAGAGAGCAAAGGCCAGCATGAACACCCATCTTCTCTTCTTACAGTCGCCGCCTCTCCTGCTTTTCAGCTCTAGTCACTGGAATAGTCAGCCACACATATATTTGATAGGGAGATCTTAAAACATTTCTCTTCAAGGACAACTGTGGGCCAAATCAGCAAGCAAAACATACCTAGTTCCAAGTCTTAACAGCTGTCCTAAAACAGGATCTTCCACACACTGAATTCTCTATACAATATCTCACATGATCCAATAAGAAAGCTCACAAAATCCAACCTCCTCCCACACACCTACAGCAGAACAAAAGGCGTTTCTCTTGGAACAACATCATATCACGACGCTACCACATTTTCAGCATTTCTTCCATCCTCCTTCAAAGCGGGGGAAAAGAGTAACAATTAAGTTGGAAGAAAGATCTAATTCTTACATTGGCCTCAAACTACAGTAGATCAACTGCAAACAATGACACTTAGTATTGACTGCTACAGTAAGTTGTAAAAGGATCAACGTCAAGTGGGTGTGTTAAAGAAAACATATTGTTAATCGTTATGTGCAGCTGCTAATCTAGGTCAGCTAGTAAGTTTGAGCCACACCTGGAATAACTGTATGTGTTTTAGAATACGCTTTGGCTTTTGCTCTGAGGAGCTTATGCTCACAGCATTTTGCTCAACCATTTGTGCTGCTCATATGAAGGAAGATGAAGATGCCATGCACTTTGCATTCTGTAACTCTTATAGTATAAATGGGGCCCGACACTCTTGGAGGTTTCTCATTCATAGGCTCATAATCAGTCAAAATGGACTTGACAGCGAACAACAAAACACAAACAAATTTGTAAGGCTGATTATATGGAACTAATATCAACTTGATTTATCTTTATCAAGGCAACATCTATTGAAGATTGCTAATTATGGCTGATATGAGAAAACTCTGGGTGCAAAGGATGCTTTTGCATATAATTTGGTGCAGAACAACAGAAAGAAAAAAGATTCTGCTACCATTTTTGGAGCAAGAACTGCAAAATGTTCAAGCTGGGTCCAGGAAGGAAAAAAAAAAAAAGCAAAGGATTCACATTGCAAACATATATTGGATTATGGAGAGTGCCAAGGAATTTTAAAAAATGTTTGTGCTTTTTAGATTATAGCAAAGCCTTGTTGTGAATCAGCCTGTGTTTGTGTTTCAGGATCCTGATGTGGGAAATGATGATGCTGAGGCTGAGGTACAAGATGGAGATGGTTTGGTCAATTATTTTCCTGCAGACAATGACAGAGAGGCCCCACTGCAAAGGGCAGTTTCTCATGAGACTATTCCTGCTGGGCCTATCAATGATGGTTCACTCCCTCTCTCTGTGAGCTCTCAAGATTTGGATTTGGAAAACAATCTGACACCTGGGAATTTTAATGAGCAGCCAGAGCCAGATAGGGAGCTGAAGAATAGGCGGCTGGAGATTAGCCAGGATCAACAGCAAACTCAGTGTTTACGTCGCTCTGAAAGGCTTTGTCTGATAAGGGGTAAATGTGGGGGAAAGCAAAACCAATTTCTGAGTTTTGGGATATAAAGTTTGCCTCAAGGGGAAACCTGTTAGATCAGGCATTGTTTGGAAATCAAGTCCATGTGCCATGGAAATCCTATTCAATGGGTCTTGTTCCTGTGCAGTTTTTTTAGCCTTTTGGATTGTCTTTATATCCTGTTGATTCCTGTTTGGACAAATGCTGTCTTGGATTGCTTTTATATCTGGTGTGGACATTGCTTTGTGTTACTATCTTTTATGGACTTAATACTTTTTGGAACTGTCTTATTTTCTTGCAAGCATTTATTTCTTCTGGCTACTTACTAAGCTTCAATAAAAAAAAAAGATTTGTTTCTTTACTCTTCATGTGGTGTGTTTTAAAGTCAGAGAGATTTTTCCTGACCTGGAGTGCAACAGCCCTTGATTAGGTAGATCACTTAAAATTGTAGATTGTGCCTAAAAAAATTATATGTTCTGATGTATACTTGAACGCAGCACAGGACAGAATATGGAGACAAGAAGTGGTTTCCAATTTTCAAAGAATCAAGTAAGACTTCCTTTTATCATCCTATTTGTTTAACATGTATGCTGAATTCATCATGAATAAAGATTGATTAAACTAGGAGGAAAGAGGTGTGAAATCTGGGAGAAAATTTGTAATATGCAAATTACAGTATGCTGTTAGCAGAAAATAGCAGACTTGGAATGATTACTGTCATACTTGGACATATCACAAGATATAATAATGCTTTGAAAGGTAGAAGGCAATAAGAAAAAAGGAAAGTGCATTACAGATGGATAGACTCCATCAAGGAAGCCGCATCCCTGAGCCTGCAAGATCTGAAGCAGTGCTGTTGATGACAGGGTGACTTGGCTTTCACATGGGCATCATAAGTAGAAGTGGATTTGGCAGCAGTTAACAACAACAACAGCCTATACCAGTGGTTCTCAACCTGGGGTCCCCATATGTTTATGGCCTACAATTCCCAGAAATCCTAACAGCTGGTAAACTGGCTGGGATTTCTGGGAGTTGTAGGCCAAAAACATCTGGGGACCCAAGGTTGAGAAGCACTGGCCTATACCATACTTATGAGTTTCCCAAGCAAGTTGGGAATACTGTGAGAAACAGGATGCTTTGGTCTGATTTAGCAGGGCTACTTCCCAACAGGCCTGTAGCGGGTGGGGGGGGGGGTAGGGTTCAACCCCCCTCCCCCCCGAAATGTTTCAGATTTTTTTAAAAAACCCAGTTTACTCATGAATTTTAACTAGCCAAATCCCCATGTTAAGTCTATGAGATGCAAACAATTAAGAGTCCCTCCAGAACTGCAAGCACTATCTCAAGCAAATATTTATTTATTTATTTATTTATTATTCGAATTCATATGCCACCACTCCCCTGGGGCTCGGAGCGGCTTGCAAGAACAGGCTAAAATCGAACACTATTTAAAAACAATTTAAAACAATTTAAAAATAACAATATCAGAGATCAAAGTCTTGTTGAAACATATATGTCTTACATGCCCTGTGGAAAGCTGATAAGTCCCACAAGGAACGGACTTCAGGTGGCAGAGTATTCCAGAGTGATGGTGCCACTGCTGTAAAGGCTCTGCGTCTGGTTGCTGTTAGACGCACGGTCTTGAAACTGGGAATTTCCTATAGATCTTGGTCCTCAGAACGGAGGGATCTCTGGGGTTGGTAGGGGGTGAGGTGGTCCCTCAGGTACATCGGCCCCAGACCATGCAAGGCCTTAAATATTGACAATTTATTCTCTGGAATACATTTCGGGGGGGGGGGTTGAACCCCTAAAAAAAACCCCTCGCTACAGGCCTGAAGTTGGGTGTGTATGTGTTGAATGCTCTCATTAAGGAGGCCAGACTTGGTGGAGGTGGTTGACAGGGGCGGAGCTGCAGGCTATGGAAGGCTGCTCTGACCCCTGCTGTGCTCTTTGCTTCAGCGTGAGCTAGGAGGCAGGGTTCAACTCCCCCCGTGAAATTTTCAACCCCCCCGAAAATTTCAACCCCTCCTGAAATTTTTTTCTGGCTACGGTCTTGCTTCCCAAGGTGTTGTTTCTGCCACATCTTATAAATGGGAAGGGAAAGAGAAGAGGTTTTGTTTTATATATATCTGAAACACAACTGAAAATAGAACTTCTCTATACCCAATAGAGAGCAATAGAAAGGCCATCTTAACAAGTATGTAAGAATCATATGGAAAGAAACGGTATTGTCAAATGGTGGCCATACGCTTGGGTAGTGGAAGAAACAGTTTAGAATGTGTGTTCGGCCAAGTATTTGAACTCAGACCTAAAATCGAGTAGAGCTTTATTAATTCATTCAATCAATTCAAACACTTCTTAAATAGGAAACTAGAGAGAGCTTTTATGACCTTTTTATTTTCCTCTGATTAGCTCGGACAACAACTAAATTGGAAAAATAAATTATACACTCAATTGCTAATAAAATATTTACAATTAGCTTCTGAATAGAGTGCCAAGAAATAGCTCCGATTATATATTGGATCAGAAATCAGATAATTCTAGTACTTTGTGTAGCTTTAAAAAAGTTCACAGTAAGCCAAATACAGCACAGAATGTGAAGGATGTTTATGTTTTTCCTGATGTACTATATAGTGAATTTAACAAAAGATACAGTAAAATGTACTTTACTTCTATACTAGAAACTGAGATAAACACTGACTAGAAAAACCAAAAGAGGATTGTTACTAATATTGCAAAAGCTAAAAATGCCTTTACGTATCTGTCAGTCACACTGACAGAAGAAACATGTTTTTTGAAGAAAAAAATCCAGACGTGCCCTGAATATTATTAACGTAACTTTACAGCATTTCAGGGAACAATCTTAGAACACAGACATTTTATCATTATCAGTTGCCAGCTGTGGTAGGCCGAGATGTCTGGAATGTTGCTTAAGGACCTGTCTGGACATTACCCCACAATTTCTCTAAGGGAAAAAAAAAAACAGAATACACTCATACCATCTTCCTTCTCACCTTGAAGGAAAAATACAAAAAACTGGAGTATCTGGTGCCTATTGTGCAGAGCCTTTCTGGAACCTGGGAGCAACTCCAGGTCTCACACTGTAATGAAAAAATAATCTCTCTCTATACCAAATCCAAAAACTGTTTCCACACACTGGGACAAACATGACTTTTTAATCATGTATAGGCAAGAGGGGAGTCCCAACGACTCAGTAATTCTCTGGGCTTTTTATATCACTGCATCTATCCTAAATTACACTGTCTACCCGGTATCGCACCACCTGACATCCGCCGGGAAGTATAAGGCAATAGTGAAAGGACCAAGCCAGTGACATCTCCAGCCCATCCCTTGTTTGGGTATCATTATTATTATTATTATTATTATTAATAATAATAATTTTATTTGTACCCTGCTAACATCTCCCGAAGGACTCGGTGCGGCTTACAAAGGCCAAGGCCCTCAATAAAACAACAGCATAACAAATACAACAATAAAACTCATAAAGCAAACCAATAACATTAAAGCAATAACAACAGAACATTAAAACAATACATCATGACACATTTAAAACTAGGGCCGGGCCAAATGTAATGACTAAAATTAAAAGTGCTGGACATGACAGGTGAAATGTAAGGATTTTAGGGTAGGTGTGATGTGCAGGCAATCTTAAATCTCTAGTATAGTGCATTTGGGACATGATGCTGGGAGTTTCCTATTCTGGAAAGGCACACTGGAACAGCCAGGTTTTCAAGCTCTTTCTAAAGACTGCCAACGTTTGGGCTTGTCTGATGTCCTTGGGGAGCCAATGACTTAAATCAAGAAATAGTTTTCTAAGATCTACAGAGACACTCGCTGGAACACCCCAGCAAGCGAGAGTCCAAAAGTGGCAGGCTCAAACCCAGAACCTCAATCAATGGCTGATACCAAATGAGAGACTCCCCCCTGGGCACACAGAAAACTGGGCGACTTGGAAGGCGCTGAACAGACTGCGCTCTGGTACCACGAGATGCAGAGCCAATTTTAAAAAATGGGGCTAACAAGTGGAATCCACGACATGCCAGTGTGGAGAAAAGCAAACTACAGACCACCTGCTGCAATGCAACCTGAGCTCTGCTACATGCACAATGGAGGATCTCCTTGCGGCAACACTAGAGGCACTCCAAGTGGCCAGCTACTGGTCAAATGACATTTAATCAACTACCAAGCTTGCAAATTCTGTGTTTCGTCTGTCTGTCTGTTTGTTTTTGTAAAAAATGTAATACAAATGTCTGGTTGCTGATGACACGATAAATAAATTTATCCTATGGATGTGAGAGGTCGACCATAGGGAAGGCTGAGCGAAGGAAGATAGATTTTTTTGAACTGTGGTGTTGGAGGAAAGTTCTGAGAGTGCCTTGGACAGCGAGAAGATCCAACCAGTCCATACTTCAGGAAATAAATCCCGATTGCTCATTGGGGGGAAGGATATTAGAGGCCAATATGAAGTATTTTGGCTACATAATGAGAAGACAGGAAAACTTACAGAAGACAATTGGAAAATGGGAGGAAAAAGGAAGGAAAAATGGAAGAAAAAAGGAAGAGGGGCCGACCAAGGGAAAGATGGATGGATGGCATCCTTGAAGTAACTGGCTTGACCTTGAAGGAGCTGGGGGTGGTGACAGTCAACAGGGAGCTCTGGCGTGGATGGTCCATGAGGTCACGAAGAGTCGGAGGTGACTGAACAAATGAACAACAAACAACAAAATCCTTCAAAACACTTGTCTGTCTCTTTGAAACCATAAATCTTGATGTATATACACCATATATGTAGGCTGCACATGTCCAAAAGCTCCACACAATGTCCAGAGGGTCCACACAATGTACGTATACCTATATTCTCCTGGAAACTGGGTCAACTTCCTGTTTGTATCCACACAAGTAAAACAAAGCATTTTTCTGTTAAAATATACCTTTTGAAGTACTCATCTACCTCTGCAATGTGATTACTCCAGCATGTGTGCTGCTTGGTTTCTAATATTCCTGCTGTGTAGTGTTTTGTAAGGACTGCATGCCAATTTTACAATAATTAAATACTTAACACGACTTACTACTGTTCCATCAATTACTGCAAATGAAGGCAAAGTCTTCCTTTCATCAGGGCGCCTACATCAGAACAGCACCAAATCATACAGCAGTTGAGGAATCACATGAATGAACACAATCTTCACATAAAAACAAAGAAGCTCTGCACACCAAAAACAGAGAATAAAATCTATTTTCTCCTTTGCTTGATTTTTTGTTTTGTTTAGTTTAGAAAAGGAAGAGGCACTTGGGATAATGTTGAAAACATACAGAGAGAAGTTCAGAAAAAAACGAGTCCATGCTTTAGAGATAGTTTACTGTGTAGATCATGAAAAACAATGGATTGCTTTTAAATACTTGATTGTTTTGATGTATAACCTGCACTCAGGACAAGTTGAGACTGTGAGGACAGAATATAGAGAAACAGACTGGTTGCCAACTGGCAAGGGGATCAGGCAAAGCTGTACTTTATCACTTTTTTAATACATATGCATATTATATGTAACGGTGGATTAGACTACGAGGAGGGAGGTATGAGCATTAGAAGAAAAATTAAGATATACAAGTGACACTATACTACTAGCAGAAATTAGTAAAGACCTGGAATAACTCCTGAAGAAAACCAAGGAAGAAAATACAAAGTTATAGCTGAATATTAAGAAAACAAAAAGAATGACCCCGGCTTATTGGCTTTACATTAAAATGGATGATGAAGACACCAAAATAGTGGAAGATTTTCCATATCTTGACTTAGACAAGAATCAAAATGGGAACTGCAGTCCAAACTAGGACTTGGAAAGGCAGTTACAAAAGAACGAGACAAGATCCTTTGAACACATATTTCTATGAATCTCCTAGGAGGAAATTGCCATGAATCGGACTCAACATGAAGGCACATAACAACAGTCAACAGAACATCTACATTTTGTACTTTGATCAAGGAGCTCAAGTCCCCCACGTATTTATTTATTTATTTATTTGCTAGCCATCCCCTGCCACGCGTTGCTGTGGCCCAGTCTGCTTATATGTGTTTTTTGTGTCTATATAAGTGTATATGTGTGTATATATATTAGCGTATATGTGTGTTTCTGTATGCATTATAATGTATTTTTGGGGTTTCTTTGTTTTTTAGGTCTCTTTTGCTGTGTTTTTCGGTGTTTTTATGAGTGATGGTCACTTGTTGGACTGATAGGTGTCTTGTGTCCAAATATGGTGTCAATTTGTCCAGTGGTTTTTGAGTTCTGTTAATCCCACAAATGAACATTACATTTTAATTTATATAGATTTATTTATTTCCAACTTTTTTACCCCATCCTTCTCAACCCCCAAAGAGAGACCCAGGGCGGCTTATAATGGCAGCAATTCGATGCCGACAACATAAAATACAATATAACAACATTATGCAAGAGATAAAACACTGAATTAAAATACATTAAACATTATTATTATTCGTCATATTGCCGAATCCAGATCTGATTTAGTGATCGACAATTCGGTCCGAAGCCTGTCCTATGTCAAAGTTCAAAAATTGTTAACACTGCCAAGCCTACAATCAAACGCTTGGTCCCAAAACCATGTTTTCAATCTAAAAGAGAGGAGGGGTGAAGCCGACCTACTGTATATACTCAAATATAAGCCTAGTTTTTCAGCCCCTTTTTCAGTCTGAAAAAGCTCCCCTCGGCTTATACTCGAGTCAAGGTTATTTATTCTTTTACTCTGTTATTGGTATTATTTTATTACATTTATTATTTTACTCTATTATTATTATATTTACATTATTTTGCTCTATTATTATTCTATTTATTATTTTGCTCTATTATTACTATTACATTTATTATTTTAATCTTATTATTATTATTACATTTACAGTATTTTACCCTATTGTTATTATTATTATTGTTATTATTACATTTATTATTTTAATCTTATTATTATTATTATTATTACATTGACAGTACTTTACCCTATTATTACTACATTTATTATTTTACTCTATTATTACTGTTTTTATTGCATTTTCATTATTTTACTCTATTATTTTTATATTTATTATTTTAATAATAAGTACATTTACATTGAAGGAGGTTAGAATAATAGTTTAATAAGAGTTGGACAGTTTTATCTTAATTACAAGTTTATGTAAATATTCAGAAACATTTAGCCTATTGATGCATCAATTAATATAATTTTATTTTTATTTTGAAATTGACCCACAGTGGATGCATTCCCACCCTCGGCTTATACTCAAGTCAATACGTTTTCCTAGTTTTTAGTGATAAAATTAGGTGCCTCGGCTTATATTCGAGTCGGCTTATACTCGAGTATATACGGTAATTTCTCTAGAGAGGCATTCCACAGGTGGTGGACCACCACCGAGAAGGCCCTACAACAATTTATTATTCCTACAACAGCTCTCTGTGGTACACTAAGCTGAGAAGATTGTAATATTCACAAACTTAGTTTATTCCCTAGCTGATATATGATTTAACCTAGAAGCTTCTGCTCCAAAAATGAGACATGTGTGGCCTTCCTGATACTATAGGATGGGTTATCCCATCATGCCTGACATTGGTTGCACTTGGTAAAGTTGATAGGAGCTACATGACAGCAGATTTGGAAGGCTGTACATCCTCTTGAATTGCCCCCATTCAGGGCCATCAGTCTTCCTACTACACCACACTGAATTCATACAAGGCTTTTAGCACCAGTGATTCTGTGAGGCTTCAAGCACTTGAACAGAATATCTGAATTATTCTCACATCAATGTCCTCCTCTTTTGCAGTTTTAAGCTTTTAAACAGGAATGATTCAAAGCACTGAAAAGTATATTGAAAGAGGTCCTGTTTTCTTGTAATCAAAACAGAGGAAGAGAATCCTAGAATCATAAATGCAAATTGTGTGCAAACCCTGATGCAATGATCCTGCATCTTGCATCAGTGTTTCCTCATGTAAATCCAAATGCAGCAGCAGCAATTCAAGCAGCCAATTCCTTTCAAGACAGATGCTGCAGTAGCTGGAAGGGAGCCACCATCTCACTGCAGCAGGAAACTTCCAAAGGCCAGATGGAGGCATTTGTAAGAGGTGCCTGGCAGCTGCCAGAATCACTTGTCTTTTCTCTCCTCCCAGAGTTTGAAAAATATAGTTTTTTAAAACAGAAAACAACTGCCAGATACAGCACCTTCGTACCTCGCTCTCAGAAGAGGAGGAAAGTCCCGAACCATCCCTCTCTGCTTATTTTTGGGTCATTTTAAACTATACACTTGAAGGCAAGTAGCAGTCAACTACTGTATATACTTGAGTATAAGCCTAGTTTTTCAGCCCCCTTTTTAGACTGAAAAAGCTCCCCTCGGTTTATACTCGAGTCGAGATTATTTATTATTTTACTCTGTTATTAGTATTATTTTATTACCTTTATTATTTTACTCTATTTATTATTATTACATTTATTATTTTTCTCTATTTATTATTATTATTACATATATTATTTTTCTCTATTCATTATTATGGGAAGGATAGGTGAGCACATTTACATGGAAGAAGGTGAGCATCATGGTTTAATCGGAGTTGGACAGTCTTATCTTAAATTACAGTTTTATGTAAATAGCCAAAAGCATTTAACCTACTGAAGCCTTAATTAATGTAATTTTATTGGTATCTATTTTTATTTTGCATTTCCCACCCTTGGCTTATACTCGAGTCAATACATTTTCCCAGTTTATTGTAGTAAAATTAGATGCCTCGGCTTATATTCGGGTCGGCTTATACTCGAGTATATACCCCTTATTCACCCGACCTCGCACCACTGGACTTCCATCTCTCTCCAACAATAAAGTTATTTTTGAAGTGCAGGTGTTTTTTTAGCTGATGAGGCTCTGAAAGTCACAATGTTGCTTTTGGAGCAACCTGTCAGCTTCTACAAGCGAGGTGTTTACTAGGCATGGATAGAGCCGCGTCGGATTACTCGTTACTCGTAATAATTTCTTTAAAGTTACCTTTTTGAATTGATTTCTAAGCATTTAAAAAACCCGGAAGTCCCTTTGCCCTTCTGAAGCTTTCTCCACCATTTTTGTTACGACTCAGGAAGTGAGTCGGGAATGATTCAGCGTATTTTCAGCCCTCTAGCCTGCTGGGAGGCTCCTTGCATCCCCTCCCAGCCAATCAGGGGAGAGGTTTTGGGGAGGGGAAGGATTTCGGCACTGGCCGCCATCGCTGTATATAAAGGGAAGCACATGGCTCAGAGGCTCATTTGGAGCTGGGGAGGAAAGGGGGAAGGGGGAACGGGAAAGGGGAAAAGGGAAAAGGGAAGGGAGATTGGAAGAAGAGCATGGCACGCAAGCAAACAAGCAGAAAGGAAGAAGGGCTGGGAGGGCTGTTGCCAGTCGTGTTTGGCTGCCCGCCTATTTCTTTTTTTCTTTGTTTGTTTGCTGTGAGTTGCCTAAGAAGACACTAGAAATCCCATAGTTTCCTGCCTAGTGCCTATACTTCCCTAATTGGTGAAATCTGCTTAAAAGGCCCATAAAGCTCTCAGGGCTGTTTCTTTTTTTCTTTGTTTGTTTGCTGTGAGTTGCCTAAGAAAACACTAGAAATCCCATAGTTTCTTTCCTGCCTATACCTGGTGAAATGTGCTCAAAAGGCTCCAAAAGCTCTCAGGGCTGTTTGTTTTTTCTTTGTTTGCTGTCAGTTGCCTAAGAAGACACTAGAAATCCCATACTTTCATGCCTATACTTCCCTAACTTTTGAAATCAGGGAGAAAGAATCCCTTGAAGTTTGCCCAGTACCATTTGCTGTTTTTCATGTATTGAGCAATCGCATCTGCCATTAACGAAGCAATTTGAACATTTTGAAAAGTTCTGATTTTTCTTTGGAAAAATTCGGAATTCAATTCCAAATCGAACCACCAGTGCCCCCTATTTTTTTAGTCAACCAAGCCTACTGTTTACAGTTGCTTAAAAAGATGGCAGAAGTGTGCATCCCTAAGTGACATTTACGTAGAGAAGGACTCATATGCCAAGTTTCATTGCTCTCAGTCCACAGAAGTGGGTCAGGGGAAATATTTAACACATGCCTCTCATAGCAGTCAATTAACCATTTGTAAACTCTTGATGAGAAGGGTATAAATACTCTAAAGAAAGACGGTCTAAAATGTTGGAAATGTTATATTTTGAAAAACCACTGTGTCTAGCACAGTAAGCAGCAGTGGAGGATGTAAGAACAAATTTTCCTTCCCTGGACCATTTGGGGGCTGCATGGACTGCAAAAATTCCCAAAACAAAAATAGACAGTGGGGAAAAAAATCCACTCAGAAACTGCTTGCAATCTCTGATTTAAAGACTGGAATAACACGAAGATGGAAAATGAAAGTAGATAAGCTCTTCCAAATCCTGGTTAGCAGAAATCTTAGCTTGTCATCACATCTGAACTAAAGCAACCGCTAAACTAAGAACCTGGGCTTTCTCAGAGCAAGAAAAACTAAACTACATATTTCCTCTTTGAGTCCTGGTTTATCATCAGCATACACACATGATTTGGGCATCGCCATCCTGGCTTGTTAAACAGCAGCTTTTAATTGTAAACAGCTTTTTAGAGCAATACTGTTCATCTGCACCACAATGGCAATTTTTAAAAAATGTAAAATAATGTATTAAATACTTACTATCCCAGTCTTTGGTGAAGGCTTTGGTTGAAGGCCCCGTTTTAAAGCCGTTGATAGAAGCAACAATAACACAAATGGATCAAGATGATATCCTGTCGTAATTAATCTGGAAGCACTGTTTAAAAACAAAAGGGAAAAGAAGGCAAAAAAAGTTTCAGGTTGTCATTCTGACTTCATGATTTCACTATTCTTTAATTCATTTTGTCTTTGCCTTGAAAGATTCTACGATCTTGTTCTTCCTCATCTGATTGTGCTTAGAACTCAACACAGTCTATGGGAATGTGCCACAAAGCAGGCAGTGTGATGACTAACAAAAACCATTATGGGCACTTGAAAAGCCACCCTTAAATACAATTTCAAAGCAAACAGCAATATCAAACATCTAAGGATGTAAAACGACTCTGCTAGATGGAGTCAGCCTAACTTCCTAAGCAGAGAGATCCAGAATTGCAGTTGCCACGTCGACAAAGAGACCGAGCTAAACCTTTGACCTGTACCTAAGTCAAATCCTAGTAACAGTTCCTTCTCATTTTTGGACACAACATTGGGCTTCCCGGTTTCCTCAATGGTAAGCAAGTATTCATGATTCCAGTTTTTGTCCTAGAAATGAATAATGCAAAGATACATGCCTTCTGTGGAAGTTTGGATACTACAAAAACAACTATTCTGAACCCCACATATGCCATGCTCCCCATAGCAGAATTGGTTAGTCAACTGCGTGTTAGTTTGGTGAAATAAAGCAGTGATTTTACATGTGTCGTCTTTTCCAAGATAGCAACACATTAATACATAACTTTGTACATTTAAATGGCTTTCCTCTTTAAGGGCTGGAAGTTTAGCACAGCTTGTAAATCATCAGCAACTATAGGATCTATCAACCAAAATGTTGCAAGTCCAAAGCCCCAGGTCAGCATGAGCGGCCGACTGTCAGCCCTGCTCACTGTTTACCTAAGCATTTCGAAAACAGCTTTAGCTGTAATTAGAGAAAATAGGTAAAGGTAAAGGTTTTCCCCTGACACTATCCAGTCGTGTTCAACTCTGGGGTGTGGTTCTCATCTCAATTTCTAAGCCAAAGAGTCAACGTTATCCATAGACACCTCCAAGGTCATGTGGCCAGCTTGACTGCATGGAGCGCCGTTAGATAAATTAGGTACCGCTAAAAGCGGCGGAGGTATTTTACAATGCCATAAAGAAAAAGAAGATCAGAAAATGCTAGAACGAAGAAGTCCTGACGGCTCTTCATCATAGAGGATGGAGCAACAGCACCCCCTGTGGACTTGAGCCCAACCATCCATGGCATCAAAATAACACCTCCTTCTCTGCTGTCTGTCTGTGTACTGTCTATACAAACGGCATTGAATGTTTGCGGTGTATGTGTACTTGTGATCTGCCCTGAGTCTGCTTCGGGTGAGAAAGGCGGAATATAAATAAAATGTTGTTGTTGTTGTTGTTGTTGTTGTTGTTGTTGTATTGTATTCCCCTTACCACTGCCCCGCCCTATAGAACAGTGGTTCTCAACCTGTGGGTTCCCAGGTGTTTTGGCCTACAACTCCCAGAAATCCCAGCCAGTTTACCAGCTGTTATTATTTCTGGGAGTTGAAGCCCAAAACATCTGAGACCCACAGGTTGAGAACCACTGCTATGGAAGAAATGGGAACAATGCAGCTCTTCAGATGTTCGTGGATGAGACTCCCGACCTTCTTCACCATTGTCTATGCTGACTAGAGCTGCTGAGACCTGAAATCTAACATCTGGAGGGCTGCATCCTCTATCACCTAGTAAGAAAGCACTCATATTGAAAAACTTAAGCAATAGCCCCAAAATTTTTAGCACAATTACAAAGATGTATGTGTATGGCATACACATAGACTACTACTTCCATCATCTTTCCACATTCACCATGCTGACTAGAGACAATAGAACTTGCAGTCCAAGACTATCCAGAGAGCTGCATGTTCCATAGTGTGTGTATGTGTGTGTGTGTGTGTGTGTGTCTGTCTGTCTATCTATCTATCTATCTATCTATCTATCTATCTATCTATCTATCTTGTTGCACATGGCGTGTTTCAATCAGGTCCAATGCAGAAGGCACAATAACATTGCACACAGGCAAGAGGAAAAAGAACAGAAAAACTTTTATCAGCAGAGTTCGCATAAACTTGCAATGTTGCAAACAAAAACAAACAGTGCAACCAACTTAGATAGACCTTTCAAGCAATACAGAATAAGGATTCTTCATCCAAATGAGAGAGCAGTAGAAATGGTTGAGCAAAATGCCTGAGCAAAGACTCCTCAGAGCAAAGCTAAACTGTATTCTAAAACCCATACTGTTATACCCCACTGGTTTTGATCCAAACTTACTAGTTGACCTACATTAGCAGCTGCACACAATAATCAACAGTATAACGTTTTCTTTAACACACACACACACTTGATCCTGTTACAAATTACTGTAACATATCTATCTATATATACACAAACACACACATATTGCAATATTTCATGTCTATATAATACTTATAAAGACAAGATTAAATGTTTATTCCATGCATCCACAGTATGGTCAAGGGAATATATATAGTGATTGGTTCTCTTCGGCTTCCATGCCATGTAGCCTCCATATGTCTGCCAGTGTGTAATTTACACCATCCAATGCAGTTGGATATGATCAAAAATATGCAAATGGGAATTCAAAGTCAAGTGAGGTCAGATTCCTAAAATAATACAGGATAATATAGGCTTAGCTCAATTAAAAATAAAAGGTGCGCTCAAGCTCAAGCCTGTTGGAAAATTGGAGAGAATCTGAAGGCTGAACAATCCTTTGCTAGAGGCAGGCTTAGCAACACTTAACACCTCGGCAAGATGAAACCAAATCCAGTTTATACTCCTTTAAATCACCTGGATTAGTCTCTTGTTGGCTGCTTATACGACAACAGACTGAAAGTGGCTTACCACATTTTGACAAATTAGCTACATATTACAGAGGTAGCTATTAAAATACATAGTACATTCCTGGATAGTGAAGGTTTAAGCTTCAGTCACTCCTGTGCTGGGAAATCAGTTTTGCTCAACTGTTTCAAGCCAAATACAACAAACTGTTGTGCAGTGGTTCTCAACCTGTGGGTCCCCAAATGTTTTGCGTTTCAACTCCCAGAAATCATAACAGCTGGTAAACTGGCTGGGATTTCTGAGAGTTGTAGGCCAAAACACCTGGGGAGCCACAGATTGAGAACCATTGCACTAGGATTTCCAGGTTCACCCAATTCTGTCTGCAAAATCCAAGTTCTTTATATTAATTAAAAACCAGGTGATAGTATGATAGCTGGGTCTGGAAGCTCTGAGTATTACGGAGATGCCGCAAAGATAGCTGTGAATACGGGAAGAGAGGGGCGGAGTGAGAGCGGGGAAAGCGAAGGAAGAATAGAAAGGAGGGGACACTTAGGGTAAGGGTTAGGGCAAGGTTTAGGGTTTGGGTTAGGTTTACGGTTAGGGTAAGAGTTAGGGATTATGGTTAGGGTACGGTTTAGAGTTAGGGTAAGGTTTAGGGTTTGGGTTAGGGTTAGTGTAAGGCAGGGGTCCTCAAACTTTTTAAGAAGAGGGCCATGTCACAGTCCCTCAAACTGTTGGAGGGCCGGATTATAATTTGAAAAAAACATGAATGAATTCCTATGCACACTGCACATATCTTATTCATAGTGCAAAAACACTTCAAAACAATCCAATAATTAAAATGAAGAATAATTTTAACAAATATAAGCTTATTAGTATTTCAGTGGGAAGTGTGGGCCTGCTTTTAGCTGATGAGATAGGGTTGTTGTTGTTGTGTGCTTTCAAGTCATTTCAAACTTAGATTGATACTGAGCGAGGGCCGGGTAAATGACCTTGGAGGGCTGTATCCGGCCCTCGGGCCATAGTTTGAGAACCCCTGGTGTAAGGGTTGGGGTAAGGGTTTGGGTAAGAGGTTAGGCTTAGGTTTATTATTTATTATTTATTTACTATACTTGTATATCGCCTTTCTCAGCCTATCAGCGACTCAAGGCGGTTTACAACAAGTCAATACACATAATAGTGTGTACTGACTTAGCTTACGGTATGGTTTATCGTTAGGGTAAGGGTTAGGGTAAGTAAAGGTTAGGGTTTCACCATTAAAAGAACTCTTACATTCCTTCTACATTATCTGTCTCTGGCCTGGCTTACATTCCCTAAGTCTCTCTAGCGCAAACAGCACTCCTGAAGGAGCAATGTGGCATCTCCGTAGCACTCGGAGTTTCTGGACCCAGCTATCATACTACTACCAAAACCCAGCTATAGATTGATCTTGTACATTGGAAGAACAAATATAATCATTACCAACCATATGGCAGGTGTTTCATTCTCCGCTGTTGCCACACAAACAGTTTCTTGAACATTAAGTTCTTGTGGGTTTTTTCGGGCTATATGGCCATGTTCTAGAGGCATTTCTCCTGGCGTTTCGCCTGCATCTATGGCAAGCATCCTCAGAGCTACAGCAACCTTCTTACTTCTTTGCCTATGAAGTAGATAATTGCTGTTCTTATGGGATTCACATTTAATTGTGAGAATTAGAGAAAATCCCATTGCACATCAAAGTCCTTTGAAGTTGTACTATCAACATGGTCCGAATGTTTCTTCTCAGGATTTCTTTTGCCTGCCTCTTCCAGAGCGCACAACCTAAATCTCACCCGTGTTTTATCCTGCAGCAAAGGTAGCACATCTGGCGGAGGAGTAAACACCACAGATCTTGAAAGATACTTCAGTTGTTTTTTAAAAATGGTAATGACTATATTGCCCCTGAGCTTAAGAAGCAAGGAGAAAGAACACCCACCTAAATATCCCATCATAAGAAGCAAGAGGCAGAAAGACGAAGTCCATTCTCCACTTTTCCACCCATAGACCACCCATAGGTCAAAATGGGATCTCTGCTGTAACCTCCCTTCTCAATGGCTGCTTCCAGGACTTCTCAACTCCCTTTTTGTTTCATATTTTAAATTCCACAAACATTTTATTGTATTTTAAATACAGCTTTTGTATGTTTTTACATGCATGCATTACTACTTATACTACTTTTTTATTTTGCAAGCTTCCTTGAGTGGAAAAGGGTTTACAACTCAATATGATGTGATGCAATACGTTACTTTGCAAGTTCTGTACAGCAACAAGATTTGTTTTGTCTTGTACTGATTTCAGCTCTAGATTACTAAATATGGTTTTCTGTGGGCGAGCAGATGGCAACTACTGGATGGCATATGTTGTGTATCAGAAACTAGAGCTGATGTGGTCTATCCAATGCAATATTCTGAATCAGCATCCCAAATAACCAAACCAAATCTAAAGTTGGCCAAACACTGATTCTTTTGGTTCCTGCCCAAAAAAGGTTGGGAACCACTGCAGTATGAGGTAGGTCAGGCTGAGAGTATGTGGCTGACACACAGTCATCCAGTGATTGTCATGCCTCAACCTTCTCTAGAAGTTTTTAAGGAGAGGCTGGATGGCCATCTGTCAGGAGTGCTTTTATTGTATGTTCCTGCATGGCAGGGGGTTGGACTTGATGGTCCTTGTGGCCAGCAGTATGATTCTATGATTCTATAGCAAAGCTTTCCAAACTGTGTCATGTGTTAGTGTGTCACCTCCAGTATGAAAGTATGTTATGTAAATATAATGAGAAACCTGTTGGAGCTCAGCCTGTGATTGTGTTTAAGGATCAGGATACTTTGGATGTGTGGAATGATGAAAATGAGGTTCATGAGGGTAATGGTCGTTCCAATGATATTGATGCAGAGAATGACCAGAAGATCCCTGTTCAAAGTGTATTTTCTCATGATAATGTTCCTGAAGGGTGTGGGGATGATGGTGTGCTCCCTGAATTGCTACCAGAGAATTCCCATGATTTGGAGCTTGAGAACAGCTTGGCACCTGGCCCAGCTGGAGAAATTAATGAGCAAATAAACAGACAGGATGTTATTAGTTAGAATAGGAAAGCAGATCAGTGCCTCAGGCGTTCTGCTAGGCTCAAATTAAGAATGATAAGGGATTCAAGGCTAAAACTAAACCAATTTCTGGTCACTTAGGACATAGTGTAATGAGGAGATAAAAGTCCCAAGTACAGAATCTGTAGTCACATGAAGCATCATTTGGAATCAAGTCAAGACCTTGTTCCTGTTCCTTGGAAGCCTTGTGTTGGAAAGATTCATGTGTTAAGTGCCTTTGATTCATGTTTTCAATTCTTGGAGTTTATGATCATGTGTTAAGTGCCTTGAATTCATGTTTCCAGTTTTTGGATTTTACTATCGAAGTTTCTGCCTTTGTTTTTCATGAACTTTGATGGACTAATTTCTTGGACTATTTGTTCCATCTTATCTTCCTACCTAATCATGGCGCATTATCACAGGGTGTCTGCGCCCCACACCACTGGAGAAATTACACTGCTTAGCCGGTATTGCACCACATGACATCCGCCGAGAAGTAGCAGCCAATAGTGAAAGGACCAAGGCAGAGACATTTCCAGCTCATCCCCTGTTTAGGTATCAGCCAGCAGGTCAACGACTTAAATCAAGACATAGTTTTCTTAGATCTATAGAGACACTCGCTGGAACACCTCAGCAAGCGAGAGTCCAAAAGTGGCAGGCCCAAACCCAGCACCTCAATCCATGGGTGATACCAGATGAGAGACTCCCCCCTGGGCACACAGAAGACTGGGCAACTTGGAAGGCGCTGAACAGACTGCGCTCTGGCACCACGAGATGCAGAGCCAATCTTAAGAAATGGGGCTACAGGGTGGAATCCACGGCATGCGAGTGCGGAGAAGAACAAACCACTGACCACCTGCTGCAATCACCCTGAGCCCTGCCACATGCACAATGGAGAACCTTCTTGCGGCAACACCAGAGGCACTCCAAGTGGCCAGATACTGGTCAAAGGACATTTAACCAACTACCAAGTTTGCAAAATCTGTGGGTTTTTTTAATCTGTGTGTTTGTTTTGTTCTGTTAGAAATGTAATACAATGGTCTGGTTGCTGATGACACAATAAATAAATAAAAAAATCCTACCTAATTGGATTTATCTATTCCTTTAAGGTGCTTTTTACTATTACTGTTTTTTAATTATCTTCAATAAACGGATTGCATTTCTGCTCAACTGTGGGGTGTTTAAAGTGAGAGGGCTTTTCCTGGTCTGGAGTGCAACAAAATCTCTGAGTCCATGTGAAATAAGCAATACTAATGTGCATGCATTTTATGCTGCAAAGGTGTTAATTAGTATGGTGCACTACCATATCCTCTTTACCATATGCCACGGTCAAAGGATCATACAGGTAATGCACAGGAAGGGGTAAACGAGTTGAAAAAGATTATTCTGCATCATGTCCGGTAAAACTGAATTGCTGTGCCACGAAATGTGCATGTCTATATTGTGGACTAGAAACTGGATCTCCCAAATCTCAATGCAACATTTTAAACAATACACCATATGTTTAGCCAGTCTGTCTAGGCCAGGGCTGATGCCACACACACCCATATTCTTTCTTGTGCCTGAAATGGGCTCTGAAGCCCAAACACGCATAGCCCTAAAGATGTCTAAACAAGACTGTATCCTTAAACCAGGCAAAGTGTATGCATATCAACCCTCTGAAATCCCATAACTGCCCCTGCAGAATTCTGGGGCTTATAGTTCATTTTAAAGGCCTCTCTTCTAGACTACAAGTCCCAGAATTCTGCAAGAGGCAGCTACAGGATTTGAGATGGGATGCATACTATACGCCTACTCTTTAAGCTCTAGTCTAGTGTGAAACCAGCCAGAACATTACATCCATTTTCTTCAGTTCTCATTTATCAGCAGCAGCTTGGGACTCTTTGTTCTAGAGCACTCTAAAACAACAACAGTTTTCTTCCTAGCCAACCATCCCCTTCCAGTTAGTTTCAAAACCATCGTCTATACTGTCCATGGAATAGAATGACAACTATGTATAGTATTTTGCTTGCAGGTACTACTGAACTCTGGGTCACCAGCAGCCAAAACATCAACCTGAAAGCCTAGCAAATAAAATAACAAAGGTATAGCCTCATAACCTGCCATCAAGCATTTGAAGACTTAATGGGTTCATGATTCACGATGCAGATTAAAAACAGCATTCCTCTGTGGCTCTCTGGGTGCTATTCCATAGTAGGCAGGCTGCCAATCTGCTACCGAACACAATTGAAAGTGCTGGCTTTAGCTTATAAAGCCCTAAATGAGTCTGGCCGAACTTACCTGTCTGAACATATCTCTCCATATGAACCAACTAGGCAGTGGTACTCAACCAGTGGGTCCCCAGATGTTTTGGCTTTAAACTCCCAGCTGGTAAACTGACTATTTAATAGAGATTGGTTTTGTTAAATTTTATCTATCTGGTTTTATGTAAATGTGTTATTTGATTTTATATGTTGGTGTATTGTATATTATGTGTTGTTTGGCACCATTGTGCACTAATTTGTAAGCCGCCCCGAGTTCCTATGAGAAATGGTGGCAGTGTATAAATAAAATGTATTATTATTGTTGTTGTTGTTATTGGAAACACAACATTAGTACACAGAAAACAAGATCCCTTTGCTGACTGTTGAATTGGATCACACGACGGACACTTCCCAAGTGTCTAGGACTGTGTGATGTATCGGCGAATAATGCATGCAAATCCAAGTAGGGTGGCCTTTTGCAGCTGAAAGATGGTAATTTTGTCAATGCCGATTGTGTTTAAGTGCAGGCCAAGGTCTTTAGACACTGCACCCAGTGCCAATCACCACTGGGACCACCTTTACTGGCTTATGTCAGAGTCTTTGCAGTTCAATCTTTATGTCCTCATATCATGTCAGCTTTTCCAGTTGTTTCTCTTCAATCCTGCTGTCTCCTGATATTGCAACATCAACGATCCATACTTGGTTTTTTAACACAATCACGAAGTCTCCAAAACTCTGTCAGTCTGAATTCGGAAGTCCCAGAGTAGTTTGACGTGTTCATTTCCTGTAACTTTTTCAGGCTTGTGATCCCACCAGTTCTTTGTCGCAGGCAGATAGTATTTGTGGCATGAGTTCCAATGAATCATCTGAGCAACGGTGTTATGCCTCTGCATGTAGTCTGTCTGTGCAAACTTCTTGCAGCAGCTGAGGATGTGATCTATCGTTTCGTCTGCTTCCTTGCAGGATTTACACTTGGGATCTGTCATCGACTTTTCAATTCCGGCTTTGATGGCATTTTTTGTAATTGCCTGTTCTTGGGCTGCAGGAATCAGGGCCTCCGTCTCCTTTTTCAAAGTTCCATTTGTGAGCCACATCCATGTTTTTTCTTTGTCAATTTTTCTCTCAATTTTCCCATATATTATTATTATTATTATTATTATTATTATTATTATTTAAAATGGCCAAGGGGAGTGGCAAAAATGTCCTTTAGAAGGCATTTTCAGAAATTTTGGAGCAAAATCAATAGTTACTTAAATATATAAACTTGTCAAGTTCACTTCTAAAATGACAGATGGTGAAAAGTAGGCCATATCATATTTTAAAGCCAGCTAATGATTTAAGAAATTCAAATGGCACTGAAATGCCAGTGTAGGAGATGTCAGGAAAATCAATTTCTTGTTTCAAGCTTTAAAAAGCATTATATAATGTACTAATTATTACTCCATCAAGACTGTGATTAATTCCTCAGATAGTATTTTGGAATATTCAGAACCACTACTTATGACCGATATCACAGGCTGAACAAATATGCCAAATAGTTTATAGAGACGTTGTACAGAAGTGATTATAATAATATGATTATAACTGTATTTATGATTGCATTGGTTGCCCTAAGGCTGGAGCGGCCTAGCTGTGAGGAGTGTGTTACCATGGAAACGATGCTGCAGAGGAGTGGGAGGAGCTTAGAGAAGGGTGTTTTTGAAAAGCGACAGTTAAGAGTCAGTCAGGTTAGGGACTCTGAGAAAGGATGAGACAGGTTAGGGACTCTGAGAAAGGAAGAGTCAGGTTAGGGACTCTGAGAAAGGAAGAGTCAGGTTAGGGACTCTGAGAAAGGAAGAGTCAGGTTAGGGACTCTGAGAAAGGAAGAGTCAGGTTGGAGACTCTGAGTCAGGAAAGAGACAGTGTTCGTGAATAGTCAGAGATTTCTTCAGTTAGGAAAGCTGAGGAGGAAAACCTTATTAGTTTCTTTAGTTAGAAAGAACTAACAAAGGCTTGTTTAGATCCCTAGTTAAAAGAACTAGAGATCTGGTGTTTGATCATAGAAGAATCAAACGGGGAGACTATTCACCACAGTAAAACATTGTTTATTGAAGTGCTTCACCACAGCAAGAGTTTTATAAGTTGCAACATCGAAAGTCTGAACTGTATCACAGCCAAGTTACATGTATCGTTCTCTAAGTATTTGCCGGGCTTGACATCAAACTGCAACCATACGCTTTGTTTCAAATAAACTTGTTATCTTTGGTTTTTAAAACTGCCTCACCTCCATTTATTCTACGCTCGGTGTACCCAATCTATCATAATTACCTCACAACACAAATAGGGTGGCATCCAGTGGTATTAATACAGAAGCCTTTTACAATTTGGTGCCGGCTTGTAGTGGACTCCTTTGCATTTTGGTGGCAGACGACGGGATTCGTTTAACAACTGATCAAGTGCCTTAAGATTATTTTAAGAATAAGTTGTGAGGTAAAAGTTATTGGAATATGGCTACCAGGCGACAGAAGAAGCTTGTTGAGGAAACAGAGGGAGACCAAGAAGAAAGTTCGGGCTCTGAAGCGGAAACGGAGCCAGTGCCTGTGTCAGAAATGGCTTATAAGTACAAACTAGAGATGAAACGATTGGAGATGGAGGCAAAACAAAGGGAAAGAGAGTTTGAAGAAAGACAGAAAGAGAGAGAACAGGAGATAGAATTGAGGAGAATGGAATTTGAGCTGCAAAAGCAGAAATTGGCTTTGCCTCAAACATCCAGTAACATCCAAGAAGGGAGCTCTGGAGTGGATACCCCAGATATAATAAGGAGATTCCCTAAATTTACCAAGGATGATGATGTAGAGAAATTTTTGATCTCATTCGAAAGATGTTGTAAAGATTTTGGGGTTGCTAAGGAAAAATGGATGACATACTTAAGGCCTCAGATAAGTGGAAAACTCTTGCAAATTTATGGAGAATTGCCTGAGGAGTCTTATGGAGATTATGATTTATTTAAGAAACAAATTCTACAAGAGTTTCGATTAACTCCTGAATTCTACAGATTCAAGTTCAGGACTTTAAAAAGAGATAAAAACCAAAGTTTTGCTCAAGTGGCCTCTAAGTTGTCTCAACTATTCGACAGTTGGCTAAGGACGTCTGAGGTGGAAAATTACCAACAGCTGAGAGAACTTTTAAAATTGGAACAATTTTTCCAATTGGTGCCTTCTGATTTTCGCTGGCTGATACAGGATCGCAAACCATCCACTATAGTAGAGGCAGCGATTATGGTAGATCAAATAATTACCCTAAAAGAAGGATTCAAAAGGGAAGATCTGCCAAGTGATAAAAGAACAAACAGGCAGCCATTTTACCAACAACAAACGCGCCCACAGCAAGGAAAAGGTTCTGACATAGAAAACACCGCCTGGAGGAGGCAGGGTGTAACAAGTCAAACTGCTCCTGAGGGAAAAAGAAGGTGTTTTCAGTGTGGAAAGTGGGACCATATAAAGTATCAATGTCCCCTTTTGAGAAAAGAGAAAACAACCCTCTTTGTGAATAAAGTAAAAGACACAAAGATGACAGAACCAGATACTGTGTCAAAGGAGAGTTTAGAAACAGAGCCTCAAGAGAAACAGTGTTTGTTCATCTTGTCAAACACCCCATCTGAGGATTACTTGGAATCCATTTCCATTGATAACAAAGACATGAGAGGACTTCGAGACACAGGGTCCGAAGTATGTGTTGTACATCCAGAAATAATACCTCAGAAATTTCAGCGGCCAACCTCTGAAATAAGATTAAAAGGCTTGGGACCTGCAATACCAACAGCAGTGGTGACTTTGCCAATAGAATATGGAGGTTGGAAGGGTATGTGGGATTTTGCAGTCAGTCCAGACATACCATACAGATGTTTAATTGGAAATGATCTGGCTAAGAAGATTGAAAACTGGAGGATGACGTGTGAGGAGGAAGAATATAACAACAAAAGCCCTGATCAAAAAGCCATGTGTTTCGCCATACAACAGGATGGGGATGAGAGTCCGGAATCCAGCGCTACGGTTGCTGAGCTTGTTAAGAAGACGGGAGGAGTTGGAGAAATTCGGCAGGAACAAGGAGCCGATGAATCTCTGAAACCTCTGTTCGATTTGGCTCAAAACCCCACAGTATCGGCAAAAGAACAGCCCTCCAAGTTTGTGTTAAAGAATGGTGTCTTGTATAGAGAAACCAGAAACGTGAAGTCAGCAGAAGGATCAGTGACATATAGTCAGATTGTAGTGCCTCAAAGTTTTAGAGAACAGCTGATGAGGGTGGCACACGAGAACCCTCAAGGTGGACATTTGGGCGTGAGGAAAACCACGAAGAGAATCACTAAGAACTTTTATTGGCCTGGCATGTTCCAGAAGATCAAAGAGTTTTGCCAGTCTTGTGATATCTGCCAAAGATTGAGTACTGGAAGGGATAAAATTAAAGCTCCTATGATCCCTATGCCGATAATTGGAGAACCATTTTACAGAGTGGGCATTGACATAGTGGGACCTCTTTGTAAGCCAAGCAGACGTGGTTACAGATACATTCTAACCATGATTGACTACGCCACAAGATATCCAGAGGCTGTAGCTCTAACTAATATTGAGACAACAACTATTGCAAACGCACTGTTATCCATTTGGGGAAGAACTGGTTATCCTAGAGAATTAGTTTCGGATTTGGGAACTCAATTTACTTCCAGACTTATGTCAAAATTGCTTGAGTTATGTGGAATCAGACACCTGACTTCAACAGCTTATCACCCACAGACAAATGGACTAGTTGAAAATCTGAACAAGACTTTAGTCAAAATGATAAAGTCTTACAGTCAAAAGAAGCCATACGATTGGGACGTCAAATTGCAACAACTGTTATTCGCCTACAGGACCGTCCCTCATGACAGTACTGGCTACAGTCCATTTGAATTGCTATATGGAAGGAAAGCTCGTGGTCCATTAGACCTGATAAAGGAATATTGGGAGGAAAATCCAGCAACAGATCCAGTTCCAGTGTCGGAGTATCTAAAGGATCTTCAATCAACAATGCAACTGGCTAGGGACATTGCACAAGAACATCTGCTTACAGCTCAGCAGAGACAAAAAGACTATTATGATTCTACTGCTAAGCCAAGGATCTTCAACGTCGGAGATGAAGTTTTATTTTTATCTCCCAACAAAACCAACAAACTTCAATTAGATTGGTCGGGACCCTGGAAGATCTCCAGGGAACACAACCAAATAAACTATGATATTTATGATGAACATTCAAATGTAGAAAGAAGAGTTCATGTAAACATGTTAAAGCCTTATGTTGGAAGGTCTGCTAAGGTGTATTTTGTTGTTTCAGAAGAGGAATCCGGTCCCTTTTCTTTTTGGGAGGGTGATCGTGAACAATACAAAAATTTAGATCGGGTAGAAATTAACATTGAATTGTCCCAACCCCAGCGAAGAGAGGTTGTGGAAGTTGTGAGTAAATATAAGGACATATTCTCAGATTTACCAGGAAAGGTCCAGGGAGTCCAGCATCAAATAAACACCGGTGATGCAGCTCCTATAGTATCTCCACCCTACAGGGTCACGGGGAAAATTAATGAATGTATTGAAAGGGAGATTAAAGAAATGTTGGACCTAGGTATCATTGTTCCATCAATTAGCTCTTGGGCTTCACCCATAGTTTTAGTACAGAAGCCAGACAAGACAATTAGATTTTGCGTAGATTATAGGCAGTTAAATAAAGTAACCCAAAAAATAATTTTTCTGGGGGGGAAGGTGTACAGAAGTGATTATAATAATATGATTATAACTGTATTTATGATTGCATTGGTTGCCCTAAGGCTGGAGCGGCCTAGCTGTGAGGAGTGTGTTACCATGGAAACGATGCTGCAGAGGAGTGGGAGGAGCTTAGAGAAGGGTGTTTTTGAAAAGCGACAGTTAAGAGTCAGTCAGGTTAGGGACTCTGAGAAAGGAAGAGTCAGGTTAGGGACTCTGAGAAAGGAAGAGTCAGGTTAGGGACTCTGAGAAAGGAAGAGTCAGGTTGGAGACTCTGAGTCAGGAAAGAGACAGTGTTCGTGAATAGTCAGAGATTTCTTCAGTTAGGAAAGCTGAGGAGGAAAACCTTATTAGTTTCTTTAGTTAGAAAGAACTAACAAAGGCTTGTTTAGATCCCTAGTTAAAAGAACTAGAGATCTGGTGTTTGATCATAGAAGAATCAAACGGGGAGACTATTCACCACAGTAAAACATTGTTTATTGAAGTGCTTCACCACAGCAAGAGTTTTATAAGTTGCAACATCGAAAGTCTGAACTGTATCACAGCCAAGTTACATGTATCGTTCTCTAAGTATTTGCCGGGCTTGACATCAAACTGCAACCATACGCTTTGTTTCAAATAAACTTGTTCTCTTTGGTTTTTAAAACTGCCTCACCTCCATTTATTCTACGCTCGGTGTACCCAATCTATCATAATTACCTCACAACACAAATAGGGTGGCATCCAGTGGTATTAATACAGAAGCCTTTTACAATTTGGTGCCGGCTTGTAGTGGACTCCTTTGCAGACGTATTTTTCTGAAAAGCAGAAAAATATGAAATATATGTGTTACAATAAAGCCCTAGATATCAACAGACCCAGAACGTATGGGAACTGATTTTTTAAAATTTATTTAATCTCTTATGTTCCTCCAAATGGGATCCAAGTCAACTCACAAACAAGTAAAAAAGCACATTAATTTAAAAACTAATGATATTACAGTTTTAAAAGAATTAAATAAGCTACCAAACTCAAACATCAATGTTTTTAAAATAATATAAATTCATGTAATTATGAAAATAATAATTTCTATTATTCTTGCCCTCTTTGTATTTGATAATCTGTTGTTGCCTAATTATACAACAATATTTCTGTGGCTGTCTGGATAAGGACAAACAAGCTGAAGATTAATCCCGACAAGACAGAGGTCCTCCTGGTCGATCGTAAACCGGACCGAAGTATAGGGTGGCAAGTATAGGGTTGCACTCCCCCTGAAATCACAGGTCCGCAGTTTGGGGGTCCTCCTGGATTCTTCACTTAGGTTTGAGGCTCAGGCATCGGTGGTGGCCGGGAGGGCCTTTGCACAATTAAGACTCGTGCGCCAACTGCGACCATACTTCGGGAAGGCGGATGTGGCCAGGGTGGTCCACGCCTTGGTCACCTCTAGACTGGATTACTGCAATGCACTCTACGTGGGGCTGCCCTTGAAAACGGCCCGGAAATTTCTGATGATCCAACGGGTGGCAGCCAGGTTGTTAACTGGGGCTCCTTACAGGGGCGGTCAACCCTCCTATTCAAGGAGCTCCACTGGCTGCCATTCATCTACCAGACCGAATTCAAGGTGCAGGTTCTTACCTTTAAAGCCCTGAACGGTTTGGGACCCGCCTACCTGCGTGACCGCATCTCTGTGTACGAACCCACACGATCTCTTCATTCATCTGGAGAGGCCCTGCTCTCGATCCCACCAGCATCACAGGCGTGATTGGTGGGGACGAGAGAGAGAGCCTTTTCAGTGGTGGCCCCTTGACTCTGGAACTCACTCCCTAAGGACATCAGGCAGGCCCCAACCCTGCCAGTCTTTAGGAGGAACTTGAAGACATGGTTGTTCCCATGTGTCTTCCCGGAATAATGATCCCATAGCACTTTGTCCCTCCAAAGCACTTTATATTTTTAGGTCTGCTCATATGTCTTCCACAAATGCCACTATCACCTTTTCGCCCATGCCTCAGCACTATCTCCAATTTTAATTTTTACATTTGGCCTTCTCATAGTTTTTAATTGTATGTTGTCTTATTGATAATGTTGTTTATCGTCTATGTTTTATTTTAATTGCTTGTATTGTTGTGATTATTGCTTGTATTGTTGTGTTTGGGCTCGGCCTCATGTAAGCTGCACCGAGTCCCTTAGGGAGATGGTAGCGGGGTACAAATAAAGTGTTATTGTTATTATTATTATTATTCTTTGGATTTGGCGTGTTATTTGTGTTATAGTGTTTTTATTACTTTTCCTTTATATTCTGGGGATCATTTAATTGACATTTTAACATAGGAAAGGAACTGATGACCCCACTGAAAACAAAATCCCATTCATTTACATTTTGTTTAAACTGACGCCCATGATTGCCATCTATCTTACATTATGAAACATTTTAAAATAGAACATTGAAAACAATATGCCTTACTAGGAGGACATGTTGCCTCATTCTGAATTTAACCATGTTTGATGCATTATGATTCTCAATTGAGATTTATGAATCTCTTTCCTGGCCATTGTGCGGCACTACCATGTTTATTAAGATGTGGAAGGATAACGTTTCAATAGAAATGATCCGTTCAGATGTGTCCCTTTCTCCAAAAATGGTCAAAAGAGACTGAACAGATGCCAGAGCATTATAGCCATCATGGGAAGTGAAAGGCTGGGAAGAAGGTAAAAAAGTCCAGAATTCTTAATGTCTAGGCAAACAAAAGAAAATAAGTAGCTTGAAATTGGTTGGCATATGCTCTTTTCAAAAACAAACCATGAATGGGCATTTGAAAGGAAAAGTCTACATGATAGACAACGGACAAGCAGAAGTCAATGCACACCAAAGTTACCATTAACTATTTTTTTAAGGAAAGGGAAGAAGAAATTGATTTTCCAAGCACCAGATGGTGAAGTCAGATCTTTAAAAGGTCCTTTCTGTACTATTTTTCTTTGCCTAGGGTTACCAAATGTCCCGTAGAAGAAAGGATTGCCCCTGATTAGGAAAAATAGAAATATTGTCCCTTATCAGACTGGCAAGTGTGTTTATTATAAAGGATATCCTCTATTTGAGAATCAGGAGGCCTTTCCTTTTACGGTGGGGGAAAAAGTATTTAGTCAGATACCAATTGTACAAGTCTTCTCACTTAAAATGATGAGAGAGGCCTGTAATTGACATCATAGGTAGACCTCAACTATGAGAGACAACATGAGAAAACACATCCAGAAAATCACATTGTCTGATTTTTATCGAATTTATTTACAAATTATGGTGGAAAATAAGTATTTGGTCACCTACAAACAAGCAAGATTTCTGGTTCTCACAGACAAGCTCCTCTGTCCTCCACTCATTATCAGTAATAATGGCAACTTTTTGAACTTGTTCTCAGTATAAAAGACACCTGTCCACAACCTCAAGCAGTCACACTCCAAATTCCACTATGGTGAAGGCCAAAGAGCTGTCGAAGGACACCAGAATCAAAATTGTCGCCCTGCACCAGACTGGGACGACTGAATCTGCAATTCAAGGGGTTAGATCTGGTGCTCCTCGCAAGATCTAACCCTGTGGGGTCAAAATGATCACAAGAACGGTGAGCAAAAATCCCAGAACCACACGGGGAAACCTAGTGAATGACCGGCAGAGAGCTGGGACCAACGTAACAAAGGCTACCATCAGTAACACACTACTGGGGGCGGGGGGGGGGGGTCTCCTTCCTAGTAATTTTTAGGCCTCTTCAAAAAGTGCAGGAGGCGTTGGATAGTGAAAATCTGACTGGTTGAACAGGATTTAAGATCTTGGGCAGAAGACGGAAAGAACTGCAAGATTGATTTCCGCTGACCATCATTCTTCTCCAATGACTACGTACTTCCTTAATACAGTGGAATCTCAACTTAAGAGTGTTTTGAGTTCAGAGCTGTTAGGCCCGGGTTTCACTTTGACATACGAGCAGTGTTTTGAGTTAAGAGCTAACACCAGAGGTAGCACTAGTGCAAGAGTACAGGGCTTTAGGGGTTCAAGGGGACAACCTTTGTGCCTCAGGCTCTTGTTTGCTTTGGGAGATTGCTGTCTACTTTGCTCCTGTCGCCTTTGAAGAACTTTTGGGTTAGTTGAATTTGTGTGGTTTTTATTCTTGGTATGTCTGGCTTCATGAGGAAAGAGAGAGAGAGAGAGCAAGAGAGGGAGGGGGGCTAGAATGAGTTCAGTATGAAGAAAATGATGCTTCTGCCTCTTCGCTTTGTGCTTCCTTGCCACAACTTTGTGCTTCTGCCATTTTAAAGCTGATTTTGCTTTTTATCATTCAATGTGATCACCTGGGAAGGAATCCCACTGGAGCATTGCAGCGCACCCAAATACCTGGGAGTCACTCTGGACCGTGCTCTTACCTACAAGAAGCACTGCCTGAACATCAAGCAAAACGTGGGTGCTAGAAACAATATCATACGAAAGCTGACTGGCACAACCTGGGGATCACAACCAGATACAGTGAAGACATCTGCCCTTGCGCTGTGCTACTCTGCTGCTGAGTATGCATGCCCAGTGTGGAACACATCTCACCACGCTAAAACAGTGGATGTGGCTCTTAATGAGACATGCCGCATTATCACGGGGTATCTGCACCCTATACCACTGGAGAAATTACACTGCTTAGCCGGTATTGCACCACCTGACATCCGCCGGGAAGTAGCAGCCAATAGTGGCATGGCAGCCCCCTTGGTCTTAAGGTCCTGCTGATTAATGCCAGATCCGTTAATGGTAAGACCGCGGCCATCCAGGACTTGATCCTGGATGAGAGGGCGGATCTGGCATGCATCACCGAGACCTGGCTGGACGAGCTGGGGGGAGTAAATCTCACTCAGTTGTGTCCACCAGGTTTCGGAGTGCATCAGCAGGCCAGACAAGGGGGGCGGGGAGGAGGGGTCGCAGTAGTCTTTCGGCAATCCATCGCCGTGATCAGATGCGCTGTCCGCAGGCTTCTGGGTTTGAGTGTGTCCACTTGAAAGTGGGGAGCCGTGACAGTGTGGGGTTCCTGCTGGTGTACCGCCCACCCCGCGACCCAGTAGTTTCCCTGTCTGAGCTAGCGGAGGTGGTCTCTAATTCGGCCTTGGTCTCCCAGCGCCTGGTGGTGCTGGGAGACTTTAACATCCACGCCGAGACCACCCTATCTGGTGCAGCTCAGGACTTTATGGCCACCATGACGGCCATAGGATTGTCACAAATAATATCCGGTCCCACTCATCAAGCTGGACATACTCTTGACCTTGTTTTCGTGGCGGACAACGAAATGATTAGAGTGGAAGATCAAAACATCCTTCCGGTGTCATGGTCTGATCATTATCTGATCAGTTTTAGACTTGCTGCGACTCTTAACCTCCGCAGGGGTGGAGGACAGATTAAAATGGTCCGCCCTAGGAGACTGATGGATCCGGACGGATTCCTGAGGAATCTTGGGGTTCTTCCTGCCTTGGAGCCTGGCGATTCTATCGACGCCTTGGTAACTCTCTATAATGGGGAGATGTCCAGGGCGATAGATACGATCGCACCCGAACGCCCCATCTCGTTGCGTCGTGACAGGCCATCTCCCTGGTTCACCGGGGAGCTGACTGTGATGAAGCATGCGAGAAGGGGGCTAGAGCGCAAATGGAGGAAATCTCGGGCCGTGTCTGATCGAGCACGGGCTAAAGCCTCTCTTAAGGCATACTCCGTGGCTATACGGGTGGCCAGGAAATCATTCACGACCACTCGTATAGCGTCTGCAGCAAATAGATCGTCGGAGCTGTTTCGGGTCGTGGGGGAACTCCTCCACCCACCTGTGGTGGAGGAGGCTCACTGATGACCCAGCAGCTCGGTGTCGCGATTTCGCACACCATTTTGCAGGTAAAGTCGCTCAGATACGCCTTGAGCTCGACTCCAATTCCATCGCAGTGCCTGAAGAGGTGACGGAGGCATCTGCTTGTCCAATTTTGTGGGATTCTTTTAGGCTTGTTCTCCCTGAAACCGTAGAGGAGGTTCTTGGGGCTGTGAGGGCGACCACCTCACCTCTAGACCCATGCCCATCTTGGCTCATTAAATCAGCCAGGGAGGGGTTGGTTGACTGGTTTGTATTGATTGTCAATGCATCGTTGGAGCAAGGGATTTTTCCATCTGGTTTGAAACAGGCTGTGGTTCGTCCACTCCTCAAAAAGGCGTCCCTTGACTCCACGGTGCTGAGTAACTACAGACCAGTCTCCAACCTCCCTTTCTTGGGTAAGGTGCTGGAGCGAGTGGTCGCCTCGCAGCTCCAGAGCTTCCTAGACGATACCAACTACCTAGATCAGTCACAGTCTGGTTTCAGGCCTGGTCATGGCACCGAGACAGCCTTGGTCGCCTTGGTGGATGACCTCCGCAGAGAGCTGGACAGGGGGAGTGTGACTCTGTTGGTTCTCTTGGATATCTCAGCGGCTTTCGATACCATCGATCATGGTATCCTTCTGGGTCGTCTCTCTGGGATGGGTTTCGGGGACACGGTTTTGTCGTGGCTCCGGTCCTTCCTGGAGGGACGAACCCAGATGGTGAAGCTGGGAGACGCCTGCTCGGACCCCTGGCCTTTGACCTGTGGGGTACCGCAAGATTCCATCCTGTCCCCCATGTTTTTAACATCTACATGAAACCGCTGGGAGAGGTCATCCGGAGTTTTGGAGTTTAGTGCCATCTCTATGCGGATGACACCCAACTCTACTACTCCTTTCCACCTAATTCCAAGGAAGCCCCTCGGGTGCTGGACGAGTGCCTGACCGCTGTGATCTGGATGAGGAGGAACAAGCTGAAGATTAATCCCAACAAGACAGAGGTCCTCCTGGTCGATCGTAAACCGGGGTATAGGGTGGCTACCTGTGTTGGACGGGGTTACACTCCCCCTGAAGCCACAGGTCCGCAGTTTGGGTGTCCTCTTGGATTCTTCGCTCACACTTGAGGCTCAGGTGTTGGCGGTATCCGGGAGGGCCTTTGCACAATTGAGACTTGTGCGCCAACTGCGACCGTACCTCGTGAAGGCTGATCTGGCCGGGGTGGTCCACGCCTTGGTCACCTCTAGAATGGATTACTGCAATGCGCTCTACGTGGGGCTGCCCTTGAAGACGGCTCGGAAACTTCAATTGGTCCAGCGGGCAGCAGCCAGGATGCTAACCGGGAGCTCATTATCAAGAGAGGTCTACCCCTCTGTTTAAGGAGCTCCACTGGCTGCCATTTATTTTCCGAGCCCAATTCAAGGTGCAGGTGCTCACCTACAAAGCCCTGAACGGTTTGGGACCACCCTACCTGCGTGACCGCATCTCCATCTACGAACCCACACGCTCGCTCCGGTCATCTGGGGAGGCCCTGCTCGTGATCCCACCTACGTCGCAAGCGCGCTTGGTGGGGACACGGGACAGGGCCTTTCTCTGTGGCGGCCCCCCGACTTTGGAATGCCCTTCCAAAAGAGCTTCGTCAGGCCCCTACTCTAGCAGTTTTCAGAAGGAACCTAAAAACTTGGCTGTTCCGATGTGCCTTCGCAGATTAGGAATCCCCATCCCAAGTCCTAGAAGCACTTTAGTATAATTAATATTGCTGCACACCGCACTATTTTAATCCTACGTTCCTCCTGCCATCTCAGCACTTTTACCCTGTACCCCATTGCGCCGGCCGAACCAGTTTTTAATAGTGTCTTGATGTATTGATGTATCGTCATTGTTGTTATTTTGCTTAATTGTTGATTTGCTTTGTTTATTGTTGTGTTATGTTTTCTATTGTATTGTGTTTTGAGGCTTCGGCCTGTGTAAGCCGCATCGAGTCCTTCGGGAGATGCTAGCGGGGTACAAATAAAGTTAATAATAATAATAATAATAATAATAATAATAAAATAGTGAAAGGACCAAGGCAGAGACATCTCCAGCTCATCCTCTGTTTGGGTATCAGCCAGCACGTCAACGACTTAAATCTAGAAATAGTTTTCTAAGAGCTACAGAGACACTCGCTGGAACACCTCAGCAAGCGAGAGTCCAAAAGTGGCAGGCTCAAACCCAGAACCTCAACCAATGGCTGATACCAAATGAGAGACTCCCCCCTGGGCACACAGAGGACTGGGCAACTTGGAAGGCGCTGAACAGACTGCGCTCTGGCACCACGAGATGCAGAGCCAACCTTCAGAAATGGGGCTACAAAGTGGAATCCTCGACATGCGAATGTGGAGAGGAGCAAACCACTGACCACCTGCTGCAATGCAACCTGAGCCCTGTCACATGCACCATGGAGGACCTTCTTGCAGCAACACCAGAAGCACTCCAAGTGGCCAGATACTGGTCAAAGGACATTTAACCAACTACCAAACCCACAAATGCTGTATTTTATCTGTTTGTTTGCTTTGTTCTGTTAGAAATGTAATATAATTGACTTGTTGATCTGACACGACAAATAAAATTCAATGTGAATGTGCATGTATTTATTTAAAACATTTGTATTCCGCCCTTCTCACCCCGAAGGGGACTCAGGGTGGAGCACAGCATATATATGGCAAACATTCAATGCCGGGACAAGAATTCATATGAGTATGCATACTTATAGAGTACATTTTCTTATTTTAAAACATGTAAAAAGTTTTGGGGAGGCCACGAGACTGGAATGAATTAATAACATTTCAATGGGAAGTTTTGCTTTGAGATAAGAGCTCAGTTGCAGAACAATTGAAACTCTTAAGTCAAGGTATAACTGTATCCAGGTGTTTAATAAAATAGTGTTGCCTTTTCTTCCTCTCTGATCTCAACACACACACATTACCAAGGGCTGGGATAAAAGGCACAAAAATATTTTTAAGAGACATCCCAAAGAAGGTTTGAAGGACTTTCTATAAAGAGAAGAGTAATAATGGCAAATTTTTAATTAAATTCACACTTCATAAAATTAGTCACTTGCGATCCCCATTATCAGGGGTCACTTGCCTGACTTGTTAAATCAACCATGGCTTTGCCAAAAAAGCTAGCCAACCGAAAACTGTTAGCAAGGCAGAGAGAGTCTAAATTAATCAATAACTCTTTGGAGTTTGTTTCATGAAGCACGTTGCCTTTCAATACGTACACCTATTTCTGCACTGCACAGAGAAACCCAAAGTGGCAAGCTTTGTCACAGGTGTATTTTGCAGATCATTGCACTGCAATGATAGAGAATACGGAAGTGATGAAGATAAATGTTCAGCATGCTTCATAGCACACCACTTTGGCAGTTAAGATTTACATCATATCAGGATGAAATGTGAGCTTCCAAAGATCTGGATATGGAAAAAATGTGTCATCCAGCAAAACCCGGCATGCAAAAATGCTCGGAATATTGTCGGAATAGCTTTAGAAGGCAACATTCCGAAACACCGAATTTGCTCACAATTGTTAAATTATGAGAGAATGCTAAGTTATTTAGATCACATAAAACAAGCTATGGGCAGAAGTAAAACAAAACAGATTCTCAGCAAATCTTGGAAAAAGTTTCTAATCTGGATTAGAAAAGACAGAAGGCTTTACATCTATAAACCCTGTCCTGTTGCTATATGTATGTGGCTGTTCAACAGTGACAGATGAACTCTGCACACACTCTAAGGCAGGGGTCCTCAAACTTTTTAAACAGAGGGCCAGATCAGTCCCTCAAACTGTTGGAGGGCCGGATTATAATTTGGAAAAAACATGAATGAATTCCTATGCACACTGCACATATCTTAGCTGTAGTGGGAAAAACACTTTTAAAAAAACACAATAATTAAAATGAAAAACAATTTTAATAAATATAAACTTATTAGTATTTCAATGGGAAATGTGGACCTGCTTTTGGCTGATGAGATAGGATTGTTATTGTTGTGTACTTTCAAGTCGTTCCAGGCTTAGGATAACCCTGAGCAAGGGCCGGTTAGATGACCTTGGAGGGCCGTATGCAGCCGTCGGGCCATAGTTTGAGGACCCCTGCTCTAGGGCAATGTGTATAACCTAAAGCTTCATCAGAAATTAATAAAGAATAAGTGAAGAAGGCATGGGAGGGGGGAGAGGAAAAAATTCTCACCGTATTGTTGAAGGCTTTCATGGGCGGAATCACTGGGTTGTTGTAGGTTTTTTCAGGCTATATGGCCATGTTCTAGAGACATTCTCTCCTGACATTTCGCCTGCATCTATGGCAAGCATCCTCAGAGGTAGTGAGGTCTGTTGGAACTAGGATATATAAACCCTTTTTCCTAGTTCCAACAAACCTCACTACCTCTGCGGATGCTTGCCATAGATGCAGGCGAAACATCAGGAGAAATGCCTCTAGAACATGGCCATATAGCCCGAAAAAACCTACAACAACCCAAAATTCTCACCATTTTGCACTTACAATTATTACACACTAGCTTGGGTACCCGGTGATGCTCAAGTTATTTGAAAAAAGTCATTTTTTTAAAAAAAAATTATGAATGGTCCCATTAAGAAAATGCAAAAGGTTGTGGGTGAAATGCAACTCACGTCACACCAGGTTAACCCCCTCAAACTCCATCAGTACTTAAAGTTGGTCATGTTGGGCATGTGAGGCAAGTTTGCTCCAAATGCATCCTTAGTGTGCTTTCTGATTATTATTATTATTATTTGTTTATTTACATTATTTATATTCCATCCTTCTCATCCCAAAGGGAACTCAGGGTGGATCAATACACAGCAAACATTAAATGTGGTTAAACAGACAGGACATACAACAGATAGCAGCAGGATGAACAACACCTCCCACCATGGTGGGTCAGTCCCCTCAAAACCTTCCAGTGGGTTCAGTTGGTTATGGTAGTTCTGTGTACCAAGTTTGATCCGGGAACATCGTCAGTGCAAGTCACAATTTCTCTGGATGTAGGTGAGCTACAACTCCCCAAAATCAAGGTAAATCTCTCCCAAACCCCTCCAGTATTCAAATTTGAGCATATTGAGTATGCGTGCCAAGTGTGGTCCAGACCTATCGTCGTATGGGCTCACAGTGCTCTTTGGATGAGGTGAACTAAAAATCCTATAAATCAAGGACAATTCCACCCAAATCCCCCCAGTATTTTCTGTGTGCTACATTTGGTCCCGATCCATTGCTGGTGGGGGTCACAGTGCCTGTCTTGATGCAAGGTGAACTACAACTTCCATCATGTTGAGTCAGTTCCCCAAACCCCTTCAGTATGTTCAGTTTCTGATCCATTCCTGAATAGGAAAGGGTTATGGCAGTGGGCAGGATCATGCAAATTTCACACTAATGGAGAGAGAGTAAGAAACACTGAGATGTCTGTGGTGGAGAAAGCACATAAAACCTAAGATGAAATTGTCCCCGTATGAAAGCATTCACTTGGATGGTGGGCAATAATAATAATCATCATCAACATTATTTATACCCTGCCATCATCTCCCCGATGGGCACTCGGAGCAGCTTACATGGGGCCAAGCCTGAACAACACATTACATCAAAATAAAACCAAAACACAGACAACAAGCAACATCATCAAAATTACATGGAAAAGAAAAGGAAAAAATACAATAACAAAATAGCATTACAATAACCAAAAAACACAGTCGCAGTAAACAGTGGGCAGGCCACATGTACAGGATAAAATGTTAAAAACTCGAATGAGATATAAATAGGAGCAAATTATTTGCAGGTAGCTCATAAACATACACACAGTTGTGAAACTAAACTTCCCATTTGGGGGGGGTGTACTCCAGTGACAGAAGCATTGAGGGGAGCAATATTGTCATGTTGTACACCTACTCAACAAAGGCGCAGAGAAAGGGCCAGGTTTTAAGGTTCTTTTTGAACGTTTCTAATGTAGGGGCTTTCCTGATCTCTCCAGGTAATGAGTTCCAGAGTCGTATTGTGTTTGTGGAAGACATTGGCAAGGCTCTTCTACATGTTCACAGTACTTGCTATAATCTGCAATGCCATTTGGTGGCTCTTCAGTGGTGGTAACTGTCTGTGGAAGTGGGTGCCTGTCTGTAGAAGCGGGTGTCCCAGCTACACACATATTTTCACTTTTATTATGTCTTTAGATAATGCTATCAATTTAACTCAAGTAAAAGATGATCTGCATTACGTCTATATAGTGAAACTAAGCACCTATATGTATAAAGCCTACTATGAGACCAATTGTTTTAGTGAGACGTCCCAACGCTAACAAGAAGTATACTGACAAATCAGACTCAAGACTGATGGTTGAAATTGAAGTTTGTTTCAGGGAATCTTAGCCAAATAAAACCCACTTATCTCTTCCGCATCCATCATGAGAAAGTGACAGTTTCTCAATATCAAATATTATATTTATCGTGCTTGAAGCACAGCAGTTATTAAAATATACACATATAGCCCCCCTTACACAATGCACTCTGCGCTTCTGCTTGCTGTTGTTCAGATAGGCACATTTGCAATAACTTTATTTATTGCTATCTATAGCAAAGAAGAGTCTGATTTGATACGGCACAAGCAGATCCCCCCGCTCTCTCTCCAGAAAGAAAGAGTCTTCCTCCACTCAGAATATTAGCAGAGTAAATATAATAGATGAGCTATGGTCCCGTCACTACCTATCTACCATCTTATAATTACCAAACCTTCATTTATAAAGATGAGCCATACAGGCTTCAAGCTTCACAGAAGTTATATTTTCAGATGAGAGGCGATATTTTTATTATTTAACTAGCCGTCCTCTGCCACGCATTGCTGTGGCCCAGTCTGTGTATATGTGCTTTGTGTGTATATATTTGCATGTATATATTTGTGTATATGTGTATATATGTATTTTTGCATGCATATATATATATATATATACACACACACACACACACACACACATATAGTTTTGCGCTTTTTTGGCTTTTTAATTCTCTTCCACTGTGTTTTCCAGTGTTTTTATGAGTGACTAGCCGTCCCCTGCCACACGTTGCTGTGGCCCAGTCAGGTGATCTGGGAAATAAAGTAACGAGAAATGTCAATTTCTAATATATGTCATTTCTTTATGCTTGTTGGGTAAACAGTATTTCTTCCTGTTTCTTTGTCAGTGTTGATGTGGAGATTGTCTGGTTTGCCTACTCTGGAACATTCAACATATAATTGTCCTTCTTTAGGGGTCCCTTTCAAATCTATGATACTATATCTCTCTGTGTGTGAATCATATATATCTATCTATATCTATGGCTGGATGGCTCTTTGTCAGGAGGGCTTTGATTACGTTTTCTTGTCCCGATGAAGGGAGTTGGACTGGATGGCCTTAAGAATGCTCCTTGATTTTTGGTGAACTATAAATCTAAGTAACAACAACTCCCAAATGTCAAGGTCTATTTCCCCCAAACCCTATCTGTGTTCATATTTGGGCATTTTGAGTATCAGTGCCAAGCTTGGTCAAGATCCATCATTGTTTGAGTCCACAGTGCTCTCTGGATGTAGGTGAACTACAACTCCCAAACTCAAGGTTAATGCCCATCAAACCCTTCTAGTGTTTTCTGTTGGTCATGGGAGTCCTGTATGCCACATTTGGTTCAATTCCATCATTGGGGGAGTTCAGAATGCTTTTTGATTGTAAGTAAACTATAAATCCCAGCAACTACAACTCCCAAATGACAAAATCATTTTTTTATTTTTATTTTTTAGTGATGGTCGCTCCTTGGGTTAGGAGGTGTCTTGTGGCCAAATTTGGTGGCAATTCGTCCACTGTTTTTTTTAGTTATGTTAATCCCACAAACGAACATTACATTTGCATTTATATAGATGGTCACTCATTGGCCTGATAGGTGTATTGTGTCCAAATTTGGTGTCAATCCGCCCAGTGATTTTTGAATTGTGTCAATCCCACAAACGAACATTACATTTTTATTTATATAGACTAGCCGTCCCATGCCATGCGTTGCTGTGGCCCAGTCTGTGTATATGTGTTTTGTGTGTATATATGTGTATACGTATATATATATGTGTGTTTGTGTATATTTGTGGTTTTGTGCATGCATTGTAATGTAATTTTTGTGGGTTTTTTGGCTTTTAAAGTCTCTTCTGCTGTGTTTTTCAGTGTTTTTCAGAGTGATGGTCACTCGTTGGCCTGATAAGTGTATTGTGTCCAAATTTGGTGTCAATTTGTCTAGTGGTTTTTGAGTTATGTTAATCCCACAAATGAACATTACATTTTTATTTATATAGATACTGTGCATTTTTCATTGAAAACAGGTTTGTGCTGTTCAGCCATGAGGATGCTGGGCTCCCACAATAAAGCACCAAGGAAAAGCAAATTTCCTTCATCACACCACAAATCTTTCTGGCACAGACCCTAATACCACTCTAATAAATAAACGGATCCCCCAGCCATCTTTTCACAGGAGACTAACCCTAGCATTGTGCGCCATTCTTCTAAAATGCTGAAGCAGTGAAGTGTATGAACAAAGCTTCGCTGATAAGCAAGTCGAGGCTAGTGTTTCGGTTGTGTGTTCAAGGTCATGTTCAAAAGTTCACAGCTCAAGTGCCAAGTCAGGTCCCCGATCTATGCTCTAAAACGGCTCAGAGTCTTCTCCAGAAGGAAAGGTTAATTAGTCTGCCAAACACTGGCAGTATCCTCCTTTATGGAAATGCCATGCCCTACCGAGAGTTAATTATGGGCAGATTGCAGAAATGTTCAAAAAGATACAGATAACCAAGAAAGTGCTGAAATTGCAATTATAGAAACTGAATACAGTGGTGTTACCCAATTTATGCATCAACCGGCTAAGAAACTCTGTTATATTTAACTAAACACATAGTTCCGCTCCTCAATACATTTGCCTATGTCACTACTGGGTATGAATGCACTTTAAATGTGTTTTAAAGCTATATAGAATTAAAGTGGTATATTGAAAGTGACCCTTAGGTTTTTTATTGATGTATTTCATGATTGTTTCATGATTTCATGATTTCTAGTTCAATCCTCCTATAAATGTCTCTTCCAAAACAAGCCTAATTGAGTTCAATGGTACTTAGCTACCATAAGGCATGGCTAACGTATGGCTGCTACATTATACACGCTTAGCTGAGTACAGTGGTATTTGAGTTAACAGTTTAATTGTTCCATGACCAAGCTCTTAACTCAAAATGCTCTTATCTCAAAGCAATTTTACCATTGAACTGCACTGAAATGCTATTAATGCTATTGGAGGCTGTTCAGGTCCTGAACCGGTGCTTGGCCACTGTGACGTCTGGATGAGGGTGAACAAATTGAAATTGAATCCAGACAAGACAGAGGTACTCCTGGTCAGTCAAAAGACCAAACAGGGCATAGGGTTACAGCCTGTGTTGGATGGGGTTACACTTTCCCTGAAGACGCAGGTTCGCAGCTTGGGTGTGATCTTGGACTCATCGCTGAGCCTGAAACCCCAGGTCTCAGCGGTGACCAGGGGAGCATTTGCACAGTTAAAGCTTGTGCGCCAGCTGTGGCCGTACCTTGGGAAGTATGACTTGGCCATGGTAGTCCATGCTCTGGTTACATCCCGTATAGACTACTGCAACGCTCTCTACATGGGGTTGCCTTTGAAGATGATCCGGAAGCTTCAACTAGTCCAACGGATGGCAGCCAAGTTACTAACAGGAGCGGCGCTCAGGGAGCATACAACTCCTCTGTTGTGCCAGCTCCACTGGCTGCCAGTTTGGTACCGGGCACAATTCAAAGTGCTGGCTTTAGCCTATAAAGCCCTAAATGGTTCTGGCCCAACTTACCTGTCCGAACGCATCTCCTCCTATGAACCCACTAGGACATTAAGATTGTCTGAGGAGGCCTTGCTCTCGGTCCCGCCTGTATCACAAGAATGTCTGGCGGGGACAAGAGACAGGGCCTTTTCAGTGGTGGCCCCTCGGCTGTGGAATGCCCTTCCTACAGATATTAGATAGGCCCCCTCCTTGTTATCATTCTGGAAGTGAAGACCTGGTTGTTCGAGCAGGCATTTGAATAGACAGTGTAAAGAATATAGGAATATGGAACAATTGGATGATGAAACTGGATCTTGATTCTAATTATGAGACGCCAACGATATGTTTATTGATGTATAATTGATTGTTTAATGTGCTACTGTTTTAACTGGTTTAACTGTTTTATGTTGTTCTGAGCATTGAATTTTGCTATTGTTAACCGCTTTGAGTTACCTGAGGGCTGAGAAAAGCAGTATAGAAATATAGTAAATAAATATTAATCCATTCCGCCCCACTCTGAAACTCACCAATTTTGTTATGTGTACTTTATAAACATGGAATAATAAAAAGGAAATATCAACTTTTGGATGGTATAAGCACAACATTGTGGAAAGGAAGCACAATTGAGGCAACAAAATGTGTGTTGGTCAGTGTAACAAGGCAAAACCTGTACATTCACATGGAACAATAAGAAAGAAATGCCAACTTTAAAATGGCAGAAGCACAAAGTTGTGGCAAGGAAGCACAAAGTGAAGAGGCAGAAGCATAATTTTCTTCATACTTTACTCATTCCAGCCTCCCTACCTCTCTTGCTCTTTCTCTCTCTCCTCATGAAGCCAAACATACCAGGAATAAAAACCACACAAAATCAACTAACCCAATATTCCTCCAAAACCCTTATATTTGTCAAAGGTGCCCAAGGGGTCTCCAAAGAAGAGGAAGAGGAGGAGGAGGGGTTCAACTGTTTCAACTGAACACCTTGATTAGCATAAAATGGCCTGACAGTGCCTAGAGCAAACTTTTGTTGAGAGGTGATTAGATGTCCTTGTTTGTTTCTTCTCTGTTGTTGTGCTGTTGTAATTTTAGAATTTTTTTAATACTGGTAGCCAGAAAATGAAAATGAACAACATCTGGCTGCCAGTATTAAAAAACTCTAAAATTACAACAGCCCAACAACAGAGAGGAAACAAACAAGGACATCTAATCACCTCTCAACAAAAGTTTGCTCTAGGCACTGTCAGGACATTATATGCTAATCAAGGTGGTCAGTTGAAACATTCACACCTAGCTCCAGCAGACAAGAGTCCTTTGTCTCACCCTGGTCATTCCACAGATATATAAACCCTTTTCCTAGTTCCAACAGACCTCACTACCTCTGAGGATGCTTGCCATAGATGCAGGCGAAACGTCAGGAGAGAATGCCTCTAGAACATGGCCATATAGCCCGAAAAAACCTACAACAACCCAGGAGAAAATTGTTGCATTACAAAAAAAAATCCAGGCACACACACATCCAGAATCACAGTGTCTCTCTAAACACATTTTCTATAGATATTACATAATCCAAATATTTTTTTTATCAGCATCACACATATCTAGTCATTCATACCATAAACGTTATGTTGCATTTCAGAGTATGGTGTGCAGCCTAGAAACATCATAGGAAAGGCAGTTCTTTGCTTGTTTCTATCCTACCTGAGGTCAAATTAGCAGCGATGGCAGGTACTGCCTTATCTGATGATCGCATTATCTGATCCTCGGCCTCTAGTGCTTCTCATCAGTGTTCACAATTAAAAGTGCTATCCCTGGATCTGGCTATCTGCCATAACACATGGTAAAGCCTTATTATGAAGGTGAATTACACCTTGGCAGTTTTGCACTTTTACCTTCAATATACTGTGTTTCTTTTGTTGATACTGTTATTGTTTTTTAGTAAACAGGTACTGAATCCAGATGGCTATTTCTAAACAGAAAAAATGTTTTAGGAACCACACACCAATTGACTTCACCATCCATTACCCAATCTAGAATCCCTTTTTATTTTAGGTAGTTAGCCGCAGGTTCTCTGAACCTGGGAAAATACAAACGCCCCCCGGTCCCCCCCTCCCAAGGAGAGAAGAAAAGGGTCCAGACCTTAAGATCTGGTAACTCTATTCACAAGTCACAGCCAGATCGATGCCATTGCTTAATATTACATAGAACTGTTGTCTGCTGACACGTATGAACTATACCCCCTCACTGAAAAGTCAGGAAACATAACCTTAATAATAGGAATACATGGTTTAAAATGACATTATACATAGTTTTATAGGGCTTTATAGTTTTTAATTTTGTTGTTTGTTTATGCGTATATTGTTGTGTTATTTTGTTTTATTAACTGATTATTTTCTATGTATATTATTTATTGTATTTGTTTGTTTGCTGTAAGCCGCACCAAGTCACTCAGAGGAGAGGGGACGGAGTATAAATAAAGCTTATTAGTATTTTTATATTATTATTATTATTATTATTATTATTATTATTAGAAACAATTTGAGTCTACAGCAGACAAGATCACTCTGCTGGCTGTTGTACTGGACCACACGTCGGACACTTCCCAAGTGTCTAGGACTATGTGATGTATCGGCGAATAATGCGTCCAGATCCCAGTAAAGTGGCCTTCTGCAGCTGGCAGATGGTAATGTTGTCAGCGCCGATTGTGTTTAAGTGCAGGCCAAGGTCTTTAGGTACTGCACCCAGTGTGCCGATTACCACTGGGACCACCTTTACTGGCTTGTGCCACATCTTTGCTGTTCGATCTTTAAATCCTCATATAGTGTCAGCTTTTCCAGTTGTTTCTCTTCAATTATTATTATTATTATTATTATTATTATTATTATTATTAATATTAATACTACTACTACTACTACTATCTTTATATTGCAACATCAATGATCCACACTCTATTTTTAATACGATCATGAGGTCAAGGAGTATTGTGCTCCAAAACTCTGTCAGTCTGAATTCTGAAGTCCCAGAGGAGTTTGGCGTGTTCATTTTTTGTAACTTTTTCAGGCTTGTGATCCCACCAGTTCTTTGTCACAGGCAGATGGTATTTGTGGTACAAGTTCCAATGAATCATCTGAGCAACGGTGTTATGCCTCTGCTTATAGTCTGTCTGCGCGATCTTCTTGCAGCAGCTGAGGATATGATCTATTGTTTCATCGGCTTCCTTGCAAAGTCTACATTTGGGATCTGTTGTCGACTTTTCAATTCTGGCTCTGATGGCATTAGTTCTAATGGCTTCTTCTTCTTCTTCTTCTTCTTCTTATTATTATTATTATTATTATTATTATTATTATTATTATTATTATATACTAAATGACTGGACTATAGATGGCACCTTCTTACCAAATAACTTTTCAGACCTGGAATAACTCTTTCCATCCACTGGCTCTTTCTGGGCAGGATGAAATGTAAAGGGATCCCTGTGACAGATGAACCTTGCACAAACAATGACTACCTTAATTATGCCTGGAGTTTTGCTCTTTAATGTTTATTTCTCTTTTTTTTCCTCGGCCTTGCCCTGTAGTTCCTCTTTGACGCCACCCCCCCCCCCCCCCCCCCCCCCCCCCCCACTCCCCATCCATGTTGACTGATTTTTGGTCCCAAGTCCTGGGTATTTATGTACTGCAGATTTATCAAGACCTGGCATCTAACAAATTACTATATCCTCTTCACTCCCTTGTGCTAAAAAGAGTACCGTATATCCTGGGGTATTAGACGACTTTTTAGGCCTGGAAAATCTTATAAAAAGTTGGGGGCCGTCTAGTACACCAGGTATAAAATTAAAATAATAATAAAATTAATAACTACGGCTCCCAGAATGCCTCAGCAAGCCCATCCCAAGCACGCCGCAGCCCTTGGGGGTCTCTCTCTCTCTCTTCCTCCTCCTCACCAGTAGAGCCTCTTGGTGTGGAGGATCTTGGCCTTGAGCTCCCCTCCTCCTCCTCCTCCTCCGCTGCCTTGGCTCATGGTGGCTTCCTGGCCGGGATCCCTGCCCCTCCTCCCTTCCTGGCTGCCTTCCTTGCTCAGGTCCAGGCCTCTCCCTTGTTGGTGCCCAGGCCCTTGGGCTGCCTCCTGTGCCGCCTCCAGAAGGGCTTCCCACACTGCTCAGGCCACTCTCCTTCTTCCTGACGCCAGTCTCCTTCTTCCTGGCCACACTCCGCTGCCATCGCACCTCTGCCTCCCAGCTCCACCAAGCCTCACGAGAAGTGCCTCTTCTCTCGTGAGACGATGTTGTCTCGCGAGAGAAGAAGCGCTTCTTACGAGGCCTGGCCAGGAAGAAGGAGAGCAGCCCGAGCAATGGTGGTTTCTTTTTCCAAGTGTTGTCTCGCAGGAGAAGAAGCGCTTCTCATGAGGCTTGGCGGGGCTGGGAGGCAGAGGTACGATGGCGGCAGAGTGGGGCCAGGAAGAAGGAGACCAGTGGGAAGATGCGAACACAACGATGGACAGGGTATAGGGATTTTATCTTTGAAGATCCCCACCACTATCACCAGTTGCGAGGAGGTGCTTGTGTGTTGCTGAGGTTGGCAACAGCAGGCCCTAATAATGGAGGTATTTTACCTCAGGCACCGCTGTTTAATCTCACCGCTGCCACCAATTGTACAGATGTGGATGTTATGGAGGGAATTTACCTCAGGCCTCAATTGTGTAGAAGAGTATATTATGGAGGAGGCCAATTATTATTTGTAAATTAAGGTAACTGCCACCAACGTGAGGTATTTGAGGTACCACCGATGAGATCTGACTCTACAGACGCAGATTAGTTGAGATGAGACGGTTTTCAACCAAAGATAACAAGTTTATTGTGTACAAAGCTTATGGTTGCAGGCTTTTAATTAACTTATGGAACTTTGAATATCACGTCGTTTGTAATACAGTCCACTCTTCCAGATAACACAGCTTGTGGCTAACTTTCACTGAGGTGAAGCTCTCTAGTGAACAATGTTTCACTACTATAAATAGCCTTTCAATTTGATCTTTCTTCGATCAAATCTCTGATCTCTAGTCCTTCCTTAACTAGGGATCTTAACTAGGCTTCCTTTAGTTTTCTTTGACTAAAGAATCTGGCCAGGTTTCTTTCTTCAGCCCTCCTAGACTGAAAAACACCAGCCGCTCACACACAAGCCTCTCTCTCAGTTCTTTCCAAGCCTCTCTCTGCTGCTTTTTAAAAACACACATAACTTTTCCTGCTTGGCTCTGCCCACTTCTCCCTCTCATGAGCTAGCCAGCCTCGTCTCCTTGGCAACACTCACTGTGGATTCAAACCAGATGACTCCAGTTTTAGCCACTGTTACAAACACAAATACATACTCCAACAGCCAAACACAAACACAACAACAATGGCTTCTGCACAGCCAGGAAGAAGGAGAGTGGCCTAAGCAGCGCGGTAGGCCCTTCCAGAGGCGGTGCGGGAAGCAGCCCAGGGGCAATCGCATGCCAGGCATAGAGGAGAGGAAAAAGAAACCACCTGGCTGGAATGCGGAGTCGTCTTAAATGGTGAGTATATCCCTAACTCTATTTTGTGTTTAAGAGTTGGGGGGTCGTCTTATACACCAAGTCATCTAGTACCCCAGGATATACGGTACTTCTAAATGAAGCCACCAAGCTAGATTATGTCTGGCTACCACTAGATATGCTAACATCTGGGAAGATGTAATTGTTGTTTGTTAATTTCAATTATATATCCTTTCCCCCTCCAAAACGGGGATAGCAGATGGCTTCCAAATACATTAAAGACAATGCAGTAAAAACATATAAAAATTAACATATGCAATTTAAATATGCATTAACAATGCTTTTAAAAAATGAAAACGTAGAATTAAAAAAAACCAATCCAAATGGTACAAACAAAAGATAATATAGTATCCTATTGAACTCCTCTCTTTAAAAACATCCCGTTCTTTTAAAAAATTGGAGAAGAAATCTTTACCTGCCAATGGAAGGATATGAAGGGGGCTATTCTAGTCTCCCCAGGAAAGGCATTCCAGATCAGCCACCAAGGTGACTCTGCCTGACATCCCCATGGAATATGCCTGTGAGATCCGAACACAGATCTCCAAGATCTACCTCTTACTCCACTATGCACAGATGTAGGACAGCACAGACTACTAGAGATTCTCAGAAGCTGTCTCAGTTGTGCTTGAGATTAGATCAGCTACATTCAGCTCTGGAGATCACAGATGGTTTATTTTACTGGTTATAGGGATTTTTTTTTACCCCTAAACCACACACCCTGAGTGGAAATGGGTAGTCCTCTGCCTATAGCACAAATCTTTGGGAAAAGTGTACACGATGTTTATGACAGAGCTTTTAATCAATTTGCAGTCCTAATCAATGTTTCATTAAACTGAAGATATTGTTTGCTAAAAATAGCTATTCCTGCAGATTTTTTGAGGTATGCATAGTTAAAACAATATGCTGGCAGAAAGACATTTCGAACAGATCTACTATGGTAAAATTATACCAGCAAGTGCAACGAGCAGAGACCTTGTCAAATACAATAGGGAAGATAAATCCAGGCCTTATTTCCAATTTTACCTCCTAGAAGTCTCAACTATAATGCATTATGGGAGTTATAAACATTTGAAGGGCCGAAGTTTCCATGCTGCTTCACTACATCCTTTGACTGATAAGCAGAAAGCATCCGTCAGGATTTGGACTCAAGAATGTTCCCATTTATCTTTCGGTTATTGTTTCTTAGCTTGCCTATTTCCATCTTGCAAACTCACTCATGTTACATTAATTTGTAACCTGAAAGCTGATTCATGCACTGCAAACCAGGATATAAGCTGGTGACAGAAGGATGAATAACTGTTTATCATCCTTCTGCACAATGAAACGCTTTGAATAAAGCTTAATTTGACTCACCATGGGCCTGGCAATAGGCTTGCCTGTACATGTGTCTTCCCAGAAGGAAGACACCGGCACTTATGCTCATGTGTAACGAAAATATACCCTAATAGATGTTAGGAATATCACCCTATGTGTCCCTCAACTGTAGAAGATTCTGTTCCCTTTATTCTTCTTTAAGTTTAATATATGCTGCCACCAAATACAAAACACAAAAATCTAATATAATCTAATGTATACATATAATATTGATAATATTATAATGTAATACAATACATCGCGAAGGCTGATCTGGCCAGAGTGGTCCATGCCTTGGTCACCTCTAGGTTGGATTACTGTAATGCGCTCTACGTGGGGATGCCCTTGAAAACGGCTCGGAAATTCCAACTGGTCCAACGAGCAACAGCCAGGATGTTAACTGGCGCTCCTTACAGAGAGAGGTCAACCCTCCTGTTCAAGGAGCTCCACTGGCTGCCGTTTATCTACCGAGCCCAATTTAAGGTGCAGGTGCTTACCTACAAAGCCCTGAACGGTTTGGGACCAGCCTACCTGCGTGATCGCATCTCCGTCTACGAACCCACGCGTTCTCTTCGTTCATCTGGAGAGGCCCTGCTCGTGATCCCACCTGTGTCGCAAGCGCGTTTGGTGGGGACACGAGACAGGGCCTTTTCCGTGGTGGCCCCCCAACTCTGGAACACCCTCCCCAAAGATCTTAGACAGGCCCCTACATTGGCAGTCTTCAGAAAGAACTTGAAGACCTGGCTGTTCCGATGTGCCTTCCCCGAATAGGAAACCTCCAATACCAAGTCCCATAAGCACTTTATTAAAACTAGGACTGCCGCACACTGCACACTGCACTTGCCCTATAAACCTTATATTCCACCTGTCACATCAGCACTTTTAATTCTGTACCCATTACTCTGGCCCGGCCCAGTTTTATTGTGTCTTAGTGTATTGTTTATTGCTTGTTGTTTATATTGCTTTAATTGTTTTTAATTTGCTTTAGGTTTTGTATTGTTATGTTGTGTGTTGAGTCTTGGAGATGCTAGCGGGGTACAAATAAAGTAATAATAATAATAATAATAATAATAATAATAATAATAATAACAATTATTATTTTATTTATTTATTTACTTTGCTTATATACCGCTGTATCTCAAGCCCGAAGGCAACTCACAGCGGTTCACAAACAGTAGAAACAGTAGAAACAGCAGTGGTTCCATACAACATATAACAATTGACTTAACATATTATCCATAAATTACCAATAAGCAATTACAATGCACAATTATTACAAAAAACAACCGTACCCAATCTTCTCATCATCCAAGCGTAGTCCAGGTTCGTCGTCCATTGTTCCATTCCTATGTTCCATTACCAGATTGCACTAAATTACTCAAACGCCTGCACAAACATCCAGGTCTTCAACTTTTTGCGGAATACCATTAGAGATGGTGCTAGTCTAATGTCCGTAGGAAGGGCGTTCCACAGCCGAGGAGCCACCACCGAGAAGGCCCTATCTCTCGTCCCCGCCAGCCGAGCTTGAGAAGCAGGCGGGATCGAGAGCAGGGTCTCCCCGGAAGATCTCAAACCTGGTGGGTTCATAGGCAGAGATGCGGTCAGATAGGTAGCTTGGGCCGGAACCGTTTAGGGCTTTAAAGGCCAACGCCAGCACTTTGAATTCAGCCTGGTAGCAGATCGATAGCCAGTGGAGTTGGCGCAACAGGGGGGTTGTATGCTCCCTGCGCTCCGCTCCTGTTAAAATCATGGCTGCCGAGCGTTGGACTAGTTGGAGCTTCCGAGCTGTCTTCAAAGGCAACCCCACGTAGAGAGCGTTGCAGTAGTCTAAACGGGATGTAACCAGAGTGTGGACTACCGTGGCCAACGTTCCTGGTAATTGAACTTCTATGTGTCCTATTGTCATGCATCCCAACAGATCTGCCTTCAACGTGTCATCAAAGGCTTTAATATATCTGACAGGTTGTCTTTGGGTTGTTGCTGAATCTGCACTGGACAGCTTGAAAACAAAATCCCCAATGGAAGGGTTCTACCCTAAAAAACTGTGTGTGTGTCATAATTCACCAGGAAATCTATATAAATAAAAATGTAATGTTCGTTTGTGGTACTCACAGAACTCAACCACTGGACGAATTGACACCAAATTTGAATACAAGACACCTAACAACTCAATGTACGTCCTTCACTAAAAAAAAATTGATTTTGTCATTTGGGAGTTGTAGTTGCTGGGATTTATAGTTTACTTACAATCAAAAAGCATTCTGAATTCCACCAATTATGTTCTTCACTCAAAATCTTTTGATTTTGTCATTTGGGAGTTGTAGTTGCTGGGATTTATAGTTCACCTACAATCAAAGAGCATTCTGAACCCCACCAACGATGGAATTGAACCAAATTTGGCACACAGTTCTCCCATGACCAACAGAAAATACTGGAAGGGTTTGGTGGGCAGTGTCCTTTGGTTTTGGAGTTGTAGTTCACCTACATCCAAAGATGACTGTGGACTCAAACAATGATGGATCTGGACCAAACTCTACAAGAAATACTCAATATGCCCAAATGTGAACACTGGTGGAGTTTGGGGAAAATAGAATATTGACATTTGGGAGTTGTAGTTGCCGGGATTTATAGTTCACCTACAATCACAGAGCATCCTGAATCCCAGACTAAGGATCACTTTGTCCAGAGACCACTTGACCAGGGGGAGTACTCTCCAACATTTGTACCAAAAAGTTTATGAATCAGTTTTAGGTCAACTTTAGATTTGGTTTGGTTATTTGGGGTGCCAATTCAGAAAATTGCAATTGATAGACCACATCAGCTCTACTTTCTGATACAGAACATAAGCCATCCAGTAGTCACCATCTGCTCTTCCACAGAAAACCATATTTAATAATATAGAGCTGATGTGGTAGTAATCTTTTGTGGGTAGTCAGGCTCTCCCCTCCTGACATCCCTGTTGTCTCAGCACTACAAGGGGAATTCATGAGATCAGTCTCTCTTGTTGGCGCGTGGTTTCGAGGCAATGGTGTAGCAGTGGTAAGGCCACAGACCATATTTTCGTTCTTGGGGACCACTAGTGGTCCATGGACCACAGGTTGGGAACTACTGATCTAAATCCAAGGCCAGGCTGGAACATTGCTCCTTTAGATGGCCCCCAAATTCAGAGGAGCTTTACATTCAGCAGTGGAAACAGACTGTCCAGTCATAGATGAGATTTCTGGTTGGAGCTAGTGAAGTAGACCAGTGTAGACTTGCCCTGAGTCTATGTCATTGACTGCATCAACATCTACTGTTGTAAAAGTTTGTTTCACATCATGTTCCATGTAAAAACAAAAATCCATAGTACCGTAAAACACATAATATCCATATATAACAAATTATTAAAATAGTAAAGAAGCAATAATGTCACAATATAAACTTGACTGAAATATTAATGATTCAGTATCTAATACAAAGGCTATCCAATATTGAGTCTGTCAATCTGGTTTGTTGCAGATATTTTAGGTTTTAGCTTTCGGTTTAAAACCTAAAACAGTTTGCCATTTGAAATGTGATACATTTATCTTTATCTCAGAACAGCATAATTAATTTCTCCTACTCTGTTCTTCCTTAGATGAGCTGCAACATCTTCCCCTACTCAATCAAATATATGGGACACCAGAGTATCACATGCAGCAGGTCTTCAATTGTTTTCTGTGTGACAAAGATAAACTATTTCATTAAAAGAAGTCCCATTATAGCAGTCTTCTACTTTAGCAAGTGGCAATATATTGGAATGACCCTTTGTAAAGGCCTTTCTATATAATCGAGATTTCTAATATCAATAAAATAGGATGGAGGGTGAGAGGGAGCTAATCATCAAGATTAGCAGATCTAAAGATATAATAATCCTAAATCTACTTGTACAGCCAAATCACTTGGACTTTATTTAAGTGAGAGTTTAGAAAGGCAGAATTCTTACATATTGTTCTGAACAATATGGTGTAGAAAATAGTTGCACCTCTTTTTCTGATGAAAAAGGAGATGGAATGTGCAACTATTAAGCGATTAAACTCAGTAATTACAAACTTGCATTTGCAAGTTGGTTACTAATCTACATCACAGGTAGTCATAAGGTTGACTGCAAAGTTCAACATAAAATAAACAATGTCAGCTAGCTACTGGAAATGTTGTATATGTATAACGGAAAAAAGAGAGAAACCAAAGTTTGGGAAAGTTAAGAGTTTTGGACTATAGCTCCAAGAATCCCTCAATCAGCATGGCCATAGAACTCTGGGAGAAATATCTCTGATCCATCTAGACCAGTGGTTCCCAACCTGTGGTCCATGAACCACCAGTGGTCCACAAGAACTAAAATATGGCCTGAAAAACATTAAAAAATTTAAAACTTTATTCATTTTAATTGATCCATTGGCACTGGTGGGCAGCGATGGTGAGTAGGACGTGAGGTGAGTGCAGGAGGCCAGGGGGAGGGCAAGCAAACGATGTCACATGTCACGTACTCACGCCACCCTGCGACCGTCAGTCCCATGCATTCTTTTGCCTTGCTCAGCTGTGTCAGTGATTCTGTTTTGCTGTTTAATTATTCGACAGCTCCAGTAGCTTTACTGACCATATGTCCTCAACGTTCATATTAATTTTTGTCTTATTTAATGATGATTATACTCTTTTTCACAACTTACTTATCATCATCATCATCATCATCATCATCATATTTAATTACTTATTAATCGCCCTCCATCCGAGAATGCTCTAGGCGATTTACAGCTAAATTATAAAAGATAAAATACATACATACAAAAATTAAAAATTAACAGAGATCGAATGCTCTAGTAAAAAGCCAGGTCTTAAGTGCTAGAGTAAAAGGCCCTAAGTCACGCATGGCTCTCATATAGGGCAGCAAGGAATTCCATAAGGCAGGGACAGAAATAGAAAAAGCCCTGCGTCTGGTACTTTCCAAGTGCACTTCTCTAGGACCCAGTATATAGAGTAAGTTGCGTTGGGCGACCTCAGATGATGGGAGAAGGAGAGGCGGTCCCTAAGGTACAATGGACCCTGGCTGTAAAGAATTTTAAAGGTCAGAACTAACATCTTATACAGGCCAGTTGGAAGCCAAAGTAAATGTTGCAGCACTGGTGTTATATGGCATTTCATAGGTGTTCTTGTGAGTAACCTGACTGCCGCATTCTGAACAATACGGAGCTTTCGGGTCGTAGACATCAGAAGGCCAACATACAGGGCGTTGCAATAGTCCAGCCTAGACATGACCGTGGCATGGATGACAGTTGCCAGAGCCTCATCAGATAGGTAGGGTGCCAGTTGCCTCGCTTGTCGTAGATGGAAAAAGGCCTGTTTGCTGGCAGCAGTGACCTGAGCTTCCATTGTCAGCTGCAAATCCAGGACGACACCTAAGCTCTTAACAGTGGTTATGCAAACAAGGGTTTTCTGCTTTCCTGGTAATTAAAAACAACTCTAGGAATTGATTGAAAGTAAGTGATTATATGCATGTAGTTTTGAGCAATAATATTAGCCTTAGGATTACCCAACTTGTAAAGAAGATGCAAGCTCAAACCTCACATTGATGCAAACCAAATTTAATTTCCTATTTAAAATGTTCTTGTTTATATTATAATAGCATTTCAATTCATATTACTATTAAGTTTAACAAATATGTTAAAAGTTTTGATTAAAGTTTATTTTTAGATTAACAGTTTATTATTCTTGAGCCTTGTGGTCACTGTTAACAACAACAAAAAATCAAAGTGGTCCCTAGTCAAAAAAAAGGTTGGGAATCACTGAGCTAGACACTAATATGTTTTAGCAAGTATGGGTATTCAGGATCTCTTAAAATCATGCCTTCACTTTCTAGAGAGATTCTAAACTACCCATTCTTCCATTGTTAATGTAAGTCATATTGATAGAGCTTTTAAATTACATTATAAAAACAAAAGAATAGTCCAAAAAAGATGTAACCAATATTCTGATTCCGATTCATACCAGTTTTATTCCTCTTAAGGCAACAGCATTATCAATTTTGGTGGTAAGTGGATTGTCTCCTTAATATAGCACCCACAGAGAGTAGAAAAAAGCATACTGATATGCACACCAACCCATTACATTATAAGATTAAGTCAGATCATGCCTTTCAGCTGATGATATTGTATGTCTGTCTTACATTTTCCAAAAGCCTATCTCCTAATGGTATTTGAACATGACTCTTAAGCTCTCCCTCATTCCTTCTTTTGCAGTTTTAAAGTAATCAAGATACATTCCAGTAATCAGTCAGAAAAAATAAATCTGAGCTTTTCAAAATTGCCTTAGTTACAAAATGCAGTGATTCTAAACACATTATGTCAAGGAAAGTTGCATGAAAGTAAATGGGATTTATGTGCACATAATTTATTTTGATTCTGAGAATGAGTAGAAAATGGCACTCACAGTATTTCAAAGGCACTGAAATATCATTTCCAAAGCAATATAAATGGCAACGATTTATTATTTGAGTTCTTTTGGATATCTATCACAATGGTAGCTTTAAACCTCAGATAAGATCACAATTAACAGTCTTGTTTCAAAATAAGTCAGAAACAGGAAAAGTGATAAACTGGTCAAATAGCGCACAAACTTCTACTTGTCAAAATCTATACTTTCAAAATGTTGCACAATGTCAGGAGATTGATTTAGAATGCCCAGTTTATTTCCGTTAACATTATAATACTATATAGTACTTTATTCAGTGTTTCAGCTGCATTACGTTTATTGTTCTACCCCAAAGAGCTATGGTATTATTATCTTATTTTACAAAATAAAACTGAACACTATTTCACATATTACAGAGAGGCAAATGGAAGTATATCTCCTCCCCACCGTTGTATGTTTCCAACATAAGATTGCTGGCAATTACAGCTCCCTAAAAAATAAGGTTGGACAATGTAGATTTTCAAATATGGGCCTGCTATATTCACACTTGAAAAACTAAAGTTTACAGTATATAAAAAATATAATGTTTACAGTAGTCCAGAGGAAACAACGATGTATGTGAACCTATGTTCAAAAGACTCTCAGTTAACCGGCACCTATGGTACCAGATAAAGTTACAGTACTTTATGGTTGATTGAGAATTACTATGAAAAACAAACCAAACTAATACTATACCCCATATTATACCATAAACTCTGTATTGACTAGGATTAATATTGAAATACAGCAATTAAAAGCAAACCAAGGCAAATCAAGGCAAACTTAATTGGAAGCAACAATTATATTATATGTGTATTTTAAGTTTTATTTCTTAAAATATTATTTCTTTGAATTTTTTTTTTTTGCTGGTTGCTTAAGAGTTCAGATTCCTTGAGTCCCAGTAAACTGAGAGCATATTGTAGCTAGTCCAGGACAAGTATGACCAATGACAGTTCAAACAAGTTACCTTCAATATTGATAAAGTTCTGTATATATCAAATCTACATCTTTAAAAAATCACTTTCCAATCACACACTCATCCCCAAAATACCAGGAGATAGGCTAAGGCAGGGGCCCTTAAACTTTTTAAACAGAGGACCAGGTCACAGTCCCTCAAACTGTTGGAGGGCCGGATTATAATTTGGAAAAAAAACATGAATGAATTCCTATGCACACTGTACATATCTTATTGTAGTGCAAAAACACTTTAAAACAATACAATAATTAAAATTAAGAACAATTTTAACAAATATAAACTTAGTATTTCAATGGGAAGTGTAGGCCTGCTTTTGGCTGATGAGATAGGATTGTTGTTGTTGTTGTTGTTGTTGTTGTTGTTGTTGTTGTTGTGTGCTTTCAAGTTGTTTCAGACTTAGGGTGAACCTGAGCGAGGGCCGCGTAAATGACCTTGGAGGGCCGTATCCGGCCCTCGGGTCTTAGTTTGTGGACCCCTGGGCTAAGGATTGCAATAACTTGGAAATGACCTAAAGGTACACAGCAACAATGTTGCAATCCAGTGTGTACTATATTAAAAGACCTAAAAGGTAGCCACAGTATATAGTGATAGCTGACAACATTCCATGTTATTCGACCATAGATAAGATACTTGGGAGGCACACTTTTCTGCAGTTATTTGCTAATGTTACAGCCCTACTTCTCAATCCTACCAGCTTTTGAATGCTTGAGATCTCTACTGATGCCCATTACCCTAGTGGACAATATAGGGCCCTTCCATACAGGCTGAAATCCGGTGATGGCTTTCAGATTAAGCCGAGACATCCAAACAACACCTCAGGTTAATACGGATAAATCCAGAGAAAACTGGGATTTCCCAATTTATTCTGGATTTAAAAACCACTGGAAAGCTCTAGACCAGTTGTTCTCAACCTGTGGGTTCCCAGATGTTTTGGTCTTCAACTCCCAGAAATCCTAACAGCTGGTAAACTGGCTGGGATTTCTGGGAGTTGTAGGCCAAAAACATCTGGGAACCCCAGGTTGAGAACCACTGCTCAAGATCCAGATCTTTTCAGGTGCTGGGCCTGTGGGGAGTGAGTCTCGGGAACACCATCTGCAATCTCGGGGGCCAATCTTCACTGCCATCCCAGTTCTTCAGGCTCTAAGAGCCTGAAGGAGTGGGATGGCATCCCCACCCTCCTTTCCCAGCTCTCAGTTTCCCTTGTAAACGTACCAAAGGAGCCTGGCTGCATCCTTTGTTGCTCAGTTGCTCAGTGAAAGTATCTCATGTGTCAAGATGAGTGTGTCAAAGTGTGTCATGGGAAACAGGAGCTGGCTAGGTGTAGCCCCTTCTCCCAGGGAAAACCTGGGAAATGGGCCCAATGTGTGGCCTAAATCGCAAAAGGAATCAGGATTTTAAATCTCGATTCATTTCACAATTTGGGTCTGTCTGGAAGAGCCCATAGTGAGGCAATTATGGAGTGAAAACGTTGGTTCTTGTACTTCTCTGCACTTCCCATGCTTTGGCAGGATGAGCTTTGGTAGAAGACTTCTATTCTGGGATGTCTCTCCTGATGTAGAACAGAGAGAAAGAGCTTTTGGGAGACCTATTTATGAGAAACACCTAGTGTGTTGTCCTATACTCCCAAAGTAGATGTTGGAGTTCAACCTGTGATTGTGTTTCAGGATCAGAGAGCTTTGGATGTGGGGGATGATGTAAATGAGGTTCAAGATGGCAATGGTTTGGTCAGTGATATTGATGCAGAGAATGAAACAGAGACACTTGTTCAAAGTGTAGTTTCCCATGAGAATGTTCCCACAGGGTATAGGGATGAGGGTTTACTCCCTGAGTTGCTCCCAGAGATTTCCCAGGATTTGGGGCTTGAAAACAACTCGGCACCTGCAGAAACTAATGAGCATATAGATAGGCAGGCGGAAATTAGTCAAAACAGACAGGCCGAGCAAGGCCTTGGGCGTTCTGCCAGGTTTCAACAGAAGAAGATAAGGGTCACACAAGGAAAATGAAACCAGTTTCTGCATGCTTGGAAAGGCTTATAAGTTCCAAGCATGGAAAAAATAGTCAAATGAAGCATCATTTAGAATCCTGCTAAGTTCTTGTCCTCGCCTCATAGAAGCCTTGCTTGGAAAATTCATGCTTAAAGATTTCTTGTTTCCTGCTTTGGTTTTTTGTCTCTTGTGATTACCTGCTCATGCCTTGGATCAACGTTTCAAGTTCTTTGGATTTTGTTAGAGACTTGTGGACTTTGCTTTTGGACATTGTTGAACTCTACCTTGGACTAATTTGTTCTTGCTTATCTTTTTACCTAATTGGATTTACCTATTCATTTAAAGTGTTTTTTTACTTTGCTGTTTTTACTTATCTTCAATAAAAGGATTGCTTTCCCTATTCAACATGTGGTGTTTTAAAGTCAGAGGGTTATTCCTGTCCTGGAGTGCAACTGTAGACGAGATTAGGAACTGCAGGCATTTCAACTTGCCTAGGGCACAGAACGGGGAGGGAAAAGCATGACACACGGTAGAAGCTCCAATTACACAAGAAAAATGTGAAATTCTTAGAAGGAAGAAAATGTTTGTCAAGAATGGTTTTCACTTTTGTTTTCCCAAATTAAAAAAAGGAAAGCATTTTCAAAGAGGGGGAAACCCTTTGATTTACAGCAAAAAGGCACAGTTAAAAACTACTCATCAAAGCAAAGGATTTCAGAGCACAGATTAAAAACAAAACAAAGCATGTAAATTACAAAATATGGAGACCTTATTCAACCCTTCCTTGTACTGTAATTTCCATCCCAAGTAAACACAAGAGGAACATTTTGATTCCCTAAAGAGAGAAAACATTTGATGTTAAGACAGAGTGAAGGTTGTGGGTCTATAGCCCTCCAATCCCACTGCCCACCTGACAAAAGCCAAGAAAGATCCTGGACCAAGAATCAACAACAAATCACACACAACCATAAACTGTACACATTGATATGTTTACATTCCCTGCTTTCAGCGAAATCTCCACCTCCAATGAAGACCATTTCAGACCCTAACCAAACTATCTTATCCCACTACTACCAACTGTAGTTGCACATGTTTCACTGTTTCACTTGCAGAATGGACAACTAACATTTCTTTTTTTCTTCTCCTGATGCCACTTCTACATTTCAAGTACTTTATAGAGAGTCAATATGAGTTTGTGAATCTAATAAGAAGAAAAGGAATACCCAAAGCATGTCCACTTTCATTTTAAATTATCTTAAATCATAGCACCATCATGACTAGAGGAAGAAAATTGGATTTTCCTCTCTTGTCCTGATATCAAATGCAATAGAGGGAACATAACTGAATGTATATCTTTCTACCTTTGACCATATATAAGGGGGCACATAAATGCTTCTCAGACATATTGGGAATACAAGTATTGGTAAACATGTATAGCATTATACACGAAATGGTCACTTGAAAGTGAATTAGATGCAAAGGTTCCTTTCGTTTACTTGAAGGGAACTTTTGAACCCAACCTAGTATACATGAAAAGATCAGTAGTTGATTAATCTATATAAATAAAAATGTAATGTTCGTTTGTGGGATTAACAGAACTCAAAAACCACTGGACCAATTCACACCAAATTTGAACACAAGACACCTAACAACCCAATGTATGTCCTTCACTCAAAAAATTGATTTTGTCATTTGGGAGTTGTAGTTGCTAGGATTTATACAATCAAAGAACATTCTGAACCCCACCAACAGTGGAATTGAACCAAACTTGGCATACAGTTCTCCCATGACCAACAGAAAATACTGGGTGTCCTTTGGTTTTGGAGTTGTAGTTCACCTACATCCAGAGATCACTGTGGACTCAAACAATGATGGATCTGGACCAAACTCTATACGAATACTCAATATGCTCAAATGTGAACACTGGTGGAGTTTGGGGAAAATAGAATCTTGACATTTGGGAGTTGTAGTTGCTGGGATTTATAGTTCCCCTACAATCTCAGAGCATTCTGAACCCCACCGACAATAGAATTGGGCCAAACCTCCCACATAGAACTCCCATGTGGGCCACGGCAACACGTGGCAGAGGACGGCTAGTCTAGAAATATGGTGCTTTTTTATTAATATTCATCCACCAAATGCAAACATCTGTTAATCTCTATGCAACACTCTGGAATGTTATGTCATTGACAAACTCCTATTAAAAGTTTCTGGAAACTTTTCCCCCAATGTTTAATTATATACACTAAGTTACAATTGGTAATATTTCATCCCTGCTTAATGAAATCTATTTTTAAACCTGAAGCAGACATTTTTCTCCTTTATATTAATGTTTATACAGAGTGCACAGTCTCAGGAAAAATCCATAAAAGGAAATGTAGAGGAACTTCATTCCTAGTAAAATACAGATCTGAACCCAATGATTTATGCAAAGTGAAAGCAAGAACACAATTAAATCTTTGTATGTTCCATTATTGTTTCTCAATATCATATACACTTATAGAAATCATCCAAAAAGGAAGTTAGAACATTATATTTAACAGTATTAAAATAAGACTATAGAAGTGCATAGCATTAATCTGACTATTTCAGAGAAAACTAGAACCCAGGTGGTCTTTCTAAGCAGCAGGTGAGGCAGCAATTGCAGAAGTTTGGCCACAAAAAAGCAAACACAACCAAAAAGAAGCAATAGCAACAAGACAGCGATGTCCCAAACGATAACTCCTTGGGCTACTTTAAAGGAGCCCCCAGTGGCGCAATGGGTGAAATCCTTGTGCCGGCAGGACTGAACACCGGCAGGTCACGGGTTTGAATCCGGGGAGAGCGCGGATGAGCTCCCTCTGTCAGCTCCAGCTCTCCGTGCAGGGATATTGGAGAAGCCTCCCACAAGGAGGGTAAAAAACCAAAACATCTGGGTTTCCCTTGGGCAATATCCCTGCAGATGGCGAATTCTCTCACACCAGAAGCTACTTGCAATTTCTCAAGTCGCTCCTGACACAAAAACAAAATCAAAAACTGGGAATGACAGTTTTTCAGAGTAGACATCTTCAGATGTCTTTTAATACATTCTTCAGATGTCTACTCTATTCTTTTAATACATTCGACACGCAGTCCTGTGTATGACAATTCAGAAGCAAGTCCTACACTCCACTTACTATAACGAGGTTTAATGTTTATGCGCCAGTTTGTAGAAAAGATGTACTAAATAAACAAGCATCTAACCATTTCTTGTTTTCAAGACTCCCATCGTCATTCGCAAAACTGTCAATTTTCGGATCACTGAACTGTTTTTAACAGAATTTCAAAAAGCACATCTGACAGATCCCAGGATTTCGGTTTTCAGTATTATAACATTTTAGTTCAAAGAAGCATTCTCAAAAATAGCCTTCTATATAAATGAGTGAATATTGGGTTGTTACTCTTGAGCAATTCCCAATTGTGTCAGTGAATGCAACTTCCCAAACCTCTGGAACGAAGCATCAAATAATCTGTGCACAAATTCCCTCTGTGTATCAAATAATCTGTGCATCAAATAATCTGTGCACAAATTCCCTCTGTGTATTTGAGGCAGCTTCCCCTTCCCCGTGAACCAAGATATTCACTGACTAGATGATAGGCATCAGAAGTATCCAGTCAACTCCATGACCACAAAATCCAAATACTTTTCCAGCAACTCTTGCTTTACTGAGGTCCAAGTACAGTGGAGCCTCGACTTAAGACCATCCCAACTTAAGAGTATTTTGTGTTAAGACCTATCGCTCAGCCTGGGTTTCACTTTGACATAAGAGCAGTATTTGAGTTAAGAGCTAGTGCCAGAGGGAGTGCTAGCGAGAGAGAACAGAGCTTTAGGGCTTCAAGGGAGCAGCCTCCGTGCCTTGTGCTCCTGTCCACTTTGGGAGATTGCTGTCCACTTTGTTCTTGTCCACTTTGAGGAACTTTGTTAGTTGATTTTTTTATTCCTGGTATGTTTGGCTTCATGAATTGAGAGATGGAGAGAGAGCAAGAGAGGGAGGGGGGCTGGAATGAGTACAGTATGAAGAAAATGATGTTTCTGCCTCTTCACTTTGTGCTTCCTTGTCACAACTTTGTGCATCTACCACAGGGGTCCTCAAACTTTTTAAACAGAGGGCCAGATCACAGTCCCTCGAGCTGTTGGGAGGGCCGGATTATAATTTGAAAAAAATATGAATAAATTCCTATGCATACTGCACATATTTTTAGTGCAAGAAACACTTAAAAACAATACAATAATTAAAATAAAAGGACAATGTTAACAAATATAAACTTATTAGTATTTCAATGGGAAGTGTGGACCTGCTTTTGAGATAGTGTTATTGTTGTTGTTGTTGTTGTTGTGTGCTTTCAAGTCGTTTCAGACTTAGGTAGACCCTGAGCAAGGGCCGGGTCAATGACCTTGGAGGGCCTTTGGCCCCCAGGCCTTAGTTTGAGGACCCCTGATCTACCATATTAAAGTTGGTCTTTCTTTTTTAATTGTTCCATGTGAGTGCACATTTATACATTATTTGTTATTTATAAAGTACATAATCTTATTTAAAAACATGTAACAAAAATGGGGAGGGTCAGGGTGTCAGAACGGATTAACAGCATTTCAATGGGGAAAATCTGCTTTGAGATAAGAATGATTTGAGTTAAGAGCTGAGTCAACTCTTAAGTCAAGGTAGCACTATATATAATTTTCTGGAGCTTCTGCCCCACTCCTATTATCCTGAATCATGCCTAGGGGTGGGGAACAATGGCATGCAAGACAGTCAGATGTAGGGAAAAATCTTTGAAGAAAACAATGTAACTTTTGGATTGTTGTAGGTTTTTTCGGGATATATGGCCATGTTCTAAAGGCATTTTCTCCTGACGTTTCTCCTGACTGTAACTTTTATTCCTGTCATGTTTCAAATTAAACTCTTTCTGGGGAAACTGTGTGTACAAGGAAGGCAGCTGGATTTGCTGTTCGCAGCTACAAACACCTTCAGTTATTGAATTCAGGACAGTCAAATCCGCCTTCAAACATGTGACAAAATTAAACAGATGCTTCCAACAGTTTTAACAAGTTGCACCGTTTTTCTCGGGCAAAGTGAGTAGCAGATGTTTCAACACATAACTGGTCATGACTTTCCTATTTTTGCTTAATGTCATTTCTGTGGTTAATCAAAACATCTGGCCTCGATTTTTCACATTCTCAAGCCTGTTCCTTCTATGCTGCGATTGTTGAAGAATGCAAGATTACACCATAATTCCATCACATCAAGCCACATGTATTTCTCCTAGAAGAATACAGGGAAAATTTCATGTCTCTCTTTCTTCCTTCTTCTCTTTTATGTATCTTCACAGTAATATTAACGTTCTTGTTTATATAAGAAAAACATAACTTTTTATTAGAAGTCAGGAGTTTCGAAGAAATCAAGCCAACCATTGTTGTGCCGCTTTTGAAAACACAGCAGTAAATCCCATTTTATTTTGTGATAAGGAAACCTCCTGTGCCGTTAACACAGGAGGTGAAAGCAAAAGAAGGACTAAATGTTCCACTTACTGAGTTATTATGAAAAATACTCATTTCCTTTGAAAACTGTTTGAGGGGGAATTACTTAATATAAGGGAAATAATTATTCACAATGCAATAGCAATTTTCTTCAAAACCATGGATTCCATAACTTTTGATTGAAATAGATCATATATATCTATTGCAGATGCACAGCACCCAAAATAACAGAACTTCTTCCATTTGTGCTATTATCACCAGCAAGGGAAAGTGTTGTAGTAAAACCTGCTATTACTGGTGTAAACGGTGGGTTGGAGGCTAGAGGAGAGAAACGGGTTACTCAAGAGTCAGACTCTGATGAGGAGTGTCAAAGGAAAAGGATCCGGGATATACTTGTGGCCCCCACAGAGGAAGAATCCTTTGAGGGTTTCTCCGGGGGCGATGGGTCCCAGAGTGAAGAGGAGAGTACTATGGTCTACTCTCAGAGTAGAAAGAGAGTTAGTAGTGACCAGGAGTCGAACGGGGAACAACAAAGGAAGAGAATCCAAGATATATTGGCTGTCCCCACGGACGAAGAGTCCTTTGTGGGTTTTGACAGAAAGTGTACACATAACTAGCACTTTACCACAAGCTGTGACTTTACTATGTACTACTATATGCCTGGGGATTATTCTTGAATCAGTTTTGATTGTGTGCAAAAAATCTATTAACTTTATTATATATTTGAAAGTGATATATAGTGTGCTATTTACATTTTCCCAGCAGCCAAAATGCATTTGCAAGCTAAAATAAACAGGGTTCCACTTTTCAACCAATTCAGCTTTCTGACAGCGCTCTGGTCCCTAACCCATCAGCTCTAGTTAAAACACGGCTTGTACATGTGCATGATTTTAACCATTTTAACATGATTGAATTTGGACTACAAACTATATTTTACTGTATTATATCGTGATTGATTCAAACTATTTATACTGATTTTATTATATGTAACCATGAGAACTTTAGACATAGTGTGGGATAAAAAAATCTATATAAATAAAAATGTAATGTTCATTTGTGGGATTAACAGAACTCAAAAACCACTGGACAAATTGACACCAAATTTGGACACAAGACACCTAACAACCCAATGTATGTCCTTCACTAAAAAAAAAATGATTTTGTCATTTCGGAGTTGTAGTTGCTGGGATTTATAGTTCACCTACAATCAAAGAACATTCCGAACTCCACCAACGATGGAATTGAACCAAACTTGGCACACAGATCTCCCATGACCAACAGTGTCATTTGGTTTTGGAGTTGTAGTTCACCTACATCCAAAGATCACTGTGGATTCAAACTGTGAATCCACAATGATCTTTGGATGTAGGTGAACTACAACTCCAAAACCAAAGGACACTGTTGGTCGTGGGAGATCTGTGTGCCAAGTTTGGTTCAATTCCATCGTTGGTGGAGTTCGGAATGTTCTTTGATTGTAGGTGAACTATAAATCCCAGCAACTACAACTCCCAAATGACAAAAATCATTTTTTCTTCTGAGAAATGACTAACGGGTCAAAAATATTTTTTTAAAGGGTATGTTTTAAATGATGTAATTATATAGTTTTATAATATTTTAATAATAACTTTCTGTATGTCTTTGTTTATATGTTTCTGTCTACATCTGATTTAATTTTTGTAAGCAAGCTCGCATCATAATCCTGTGAAATTAGTGAAATGTAAATGAATAAAAAACGAATTTGAACTACTGTGTTACTACCACGGGTGTTCATGCATTTGATTGTTAATTCTTCCCACTTCAACTTTTTGTAAGAGTGTACGAACTGAGTTGAAAATCTGTTCTTGTTTTTCTTTACTTCAAGGAGAAAGGTGGTGAGGAAGCCTACATGGTTTAAGACAGTGCTCCAAAACCTCACTCATACTATTTTTTATGTAGAAAGAATGCACGTCCATCAATGGATTGTTCACAGCCCTTAAGTCAATTCCCTTTCTTGATTGAGCTATCACACTAAAGCAGATTTTTATTTACTAGGATTAAAGAAATTTTGACTCAACAGAAAAACCCACTTCTGAACTAATTTACTGAGTCTCAAAATCCCAATGATATAGCAGCATAGAAGTTCCTGTATTTTTTTCTACTTCTGACATTTTTATTTTGCCAATTTTGCTATGTTTGTTTTTGCATCGTGACATGTATATGTTCTTCTAGATGACAATCAGTCTTCTGTATGATGCACTCCGTGACTGGGATCAATGAATTTTAATCATATCAGCTGTCTTTGGACAAGTCAACCCTAAACAATGGCTGCCTATGATGCTGATGCAACCCCATTTCCAAAATAGTACTCACTATTACTGTTCTTCCCCAGCTGGGCATTTTGTTATATGCTCTAGTGCCCTAGACTGAAGTTATAACTGTTGTGTAAGAAATAACTATATACATGGAAAGCCATACTCTTTCCTCCTTTTATATATTCAACACTAGCCGTCCCCTGCCATGCCTTGCTATGGCCTAGTCTGTGTATATATGTTTTGTGTGTGTATATATGTGTGTATATATTTGTGTATATGTGTGTGTGTGTAGTTTTGCGCATGCGTTGTAATGTATTTTTTGTTTTTTGGCTTTTTAAGTCCCTTTCGCTGTGTTTTTCATTGTTTTATGAGCGATGGTAACTCGTTGGCCTGATACGTGCATTGTGTCCAAATTTGGGGTCAGTTCATCCAGTGGTTTTTGAGTTATGTTAATCCCACAAACAAAAAAATACATTTTATTTATATAGATATTATATAATAATATGCAAAAAGAACAAAGGAAATAATATAAGAGATTGCAAAACCTGGGGAATTGTGGGATGACATGTTTAATTTTAATTGCCAAGTTTAATTTATTGTTTAATGAATTTGTATAATGTTTTTAATGATTTGTTTACTATTTTAAATGTAATTTTGATAGTTTATATGCTGACAGCATCATATGATGCTTTTGTAAGGCAGCCCCAAGTTCCCCTTCAGGGGGAGAAGAGTGGGGTAGAAATGCATGAAATAAAATAATAAATAATAATAATGACAGGAGATTGATGGGACAGTTACAGTAATGACAGTAATATGAGTGTGGGTCAAAAAATAATGCCTCCATTGGTCTAACTTTTTTTTTCACAGCTACTGGACTATCTCTGCATGATATGACAGAGGTAACCTTACTCTACTGATGTAGTCTTTTCATTTTCTGATTGACTGATTAGAACCATGAGTCCAAAAGAAAAAGTTGTCATTGAATTTTTGGCAAAACAAGGTTGTGCACCTAAGGAAATCCATCATTGCTTGAAAAATGTAAGTGATTTGGCCCCTTCTGACTTTTACCTGCTTGGACCTCTGAAAGACAGCCTACGTGATTTCTAATTCAATTACTTGAATGACGTTAAAACAGCTTTAAAATCATGAAGTAAAAAAGCAAAATCCTAAGTTTTTTTCAAAATGGTTTTGATACCTGGGTTAAACAATAGTGCAAATGTGTACACATTGATGGTGATTATGTTGAACTGTAGTTTTGTGTAGGGGGCAGTTCAGGCTATGATCTGTAGCAACTTTTGCTGTTATATATTCATTCGTAACATTTTTATGCCACAGGAGGTAAAAAATATTGCAAGTGAAGTTTGAGTTTACCAACTGGGATGAACACAACACCTAAAAAGCACCCTGGTTTTGCTGACGGATCAGATAGTAGGATGTTTCTGTTTAAATCTGTACTAACTTACTAACTTTCCATACAAAACAATTCTCTATTTGCTGCTTTGATGACTTTTAGCTCATATGTCAAGTTTTCCACCAGTTTAGATATACAGTCTAGCCATAGTCTTATAGAGGCCATCCAGTATTTAGTAATATCTAAACATGCCATAGCAAGTAATAAGAAGATACCCATTATCATGTATGCTTCCAAAGCATATATATAAAATCTTATACATTCTCAATATACATGCCTTTAAGGGATCTCTCAACATTGGCTATAGTGTGTCTTAGACAGATTGGAACCAATAACACCTCTGATTTTCCTAAAGAGATATTTTGACATTATGACATATTTGGGTTGACAAAAGAAAACGATTAATCAGAGAATCGCTCACCTAATTTCCATGTTGGTATAGCAATAATACCTGATTGAGATGAGTAAAGTGTTGTTTTGCAGGCCACACACAAAGTGGACTTTTCCCACAACAATCTATGCAATGAGGCCCATGTGACACTCAAATGTGGTTCTTGGGACCCCTAGGAACCCTCAAATGCAACCCCTGAAGCCCCTAAGAACTCTCTCATAGCTCACAAACTGTTTTTAAAGGTATTCATTTGCTCAAAATCCACTCAAAACATAGTGGTTTGCTTTCTCCAAGCCTCCATAGCCCCATAAACCACCCTTAAAATAAAAAAAAATTAAAAGTAGCCATAACAGTGGCTAAAATAATAATAATAATCATCATCATCATCATCATCATCATCATCATCATCATCATCATCATCATCATCATCATTGGAACTTATGTCACCTGCCAGCAGTAAAGAATTGGTGGGATCATAAACCCACAAAGGTCGTGGAAAATGAACACGCAAAAATACTGTGGCACTTTCGAATCCAGACTGACAAAGTTTTGGAACACAATACACCAGACATCACGATTGTGGAAAAGAAAAAAGTCTGGATTATTGATGTTGCCATACTTAGGTGACAGCCGCATTGAGGAAAAACAACAGGAAAAACTCAGCCACTATCAAGACCTCAAAATCGAACTACAAAGGCTCTGGCATAAAACAGTACAGGTGGTCCCAGTGGTCATTGGCGCACTGGGTGCCGTGCCAAAAGATCTCAGTCGGCATTTGAAAACATCGACAAAATTATGATCTGTCATCTGCAAAAGGCCACCTTACTTGGATCTGCGTGCATCATTCGAAAATACATCACACAGTCCTAGATGCTTAGGAAGTGTTCGACTTGTGGTTTTGTGATACGAAATCCAGCATATAAATCTCGTCTGCTGTGACATACTGTGCTTTGTGTCAATAATAATAATAATAATAATAATAATCTTTATTTATACCCCGCCACCATCTCCCCAAAGGGGATTCAGGGCAGCTTACATGAGGCCAAGCCCATCAATACATAAAACACAATATAACACAAAAACACAACAGAAAATCAGAAAATAAAATAACATAAAATACAAAACCAATGTAAATATGCAGCACAACAATATAAAAGCAAAACATTAAACCACTAAAAATGACCACAGTGGGCAGGGCCAGTTCAAAGATTAAAATTTTAAAACACTGGGAGACAGGGCAGTGTAAAATATCAGGAAGGGGATCTGGGGGATAAGGTAGGAGTTCATTGCACAAACCAGAGAATAAAGTGCTTCTGAGGACATTTTATGCAAAGTTTGGTCAGAGATGATGCCACTTCGCACAAACCAAAATGCACCAGTGAAACCCACAAAGTGGGAAAATGGCCCTGCCTCTTGTGCCGTTGCCTACACCTGTGCAGGATATGCAGGATATCCATCCGTAGATGGGATCCTCTACCCAGGGATATTCACTCATGTCATGTCTGGTAATTTAATCATTTTTGACATCTCTGATGATAGTAGTTAATGGAGTTATAGTTCCCATTTTCTTCCACCATGGATGATGGCTCAAGAATTTGGATAGAGAAGCCTTTTCAGTCAAACAGTATCTGTTGCAGGCTAAAAAGACTCAAAAGAGTACATGCATACATGAATGAATATACATATAAATACACACATCCTGGTGGGGTGTTGTGCAGAGAGCTTCATAACCGTAGGTCATTATGTAGTAAATCCTAATATTCTCTTGGAAACAAAGACAGCAATAGCAACACGTCACACTGTTTTACTACTGATTTGTTATGTGCCTTGAGGGCACATACTGATTCCAAAATGGTGAGACCTGGGAATAACCCAACCACAATTATATTACAAATCCATCTTGTTCATCGTCTTTTCAGTATGTGAATTACACAGACCTGTCTAAGCATGCAAATCAAAGTGATATGCCAATGATAAATGATCTTGAAGGTATTTTACGTAATGAGAAAACTGTTTTCATCCCTACTTTTCTAAGGACATACCACAGGAAGTGTTAAACCAGGGGTCCTCAAACTAAGGCCCGGGGGCCAGATATGGCCCTCCAAGGTCATTTACCCAGCCCTTGCTCAGGGTCAACCTAAGTCTGAAACTACTTGAAAGCACACAACAACAACAACAACAACAACAACAACAACAACAGCCGCAGCAGCAGCAATCCTATCTCGTCAGCCAAAAGTAGGCTCACACTTCCCATTGAAATACTAACCTATATAAATAAAAATGTAATGTTCGTTTGTGGGATTAACAGAACTCAAAAACCACTGGACCAATTGACACCAAATTTGGACACAATACAACTAACAACCCAATGTATGTGCTTCACTAAAAAGAAAATGATATTGTCATTTGGGAGTTGGAGATGCTGGGATTTATAGTTCACCTACAATCAAAGAGCATTCTGACCCCCTGAATTGAACCAAACTTGGCACACAGTTCACCCATGACCAACAGAAAATACTGAAAGGGTTTGGTGGTTAGTGTCCTTTGGTTTTGGAGTTGTAGTTCACCTACATCCAGAGATCACTGTGGACTCAAACAATGATGGATCTGGAACAAACTCGGCACAAATACTCAATATGCCCAAATGTAAACACTGGTAGAGTTTAAATAGAATCTTGACATTTGGGAGTTGTAGTTGCTGGGATTTATAGTTCACCTACAATCACAGAGCATTCTGAACCCCACTAATGATAGAATTGGGCCAAACCTCCCACACAGAACCTCCATGTGGGCCACAGCAACGCGTGGCAGGGGACGACTAGTAAGCTTATATTTATTATCATTGTTCTTCATTTTAATTATTGTATTGTTTTACAGTGGTTTTTTGCATTACAAATAAGATATGTGCAGTATGCATAGGAATACATTCATATTTTTTCAAATTATAATCCGGCCCTCCAACAGTTTGAGGGACTGTGACCTGGCCCTTTGTTTAAAAAGTTTGTGGAGCCGTGTTAAACAATAGCAGAACACATCCGCAAGTATTTTTAAGAAGCCTACTCTGTGACTGTCAAACTTCAAGTCTTCCCACAGTTGCCAGTGATTTAACACATGTTTCTGGATAATGTTCAAGATATCTAAAAGTTGCACCTCTATGGCTCAAGTATACATTTAGGATATCCACTTTAGATTTGGATTCGTAAACTTCTCGTAGCCAAAGAGCGATCACCTCACATGACTGCAAGCCTCCAAGCTGTTGGAGTGGCAAAATTATTCTTTCACTCAAGCCCAGATGCCAAGCACAGGATCACATGCTTGCTGCAGAAGGCTTGATTGTAATGCTATGTCAAAGGGCAGGAAGGGGAAAGGAAAACAGTCCTATTATGTCTCCGTGCCACTCGGCTTCTCTCTGCTTCCCCTAATCAGTGTTGCACTGGTGAGAGCGACAGAAAGAGAAATAGACGGGATCATAAAGCGTAGCAAAACTGACAGCTTGAGGCACTAAACACAGGGAGCGAGAAGGAGAGAGGCTGAGATTAAGCCTCACGGGAAAATGACAAAAAGCAGGCAGTTCAAATCCCATAAATCAGCACAAAACGGGATCTGTATTTTGCTTGCCTTAAAATCAGAAAAAAGGACTATCTCAAAATAAATGTGCTGTTGTTGTGTGCCTTCAAATTGTTTTCAACGTATGATGACTCTAAGGCAAACCTGTCACAGAGACTTCTTGGTGAGATTTGTTCAGAGATGGTTGGCCGCTGCCTTCCTCAATTTGAGAAAATGTAACTTCCCCGTATTTACGCAATGGGTTTCCAAAGCTGAGCAGGGTTCAGATCATGGTCTCCAATGCTCAAACCGATTCATTAGGCTAGCTCTTAATACATTTGGACACCTCTGGACACCTTTCTGCTTGTCAACATCTCCTGTAAATTGCGGTGCCCAAAATTGGACACAGTATTCCAGGTGTTATCATGGTCTTTTTTTAATTTATCACATGAAATTTATACTTTTTCCATTTTATATTTCACATACAAGCACATATAATACAGCAATTTTGTGATTCCATCCTCTCTTGGTCATTGTGAAGAAACTACGGCAGGTTCTCAAAACTTCAATTGAGGTCATCAGCTGGAAAACATTTGGGATTTTTAAATACACTATATAACATATATATGATGCAAGGTAGCAGCTTGGTTCTGTGATGAGTGTATATTGAGGGGAGATTGCAAACATTATGCAGCTGCAGTGGAAGGAAATGACTGGCACATCTTGCAAGCTCTTGTTTGGATTACTCCTACTTCCAGTTATTATTCCTATGATGAGAGCCAAGATTAATGGGCAGATATTTTTGTGCTTACTTGCTTTCCTTCACATTCTCTCTCACTGACATTTTGAATGAGTAATTTATGTAACAGAGCAGATAAGCATTTTTTAAAAAAAACCCTTTCTTGGGGAAATGAACACAGCGTTCTAGGAAGAATGGTTTGTTTTAAATGCCATTTTTCTATGTATACAGGCCTCCACCACCCTAGTACAAAAAACAAAGTGGAAGTAATAAAATGTCGCTGGGAAGGGTGTTTCCCATTCAGTCAGAAGTGGAAAATATTGGATGACTGATCAAACCAACAGATTAAATTAAAATGACAGGTTTCACATGCACAAGAAAGATCCCAATCATATTACGTTTCTCATAACAAGCATAAAGCTGATGGATGAAATATGGAATTCAATGTTAAATATACATCTGTATTTTTAGCCACTAAGTGTGAATCCAATTTCTTTTAGCCAGTGGGTGGCTGTATTCTCATTACGGTTGGAAAACAGCGCTTCATATGTCAAGGGCTACTTATACCAAGAAAACACACAGTGAATCAAGAGAAGCCCCAAACATTAAAACGAACTTTAAAAGGAAATGAGATTATACCGCCTCATACAATAAAGGACACCCCATTTTATGGCTTAACTATACAATTTTAGGAATTCAGACTCACTGTACTATTTATTTATTTAATATATTTCTACCCTGCTCTCTCTCACCCCGAAGGAGACTCAGAGCGGCTTACAGTTTGGCAAATTTCCATGCAACATTACAAATAGAAATATTTAAATACAACACATTAGGCAATAAAACAGATAGAAACTTATAAATACAGTTAAACTATTAAAACTATTAAAACATAGTCTCCGCCATCATTTGTGCTGTTACATTTGTCTGTTCCATATTGCCCTACTCCCCAAAAGCCTGGTTCCAGAGCAAGGTCTTGACTTTTTCCCCTGAAAACCAGAAGGGAGGGACCAATCTAAAATCACTGGGGAGGGAGTTCAATAGCCGAGGGGCCACCACTAAGAAAGCCCTGTCTCTCATCCACACCAGCTGTGCTTGCGAAGGGGTTGGGACCATGAGCTAGGCCTCCCCACCAGATCTTTATGCTCTAGCCAGTTCATAGGGAGAGATACGTTTGGACAGGTAAATTGGGCCAGAGGTGTTTAGGGCTTTATAGGCTAAAGCCAGCACTCTGAATTGTGCTCGGTAACAAACTGGAAGCCAGTGGAGCTGAAGTAACAGGAGGGATGTCTGCTCCATGTACACTGTGATTTCAGAGGGAGTGTAACCCCGTCCAGCACAGGCTGTAGCCCTATACCCTGTTCAGCCTCTGTCACAGCTGCTAAGCACTGGTTTAGAACCTGGATTGCCTCCTTAACAGTCGGTGGAAAGGAGTGCTAGAGGTGCATACAGACTCCAAAACTCTGGATGATCTCCCCCAGTGGCTTCATGTAGATGTTAAACAACTTGGGGGACAATACTGAGGCCTGCGGAACCCCACAGCACAAAGGCTGTGGGGCTGAGCAGGTGTCCCCTAGCAACACCTTCTTAGCAACCCTAGCAACACCTTCTTAGAATGGTCCAGGAAGGACCAGAGTCACTGTAGGACTGTGCCTCCAAGTCCCAATCTTTCAAAGCGTCTCAGAAGGAAACTGTGGTCTATGGTATCAAAGGCAGCTGAGTGGTCCAAGAGAACTAACAGGGACATACTCCCTCTGTCAAGTTCCCTATGTAGATCATCCACTAAGGAGACCAAGGCTGTTTCAGTTCCATGGCCTGGTCTATATCCAGACTGCAATGGATACACACTTACTATACCAATGACTTAAGAGTTAGGCCTGGGTAACAACAGAAAAATTTGTTTCTAAAATCGATTCGTTTTTTTGGGGGGGTTTTTTGCGTTTCGTTATTTAAAATAATTACAAAATTTTCCTTTAAAAAAGTTCGATATTTACGAAATTTCGTAAATGCGAAAAAAAATTACAAAACATTAACGAATCGATTTCCAAAACAATAACGAATCGATTCGTTAATGGCGGACGCGACCGCGAAATACGCTAAAAAACCTCCAAAAACTTCTGAAGTTTCCCTCTCCCTCTGTTGTTGACTGTTGGTGTGATATTATAATTTTTTTCACTAATTAAACAAAAAACAACCATAAAACTTGCCCCAGACATGCGGAAATAATAACGAAACGACCTCAAAACAATAACGAAACGAATACAATAATGAAATACGAAGCATTTACAAAACTATTTAAAAATTCGTTTTTTAAAAAAATTGCTCCAGAATGGTTCGTTATCGTTTTGTAATTGGAAAAATTAACGAATTATTAACGAATTACGAATTAACGAAACGAAACCGTCCAGCCCTATTAAGAGTATTTCTGCATTTAGGTACCCCTTTACAAACCTAATCTATCCACAAGGGTTTCTTGAGGGAAGTTCTTGTTTTGTCCTGAGTTGCCCTCTTGAAAACAGAGACAGATCTGACCAACAATTAATCTTGAATTAATAAAAAAAGCATGCTTCGATATTAGTACAGACTAAATTAAATGGCTGAGTTAAGGTTTCCTAAAATATATTCGTTTGAATAACTGAATGGAGATGGATAAGCTAAAATATACATGCAATGAATTAATATATTCTACTCCTGGAAATGATTGACAACTGGGAAATAGAGGGAGAAAATGTGGAGGCCGTGACAGACTTTGAATTTCTAGGTGCAAAGATTACTGCAGACGCAGACTGCAGCCAGGAAATCAGAAGGCGCTTCCTTCTTGGGAGGAGAGCAATGTCCAATCTCGATAAAATAGTAAAGAGTAGAGGCATCACACTGGCAACAAAGATCCGCCTAGTCAAAGCCATGGTATTCCCTGTAGTAACCTACGGATGTGAGAGCTGGACCTTAGGGAAGGCTGAGCGAAGGAAGATAGATGCTTTTGAACTGTGGTGTTGGAGGAAAGTTCTGAGAGTGCCTTGGACTGCGAGAAGATCCAACCAGTCCATACTCCAGGAAATAAAGCCCGACTGCTCATTGGAGGGAAGGATATTAGAGGCAAAGTTGAAGTACTTTGGTCACATCATGAGGAGACAGGAAAGCCTAGAGAAGACAATTATGCTGGGGAAAGTGGAAGGTAAAAGGAAGAGGGGCCGACCAAGGGCAAGATGGATGGATGGCATCCTTGAAGTGACTGGACTGACCTTGAAGGAGCTGGGGGTGATGACGGCCGACAGGGAGCTCTGGCGTGGGCTGGTCCATGAGGTCACGAAGAGTCGGAGACGACTGAATGAATGAACAACAACAACACTCCTGGAAAATTTGCAGCCGTGTCTGGATTTCACCCTAGCTTAAATAAATAAATTGAGAATTTCCACCTGTTTCTACATAAACAGTAACTGTTCTCAGTGGTTTGCTGTTATGGAAAAGATAATTAAACCTCAAGAGACCTGTTGAATCTCACCTATACCTCTTTGAGGAAAGACTTTAAAAAACTAAAGTATCAATACATGTCAATTGCTCTCTAGAACAGTAGATATCTTTGCGTTTCTGCAACCAACAGAATAAATGGGTGAAAAATCCTAAAAGCACCAGATTCTTTCTGATCCTGGAAGCTAAGTTAGGGACACACTGGCAAGTACTTGGTTGGGAGACCACAAATGATTACCAAGTGCTGTAGTTTGTCAGTGGACTTTTTACTGTACAGTATAATATTTTGTTGTATGCTTTACCTCCTTATAAATAACAGCAATAAATATTTTGATTGGACATCCAAGTACGCCTTTGGCAATGCAGCATGGCCATAGACTACACACTGCTTCCTTAATTAAAAAAATATTGCAATGGAGCAGAGCATTGCCATGTGCAACAAAAAGCATAGCATGCTCCTGCAATATGCAACATGTGCTCAAGTGTCACTTCAAAGGTTTAACTCTGACCAATCCCATTTTAATCACAACATGTTGAAGTATTTGGCCCCTAGTTCCATTTATTTGATCTAACATCTTTCTTTGGAATGTTCTAGCCAACAAAAAAATAGAATATTTATTACAGAATTTTGATTACAGGACAAAATATATCTCCGTGCTACCAAAAGATATCAGCTCCCTGAAAATTTGACCTGCCACCTTCAGGTTTCTAGGGAGAAGAAATTCATGATAGGTCAGATGCCATGCCTTTTAATCCTAGCAAGACCACAATGTCTGAATCAATGGGCTATATTGTTGACCACACAATCTCTCCTCTGTACAGCACAGTATTATTTTGTTCCAGCAATGGCTAATGGAAAGAATCATGTCTCTGGGAGCCAGAAAGGAACAGATTGACATCTCTGAAAGCCAAGAAACAATGACAAATAAGGACAAATGGCCAGGATACTAGAAAGCCAAGCACTTTTTGCATAGGACAAAGTCGACCAAACCAAAACAACAAACTCCCAAGAAGGACTTGTTTGTTTTTAATCAGCAATAACATTTTATCTGGCATAGAGACTCCTTAATTTAATTTCGGTTTTGTTTATATAAAGCTCGCCCAGTGTAAAACCAAGGTAGAGGGTGCATCTGGTGTGTTAGGGCTTTGGAGCCAAACTTCACAATGAGACAGCTGCACCCTGATCAAATAGGCCATGTCATGTCATTGAAAGGCATTGCCGTCAATGACAGCCTGTGTCAAATCAAAACTATGGGGAAGACTCAGTCTTTAGTCCTAGGTTTCTGAGCACATCGGAGTATATTTAATATGAATTTTGCTTCTCTATACAGTCTCAGAGAATGGCAAGAGCAAATTTTGTCAAGGAAACTCTATAATAGGGTTGCTTTAGGGCCACTGTAGCTTGAAACCTTTATGAAGACACACCAAAAAACCCCAAAAACAGAATCTGACTCCCTGCGCAAAATCTAAGACTCCAGAAGCTCTTCTTCCTCTTCCCTTGAGAAAGAAGCCCCAAAGTGACCAGACTGCTCCCTTGCAAATCTGCCACTCCATGGTACCCTAGTTCTCTCCTTCCCATGGAGCAGAGCATAGTGGGTGGAACAAACTCCTCAGGTCTGCCACACTTTGAGCATTACTAGATGGAGTCTTTTATAGGAATATTCTGCTGATGTAGTCCCAAAGTTGTAAATGAATGATAGACGTTCCATCCTGGACCCATCTCAGTTTCCTGGCCAGATGTTGATCTTCTTGATTAGTGTTGATCTTATGTTGACTTCCTTCTTAACATTGTAAACATTCCTGTTATCACTGTCCCAGTTCTTATCAGAGTTTACTTTTCAGCTCTTATTAGCAACTTTTAATTACAGTCCAGCAAGCAGGTAGTTAGTCATTGCAGGCCTTAATATTATACTGGTGTCTCCAAAATTATTAGCTCCATCCATACATTCATCTTCCATTCTTCTATTCATTCCCACATATCATATTAAATTCAGATTTATCAAATCTGCACATTGAATTTCTTATTACATTATTATTACTCTAACAAACTGCTCTTGGTCCACATGTACTAGCACCTAATGCTTGAAGCAGCCACCTCACTCTGTCTAATGATAGGGCTGCTCTCAGTGTTCTTCACAACAACCACTCTGCAAGACAAGGGTAAGCACTGTGCTCCTTGAGGTGTTTATGGATTGCATTTCCCATATCTCCCTACACTAACTATGTTTGCTGAGATTGACTGGAGTTATAGGCCAAAAAGTATCAATAGGGACAAAACAGCCTACCCCTAGGGTAAGGTCAATATTAGCATACAGTGATACCTTGACTCAAGAGTTCGTTCTGTGACTGAGCTCTTAACTCAAAACACTCTGATCTCAAAGTGATTTTCCCATTGACATTTGCTGAAATGCTATTAATCCATTCCGTCCCATCAAACCGATCCCCACCTCCATTTTTTGTTACATATCTTTAAATAAGAAAATGTAACAGATGTATAAATGCACATTTGCACAGAACAATAAAAGAAAGATCAATTTTAAAATGGTAGAAGCACAAAGTTGTGGCAAGAAAGCACATTTCAGGCAACAAAATGTGTGTTGGCCAGTGTAACACCAAGGCAAAATCTGCACATTCACATGGAACAATAAAAAGAGAAATATCAACTTTAAAATGGTTGAAACACAAAGTTGTGGCAAGGAAACACAAAGCATAAAGTGAAGAGACAGAAGCATCATTTTCTTCACACTGGACTCATTCCAACCTTCCTTCTTTGCTCTCTCCCTTCATGAAGGCAAACATACCAGGAATAAAAAACACACAAAATCAACTAACCCAAAGTTACTCAAAGCGGAGAAAAGCAAAGTGGACAGCAATCTCCCAAAGTGGAAAATAGCATGAGGCACAGAAGCTGCTTTCTTGAAGTCCTAAAGTCCTGTACTCTGGCGCTAGTGCTTCCTCTGGCGCTAGCTCTTAACTCAAAATGCTGCTCTCATGTCAAAGTAAAACCCAGACCAAGCGACAGCTCTTAAGTCAACCTGCTCTTAAGTTGGGATGCTCTTACGTCGAGGTTTCACTGTATATTGTAGATAGAAATTCATGACAGATAAAGCATGCTATATGTTGCACTCCTGGACAGGAATAACCCTCTGACTTTAAAACACCACACGTTAAATAGGAAAACAATCCTTTTATTGAAGATAAGTAAAAACAGCAAAGTAAAGAAAAACACTTTAAAGGAAGAGGTAAATCCAATTAGGTAAAAAGATAAGCAGGAACAAATTAGTCCAATGTAGAATTCAGCAATGCCCAAACAACAAAGACCACAACTCTCAAACAAAATCCAAAGAACCAGGAAGCATTGATCCAAGGCATGAGCAGGTAATCACAAGAGATAAAACCCAAACCAGGAAACAAGAAATCTTCAAACATGAATCTTCAAAGCAAGGCTTCTCTAAGACGAAGACAAGAACTTAGCACGATTCCAAACGATGCTTCATCTGACTGTATTTTCCATGCTTGGAACTTTTAAGCCTTTCCAAGCACGCAGAAACTGGTTCCGCGTTCCTTGAGCAGCCCTTATCTTTTTCTGTTGAAGCCTGGCAGAATTCCAAAGGCATTGCTCAGCCTGTCTGTTTTGACTAATTTCCACCCGCCTATCTATATGCTCATTAGTTTCAGCAGGTGCCAAGTTGTTTTCAAGCCCCAAATCCTGGGAACTCTCTGGGAGCAATTCAGGGAGTAAACCATCATCCCTATACCCTGTAGGAACATCCTCATGGGAAACTACACTTTGAACAGGTGTCTCTGTGTCATTCTCTGCATCAATATCACTGACCAAACCATTAAAATAATAATAATAATAATAATAATAATAATAATAATAATAATAACTTTATTTATATTCCGCTCTATCTCCCCAGAGGGCCTTGAACCATCTCGAACCTCATTTATATCATTCTCCACATCCAAAACACACTGATCCTGAAACACAATCACATGCTAAACTCCAACAGCATCCTTACATTAGTTTACCCTATTGCCCCATCTAGCTTCAAACCGTAATGGCCAGATACCAAACTCCCACATGAGGTGCAAAAAGAAAGCTCTTAATGCACATCAGTGCTCTGTGGCTTGTGCAATCACCATCTCAGCCTCAAATTGGTTCCAGGCTTTCCTGTGTAATCATCTACACAGCAAAATCACATTGAAACTGAATTAAACAGTCAGTGTAGATGGGACCTCAAACAAATGCAAGGTCTAAGCCACCAGTTCTCAACCTGGGGGTCGCCAAGGTGCCCCCTCCAAAGTGGCTGCCGACCCCCTGAGCCAGCCACATGGCATTCCTGGCAGGCTCCTCCTCCTGCTCTTCCCACAGAAATGTGGGTAGTCAGGAGGAGAAGCTTTGGAGGCAAAGGCATGGGGGAAGAAGACTCACCCTTTGTTTAGGCCGCAAGGTGAGTAAACCTTGTCTTGCCGTCCTCATGCCTGGCCATCTGTGGAGCCTTCACCGCCCGACCTTCCAAGTTCAGAAGGGAATGAGGGACGGGTGGAGGGAGATCTCTGTGCCAAGTTTGAGTGCACTGCATGGTTGCATGAGTTCAGAATGCTTTTGGATGGGAGAGGACTATATATACCAGCAGCTCCAAAATGCCAAGATACCCCAATCCTCTCCAGTAATTTCTGTTGGTTATGGGAGTTCTGTATGCCAAGCTTCTTCAATTCCATTTTTGTTGGAGTTCATAATGCTCTTTGATGGCTGAGGAACTATAAATCCCAGCAACTGCAACACCCAAATGTCAAGATCCATTTCCCCCAAATTCCACCATTTTTCAAATTTGGGCATATTGAGTATTCATGCCAAGTTTGGGCCAGATCCATAGTCATTTGGGTTCTCAGTGCTTTCCAGATGTAGGTGAACTACATCTCCCATAAATCGCTGTCAATTCATCCCAAAATCCTCCAGTATTTTCTGTTGGTCATGGGAGTTCTATGTGCCAAGTTTTGTCCAGGTCTGTAATTCGTGGGAGATCACAGTGGTCTGTGGAAGTCAGAGCTGAATTGGTTGAAGGTACTGCAAATCCCATCATCAATTATCCATACTCCCCTAAACATATTGTTTTTGTGATTAATCACTATGCTTTAATTATGTTCAATTTGTAACAATGAAAATACATCCTGCATATTAGATATTTGCATTAGAATTCATAAGAGTAGCAAAATTATTTATGAAGTAGCAACGAAAATATGGTTGGGGGTCACCACAACACGAGGAACTTTATTTGGGGGTCACCGCATTAGAAAAGTTGAGAACCACTGGTCTAAGCTCTGGCATTATGGTTCACAGTCCCTTCTTTGTGGTGGGATGGCTATATTTGATATGTGCAGCTTTAACTGTGGGCAAAGAAAGATAGGAAACTTCAGAGAAGACAGGCAGACTGGATGGGTGTGGGAAGAAAATATGTAAGGCACAGAAAAAGTTGAAGCTTGAGCATTATAGGACAAGTGGAAATGAAAGTTACATTTTTAATATATCATGGTTGCCAGCTATTTTTTTAAGAGACTGTATTTTACAAGTGATATATTGGCTTTAAAAAAAACATGGATATCTATGTATGTATGTATGCCAAAACTGAAGATTTGAAAGGTTTCCTAGAACTAGCTCAGGAGTTGGCCAAACAGTTACATCACAAGGAAAATGGCTATAGCCAAATGCTGAGCCCAGCTTTCAAGAAAAATGTAGTAGTGGACCTTTTTTTGAGAATGGAAGACTTGGCAGCAAAAAAAGATTCCTCAAACATTTTCTAAGCTCTTAGATTCAAAATGCAAGAGATTCTTCGCCTCAATGGTGCACAGACAGGCATATTATGTACACACATGGAGATTAATCATTTGGGATTCATGCTCAGACAAATCAATATTGCTCTAGATTAAAACAGCAAGTTGCTCTCAGAGAACAGTTCAGAGTGATGGAAGCAGCAAAGAACAGCCAGTTCTATAATTTCACAAAAATAATATTAAGCATATCATTCAGTAACAAGCAGAACTTGGGACAAAATGTTACAGCAGATCCCCAGACGATTAAAAAAGATGCCTATTTAGTAGATATGGTTAGGTTCGGTCGGAATCTTCGTAATTCGGAATAAATTCGGAAGGATTTCCTTTTTGAAGCAATTTTGAAGTTTTTAAGGAAACTGGAAGTCCCTTTGCCCTTCCAAAGCTTTTTCCGCCATTTCTCCTACAAATCAGTAAGTGAGTCGGAAATGATTCACCTTTTCCCCCATTTCTGTTCCCTGGCCTCGGTTCAAGCCAGAGAAGCATTCTAAATCAGTGTGGATGGATTCCCTTCCTTTCCCTCCCACATCGGTCTTAAGCGAGAGAAGCGGTTTTAACCAATGTGGATGGATCCGCGGCAGTTTAATTTATTTATTATTTATTTTATTTACTATATTATACCCCGCCCTTCTCACTCTGAAGAGGACTCAGGTGGCTTACAAACTATGGCAAAAATTCAATGCCACATTGTGCACATAACAATAAACATACTATATACGATTATAAGGCAGTAAAAAATATAAGCAGTTAAAACATATTCAACAGTAATACAGATTCAAAACATACACTTCCTTTCTTTTCCCTCCCGTGTCAGTTTAACCAGTATAGATGGATTCCTTTCCTTTCCCTCCCACGTCAGTTTATACCAGTGTGGATGGATTCCCTTTCTTTCCTTTCCCTCCCGCATCAGTTTAAACCAGTGTGGATGGTTTCCCTTCCTTTCCTTTCCAGCGTGGATGGATTCCCTTCTTTCCTTTCCCTCCTGCGTCAGTCTTAAGTGAGAGAAGCGGTTTTAACCAGTGTGGATGGATCTGCGTCAGTTTAAACCAGTGTGGATGGATTCCTTTCCTTTCTTTTCCCTACTGCTTCAGTCTTAAGTGAGAGAAGCGGTTTTAACCAGTGTGGATGGATTCCTTTCCTTTCTTTTCCCTACTGCTTCAGTCTTAAGCGAGAGAAGCGGTTTTAACCAGTGTGGATGGATTCCTTTCCTTTCTTTTCCCTACTGCTTCAGTCTTAAGTGAGGGAAGCGGTTTTAACCAGTGTGGATTGATCCGCATCAGTTTAAACCAGTGTGGATGGATTCCTTTCCTTTCTTTTCCCTACTGCTTCAGTCTTAAGCGAGAGAAGCGGTTTTAACCAGAGTGGATGGATCTGGAGTAAAACAACTACTTTCAAAGTAAAGATCACCCAATGAAACAGGAAATAACACTTTGAAACCATTAATGAAGAATTTGGAAGTTTTGAGCATTTTTTCTGTGAAAATTGAAATTGACTTTAGATCTGAACCACCAGTGCCCCCTACAAGCCTACTATTTAGGGTTCTAGTCATCATCATCATCATCATCATCATCATCATCTTTAATTACTTATTAATCGCCCTCCATCCGAGAATGCTCTAGGCGATTTACAGTGTGTATAAACACTGTGTACCAAGTTGGTTCAATTCTGTCGTTGGTGGTGTTCAGAATGCTCTTTGATTGTAAGTGAACTATAAATCCCAGCAACTACAACTCCCAAATGACAAAATCTTTTTTTAAGTGAAGGACATACATTGGGCTGTTATCCCATGACCAACAGAAAATACAGGAAGGATTTGGTGGGCAGTGTCCTTTGCTTTTAGAGTTGTAGTTCACTTACACCCAGAGATCACTGTGGACTCAAACAATGATGGGTCTTGTGTCTTGTGTCCAAATTTGGTGTCAAATCTTCCAGTGGTTTTTGAGTTCTGTTAATCCCACAAACGAACATTACATTTTTATTTATATAGATAGCTATTTATTCTTTCCGTAAGAAGGAAAGAACAATAATGCCACTAACCAAACAATTGACAGCAAATAACTAATCTGCATTCCCTCTGTTTTTCTTTCCCATCACTAACCTGTAGAAGTATGTTGCCTGAAGGTGGAATGCAGACAGAGTGGATGAAGTTTATAGAAGTGCCAAAGTTTAATTAATCTGCCAGTTTGGAAGCAACTTAACAATGTTATGCTGAAAGAAAGCTAGGGAAATTACTCTGAGACATCTTTCTGTCTATGAAAACAAAATATTCTTGGCCAACTAATTCAGATTCCATTCTGCTCTATTACTTGAATGTTTTCAAGAGATACAGGTGTCATCCTCTGACTTTTCACCTGTCTGTTTCGTAGAAACTCAGAATATCTCTGTTCTTTTACAACAAGTTGCCCCATGGAAAACAGTGAAGCTTCTTTGATATATCCCCATTTGCTTATGGTTCAGAAACTGGGCTTGGCCTTTAACTCCAATGTAGTATTTTGGAGAAGAAAGCAGCTAAACCATCTATCTATCTATCTATCTATCTATCTATCTATCTATCTATCTATATATATATATATAATGCTCTGTGAGTAATGAGTACCTTAAAAACAAAAGAACCAATGAACGAAATCACACCAAATTTGGCAACAAAACGTCTCATAAGACAAAGAGTGACAATCACTCAAAATTATGATTTTGTCATTTGGGAGTTGTAGTTGCTGGGATTTATAGTTCACCTACAATCAAAAAGCATTCTGAACTCCATCAACGATGGAATTGAGCCAAACTTGCCACACAGAACTCCCATGACCAACAGAAAACACTAGAAGGGTTTGGTGGGCATTGACCTTGAGTTTTGGAATTGTAGTTCACCTCCATCCAGAGAACACTGTGGACTCAAACCAAGATGGATCTGGAGCAAACTTGGCACGAATATTCCATGTGCCCAAATATGAACACAGATGGAGTTTGGGGAAAATAGACCTTGGCATTTGAGAGTTGTAGTTACTGGGATGTATAGTTCACCTACAATCAAAGAGCATTCCGAACCCACCCCCCCAACAATGGAAATGGCCCAAACATCCCACACAGAACCCCCATGACCAACAGAAAATACCCTTCTGACACCTCCCTGGTGACCCCCCGCCCCCCGGGTCTTGACTTCCCAGGTTGAGAAATGCTGCCTTAAGGTCATCCAGTCCAACTCCCTTCACCAGGGCAAGAAAACATAATCAAATTCCTCCTGACAAAGGGCCATCCAGCCATTCACACACACACACACACATATATATGACAGATGTAGTATCAAAGATTTGAAAGGGACCCCAGGGTGGGCAAACCAGACACTCTCCACATCAACACTGACAAAGAAACAGCAAGAAATACTGTTTACCCACAAGCATAAAGACATTACATATAATAGAAACCAACACTTTCTCGTTACTTTATTTTCCAGATCACCAGACTGGGCCACAGCAACGCGTGGCAGGGGACTGCTAGTTTGCTATAAAGACGAAGGCCCTCCAGAGACTTAGGGTCCTTCCATACAACCATATGGCCCAGAATATCAATTTGCCATAGCATCAGAAATCTACATTTCCAAGAAGAGCATTGCAGAACTGAAAGAAAGCTATAGAATCTGAGAGATTAAACTATAAGGTTTTTATTTTATTTTATTTTATTCAGTATATTTTATTTTATTTTATTTTATTCAGTATATTTCTCTATAGCTCAGATTAGTAAAACAGTCTTAGAGTTTACTTTTCTTGCCATTTATTTTATAAATCCAGGATTGTCACCAGATATTTTTATGTTGATTATGTTTTGAATGAAGAATAGAAGTGCACATATAAGAAAAAACAAAATGAGGCATGCGAATTCCAATTCTAACTAATGAGACCAAATTATACATTTTTGCTTCATTGCCTCTCCTAATTTGGTTTAGAAAGCAATATGACTCAAGTACTGTAACTAAATATGCATTTATTACATATTTATTTCTCATCATTATCATCAGAGTTGACATCCTTCGGGAAGTAGCAGCCTGTAATGAAAGGACCAAGGCATAGACATCTCCAGCCCATCCTCTGTACGAATATCAAGCAGCACGCCAATGCCTTAAACCAAGAAACAGCTTCCTAAGATTTACAGAGATATTTGCAACGTCTTGGCAAGCAAGAGTCCAAAAGTGGCAGGCTAAAACCCGGAACCTCAATCAGTGGCTAATACTGGATAAGAACCCCCCCCCCCCCCCCGGGCACACAGAAGACTTGGTGACTTGGAAGTCACTACACAGACTGTGCTCTGGCACCATGAGGTGCAGAGCTAACTTTAATTAATGGCCTACAAAGTGGAGTTCACAACATGTGAGTATGGAGAAGAACAAACCACAGACCACCCACTACAATGCCCACATACATAATGGTGGACCATCTCACAGCAACACCAGAGGCACTCCAAGTGGCCAGCTTCTGGTCAAAGGAAATTTAGTATAATGCCAAGTTTTTAAATTTGTTTGTGGTTTTTCTATAAATTACAACTGTATTCCCAATTTGCTTCTGACACATTCTATATCTCTCTATATAAAAATGCTCTATGCGTAATGAGTACCTTAAAAACAAAAGAGTCAATGAACGAAATCACACCAAATTTGGTAACAAAACATCTCACAACACAAGGAGTGACCATCACTCAAAAAAATTACGATTTTGTCATTTTGGAGTTGTGGTTGCTGGGATTTATAGTTCATCTATAATTAAAGAGCATTTTGAACTCCACCAACGATGGAATAAAACAGGGACCTAACAAAAGCTGAAGAGATCAAGAGAAGGTGGCGAGACTATACAGAAGATCTGTATAGGAAGGATAATAATATCGAGGATAGTTTTGACAGTGTGGTGAATGAATTAGAACCAGACATCCTGAGGAGTGAGGTTGAATGGGCCTTAAGAAGCATTGCTAACAACAAGGCAGCAGGAGACGACGGGATCCCAGCTGAACTGTTTAAAATCTTGAAAGATGATGCTGTCAAGGTGATGCATGCCATATGCCAGCAAATATGGAAAACACAAGAATGGCCATCAGACTGGAAAAAATCAACTTATATCCCCATACCAAAAAAGGGAAATGCTAAAGACTGCTCAAACTTCCGTACAGTGGCCCTTATTTCTCATGCCAGTAAGGTAATGCTCAAGATCCTGCAAGGAAGACTCCAGCAATACATGGAGCGAGAGTTGCCAGACGTTCAAGCTGGGTTTAGAAAAGGCAGAGGAACGAGAGACCAGATTGCCAATATCCGCTGGATAATGGAGAAAGGCAGGGAGTTTCAGAAAAACATCTACTTCTGCTTCAGTGACTATTCTAAAGCCTTTGACTGTGTGGATCATAATAAATTGTGGCAAGTTCTTGGTGGGATGGGCATACCAAGCCACCTTGTCTCTCTCCTGAGGAATCTGTACAAGGACCAAGTAGCAACAGTAGGAACTGACCACGGAACAACAGACTGGTTCAAGATTGGGAAAGGCGTACGGCAAGGCTGCATACTCTCACCCAACCTTTTTAACTTGTATGCAGAACACATCATTGCGGCGGCTTGATGAATGCAAAGCTGGGGTGAAAATTGCTGGAAGAAACATTAACAACCTCAGATATGCAGATGACACCACTCTGATGGCCGAAAGCGAGGAGGAGCTGAGGAGCCTTCTAATCAAGGTGAAAGAAGAAAGCGCAAAAGCTGGGTTGCAGCTAAACATAAAAAAAAACCAAGATTATGGCAACAAGAATGATTGACAACTGGGAAATAGAGGGAGAAAATGGAGGCCGTGACAGACTTTGTATTTCTAGGTGCAAAGATTACTGCAGATGCAGACTGTGGCCAGGAAATCAGAAGACGCTTACTTCTTGGGAGGAGAGCAATGTCCAGTCTTGATAAAATAGTAAAGAGTAGAGACATCAGACTGGCAACAAAGATCCGCCTAGTCAAAGCCATGGTATTCCCTGTAGTAACCTACGGATGTGAGAGCTGGACCTTAGGGAAGGCTGAGCGAAGGAAGATCGGTGCTTTTGAACTGTGGTGTTGGAGGAAAGTGCTGAGAGTGCCTTGGACTGCGAGAAGATCCAACCAGTCCATCCTCCAGGAAATAAAGCCCGACTGCTCATTGGAGGGAAGGATACTAGAGACAAAGTGAAGTACTTTGGCCACATCATGAGGAGACCGCAAAGCCTAGAGAAGACAATTATGCTGGGGAAAGTGGAAGGCAAAAGGAAGAGGGGCCGACCAAGGGCAAGATGGATGGATGGCATCCTTGAAGTGACTGACTGACCTTGAAGGAGCTGGGGGTGGTGACGGCTGACAGGGAGCTCTGGCGTGGGCTGATCCATGAGGTCACGAAAAGTCGGAGGCGACTGAACGAATGAACAACAACAACAAACGATGGAATTGAACCAAACTTGACACACAGGACTCCCCTGACCAACAGAAGACACTAGAAGGGTTTGGTGGGCATTGACCTTGAGTTTTGGAGTTGTAGTTCACCTACATCCAGAGATCACTGTGGACTCAAACAATGATGGATGTGGAAAAAACTCTACACAAATACTCAATATGCCCAAATGTGAACACTGGTGGAGTTTCTGGAAAATAGAATCTTGACATTTGGAAGTTGTAGTTGCTGGGATTTGTAGTTCACCTACAATTACAGAGCATTCTGAACCCCACCAATGATACAATTGGGCCAAACCTCCCACACAGAACCCCCATGACCACCAGAGTGGGTCACAGCAACGCATGGCACGGGGCAGCTAGTCTATATATATAAAAATGCTCTGTGCATAATGAGTACCTTAAAAACAAAATAATCAGTGAACGAAATCACACCAAATTTGGTAACAAAACAACTCACAACATAAGGAGTGACCATCACTCAAAAAATGGTCATTTTTTGTCAGATTTTGTCATTTTGGAGTTGTAGTTGCTGGGATTTATAGTTCATCTATAATCAAAGAGCATTTTGAACTCCACCAACGATGGAATTGAATCAAATTTGGTACACAGGACTCCCCTGACCAACAGAATATTCTTGAAGGGTTTGGTGGGCATTGACCTTGAGTTTGGGAGCTGTAGTTCATCCAGAGAGCACTGTGGACTCAAATAATGATGGATCTAGACCAAACTTGGCACGAATACTCCATATGCCCAAATATGAACACAGATGGAGTTTGGGGGAAATAGATCTTGACATTTGGAAGTTGCAGTTGCTGGGATTTATAGTTCACCTACAATCAAAGAGCACTCTGAACCCCACCAACAACAGAATTGGCAAACTTCCCATACTGAATCCCCATGACCAACAGAAAATACTTAAGGCCAGAAAATACTTAACTCCCTTCACTGGGGCAAGAAAATGTAATCAAAGTCCTCCTGACAAAGAGCCATCCAGCTATAGATATAGATAGATATATATGATTCACACGCACACAGATATAGTATCAAAGATTTGAAAGGGACCCCTAAAGAAGAACAATGATATCTTGCATGTTCCAAAGTAGGGAAACCAGACAATCTCCACATCAACACTGACAAAAAAAAAGCAAGAAATAATGTTTACCCACAAGCATATAGGTGAAATCAACACCTTCTCATTATTTTCCAGATCACCAGACTGGGCCACAGCAAAGCATGGCAGGGGACGGCTAGTAAATAAATAAATTAGAAGTTAGGCTTGGATTCATGGGCCCACATTTATTACTACAGCAATCCTTCCAGGTGGTAGAAGAAGACGAATAGGGAGAAAGTTTCATTTTACCAGATAATAAGTCACAAAGAAAAGAATATCACAAAGGAGAGGAAATGAAATGAAAGCACAGAGACTGTGCCAAACTGGTAACTTGGAAGTGAGCTGTGGAATGAAAGATTTGAGTTTTGCTAATCCCCGACTTTTCCACATCACATCATTCACCCCAAATCTACCCCACTTTCTGCCCTTCCTTCGATCTACGGAGCGGCTGTTGCATACTTCACCAACTTTGACATTATGTCTGCTCCATGTATTCCTGGATTTCCTTTGGCATCTGACAAAAGACTTTGTAAACATTCTTAGCTAACAACTGGACTCCTGCCACGAACCATCACGAAGTTTAAGATCTTCAGGAGAAGCCCTGCTCTCGATCCCACCACTATCACAAACACGGTTGATGGGGATGAGAGACAGGGTCTTCTCAGCACTGGCCTCCCACCTATGGAACGCCCTCCCTAGAGATATCAGATTGGCCACCTCCCTCTTGTCTTTTAGAAGGAAAAACAAGACTTGGTTATGGGACCAAGCGTTAGATCAGTGAGCAGCAAGTGGAAGAAGATCACACAACTTATAACAATGAATTGACCCGGACTGGTTTTTGGATTTCGATTTTAATGGATGTGTCTTAATTAATTGTTTTAATTGTTGTTTTAATTTTTAATATTTTGATTGTACTGCGGTTGTTTTTATGATGCTAGCATTGTATGATGCTTTTGTTAGGCCGCCCCGAGTCCCCCTTCGGGGGGGAGAAGAACGGGGTATAAATATAGGAAATAAATAAATAAATAAAATTGCTCGTATTATTTATTTATTGTTTCTGGAGCAACCAGACATTTGTATTACATTTTTAACAAAACAAACAAACAAACAGACAAAACACAAAGTTTGCAAGCTTGGTAGTTGATCTGTAGGAACCTTCTAGGAGAGGCTACACCCAAATCCAGACTTAGAACAAAGGTTTCCTTAACTCAGTCGTTAATAAATAATATTTAATATTGATATTGTACTATGTTAATAATATAATATATTGTATGTATATATAATTTTGCCAGGAAAACTCGCTGTGTATAACGAACACTCTCTTACAACAACCTAAAAGACGGCTTTATACATGGACTTCGCCAGATGGTAAACAACGAAATCAGATTTACTACATCCTTTGGAGTCCAGTCGGTGAAAACAAGACCTGGGGCTGACTGTAGTTCATATCACGAACTTCTCATTGCTCAATATAGAATAAAACTAAAGAGATCAGGGAAAACATACCGACCAGTTAGATATGATCTCACTAACATTCCTAGTGAATATGCAGTGGAAGTGAAGAACAGATTTAAAGGACTAGATTTAGTAAATAGAGTCCCAGAAGAACTATGGACAGAAGCCCACGACATTGTTCAGGAGGCGGCAACAAAGTATGTCCCAAAGAAAAAGAAAACCCGCAAGGCAAAATGGTTGTCTGCTGAGACACTGGAAGTAGCCCAAGAAAGGTGGAAAGAAAAAGGAAATAGTGATAGGAGGAGATATGCCCAATTAAATGCTCAATTCCAGAGGCCAATTTTTGCCTGAAATTTACCTCCAATGTTTCTAATTTTCTGGAAGAGGTCTCTTGTCCTTCCTATTCTGTTGTCTTCTTCCACTTCCATGCATTGCTTGTTTAAAAATAGTTCCTGGCATGATAAGAAACAAAGATGGCAGGGACCTAACAGAAGAGATCAAGAGAAGGTGGCGAGACCATACAGAAGATCTGTATAGGAAGGATAATAATATTGAGGATAGTTTTGATGGTGTGGTGAGTGAATTAGAACCAGACATCCTGAGGCGTGAGATGCTCATTCGAGCTGCTCATTCGAGGGAAGGATAGTAGAGGCAAAGATGAAGTAATTTGGCCACTTCATGAGAAGAAAGTAAAACTTAGAGAAGACAATTATACTGGGGAAAATGGAAGGAAAAAGAGGGGTTGACCAAGGGCAAGATGGATGGATGGGATACTTGACGTGACTGGACTGACCTTGAAGAAGCTGGGGGTGGTGATGGCCGACAAAGACCTCTGGCGTGGGCTGGTCCATGAGGTCACGAAGAGTCGGAAACGACTGAACGAATGAACAACAACAACAAATGTATATATATCTTCTAAGCTGCTCTGAGTCCCCTTTGGGGTGAGAAGGGTGGCATATAAATGTCATAAATAAATAAAGGGATTATAGGTCACATCGGGCTTGTATGAGTCCGTGAAAACTTTCTGATAACTCAAATAGCTGTTCATTTAACTACCTCACACTAGCATTTACAGAGCAAACTATGCTACATTATATATCCTACTAACAACAAGAAAAAAAGTCACAGACTCTATGGTCATTCAGAAATAAAAAGTCAAGACATTATTTATCACGTCATGCATTGTTTCCTTCCAAGTCACTAACTCCTAGTTTCCAAGCAACTACATGACTGCCACATCTATGCTGAAGGGCAGAAGTAGGCAGGATGGATCTTATCACCTTTGACACATTCACCATTCAGCAAGAGCTAGAGTAATACAATGTCACTCACAAGGTTATATCTGTCACTCAGCTAAATTAGGAGTCATTCTACTCTGTAAAACATTCAGTTGCCATCTGCTCCTACTTGATAGAGACTTCACGCAGAACCCCTTCAAATGAGCTTTATCTCAGACTTATGATACAGAGAGTGTCCACTAGAATGTGTCCCTTTGGAGAACTTTCAAGTCTCTCTGCTTTAATGTCAACAGAGCTCTGTGTGCAATCTTGTTCTGCCAAAAAAAGCATTTTGCAAGGTTCATCTCTTTCAAATTACATCTTTTAAAGTGCTAATATACCTCCATCCATTTTTCATGAAGCTCTACTTATATCTCTGACCTACAAAATATACAAGCTAAAATTGATCAATTACTTAGGATTCACATGTTACAGTCCTCTTGGGCCTGGACCAGTAGATTCTTCTGGTGAGAATTTAAACATTTACACTGAGATCTTCAGCATAGTTAATTAGTTCTGCTACAATAAATCAAACACATTACTTTACATTGTTGTTGGATGTCTTCAAAGCGTTTCAGACTTACAGCAACTCCACTGCAACCCCTTCAAGGGGTTTCTAGGTTTGAGAGTGTGTGACTCACCCAAAGTCACTCACTGGGTTTCCATGGCTGAGCAGGGAATTGAGCTCAACCCACTGCACCATGATGGCCCTCTAATACAGTGTTTCTCAACCTGGGGGTCGGGACCCCTGGGGGGGGTCGCGAGGGGGTGTCAGAGGGGTCGCCAGAGACCATCAGAAAACACTGTATTTTCTGTTGGTCATGGGGCTTCTGTGTGGGAAGTTTGGCCCAATTCTATTATTGGTGGGGTTCTGTATGCTCTCTGATTGTAGGTGAACTATGCATCTCAGCAACTACAACTCCCAAATGTCAAGGTCTATTTCCCCCAAACTCCACCAGTGTTCACATTTGGGCATATTGTGTATTCATGCCAAGTTTGATCCAGATCCATCATTGTTTGAGTCCACCGTACTCTCTGGATGTAAGTGAACTACAACTCCAAAACTCAGGGTCAATGCCCACCAAACCCTTCCAGTATTTTCTGTTGGTCATGGGAGTTCTGTGTGCCAAGTTTGGTTCAATTCCATCGTTAGTGGAGTTCAGAATGCTCTTTGATTGTAGCTTAACTATCAGTCTCTCCGCAACTACAACTCCCAATTGACAAAATCAATCCCCCCAACCCCATCAGTATTCAAATTTGGGCATATCGGGTATTTGTGCCAAATTTGGTCGAGTGAATAAAAATACATCCTGTGTATCAGATACTTATATTACAATTCTGAAGTAGCAACAGAAATAATTTTAGGGTTGGGGGTCACCACAATATGAGGAACTGTATTAAGGGGTCATGGCATTAGGAAGGTTGAGAACCACTGCTCTAATACTTTAAATATCAAACAAATATGTATCAACCTGTCCCTTTCAAAGCAATCAACAATCAAAAGAAGGATTCACTTCTTTTAGTGTGAAATACTTTTATTTTCCTGCTAGCAGACAGTCCTACCAATATTTGGTTCAGATCCAACCTAAAAAAACTTCCAATTTTGCTTTTGTTAAAAAAAATTAGAACAATTCTGTTTGAAACTTTCAAATAAATTACAGGCGACAGTTTTTATGTTATATAAGATTGCTTTTTCTAATTGTAAATTTGGGGGAATTGTCATTTACGTTTCATGAAAAAGAAAATGAAAAATGAAAAGAGAGTGTTTTGTTAATTCCAGTTAGTCACAAAACTCTGAAAAGGATCAAATTGTGAATTATGGGTTTGGAAGGGTATAATCCCTGTGCTTCCATCCATGTTTAATCATATGCAAAATCTCAGAATTGTTACACCACTGTAATTCCACTCCACACTCAAAACAGCATTTTCTACTCTCTGTATTAATCAGCACACATAAACCTCAAGTCAAACTTACATATAGTTTGTGTCTAAGGACTATTCTCCAGTTAAAAGTTGCATTATAGTGTACAGCATTTATATGAATGCTCATTAGCTTCCAAGTTCAATGAGTTTCCAGTGGTGTTTATGGTGGTTTGTACCACAAAACAAATAATTAACTTGAAAAGGAATCACAGGTCACTGTTTTAAGTGTGCTATTTAACAGGAAACAACATAAGCAAATTCTCTCACCATGCAGTGCTAAGCGTTTGTTTTCCAACCATGTTTATGTGTCATTGGCATCAAAATTACAGAACATCCAAGTGAGTACTTCAGACATTGTTTTGTGAAATAAAAGTAGTTACTAACTGAACCACTGGAAGCACTATTTCTAGGAAAAATCAAACAATAAAGAGCTAGCAAAAAAATCTTTAAAGTTGCTCCATGTGCCAAAAGGGCATGCCAGAATCTCTTCTTGGAACTGGGTTGTCTTCAATCTTCTTTCACTTAAAAGCAAACTGAACCTGTCCCTGGGACTGACTTTATATCAGAATCAAATATTCTTTGGCTGTTGTGCTTCAAGGCTGCCTGAGGGCCAAAACAGTCTAAAAATACTCCAACTTCTGAAAGCTGAACCTAAGAATATAAGTCACTTAATGAAAAGCACACATCAGTCCCACATGGCTGGAACAAATTCCAAATGGATTCCGACTATATCAGTGCTCTACAGCATCTTGTATTCCAGATGTTTATGTTTCTTATTGTTTGTTTGTATTCAGGCTGGGGGTTGTAATTTTAAAAAACAGTTTTGCTTATAGGGAGATAAGAATCAATGGTTACTCAAATATAGACAAAAGCTAGCATGGACTTCAATAATAATAACAATAATAATAATAATAATAATAATAATAATAATAATAATAATAATGGGTTGTTGTAGGTTTTTTCGGGCTATATGGTCATGTTCTAGAGGCATTCTCTCCTGACGTTTCGCCTGCATCTATGGCAAGCATCTTCAGAGGTAGTGAGGTCTGTTGGAACTAGGAAAATTGGGTTTATATATCTGTGGAATGACCAGGGTGGACAAAGGACTCTTGTCTGCTGGAGCTAGGTGTGAGTTTCCAACAGACCTCACAACCTCTAAGGATGCTTGCCATAGATGCAGGCGAAACATCAGGAGAGAATGCCTCTAGAACATGGCCATATAGCCCGAAAAAACCTACAACAACCCAGTGATCCCAGCCATGAAAACCTTCGACAACAACAACAACAACAACAACAATAATACTTAATTTATATCCTATCTCCCCGTGGGGACTGAGGGCAGTTTACAACAAGTTGCGGCAAACATTCAATGCCGCTCAATAATAAAAAAGGAACAAACTAACCACACAAATCCCAAATCATTCCCAACACCCACAATGAAAATAATAATGACAGCACCAAACATTAGACAATGACATAACTAAGTTTTGTTTTCACAGTTAAACATTAATAACAGAATGGATAAACAACAATAGAGATAAAAACTTAAAAAAATTAAAGCCAATCAGGAGGGGTCTAGACAGGTACCTATGAATGCTTGTCTCTACGCTACCTCGCAGTCACTTTCTTTAGGTCTCTATTTCTAGCCACAGTCGCTAAATAATTAAATAGCCTATCTTTATTTTTGTCTAATTCCAAGTCTCTAATCTCTAATAGGAAATATTCAACTGCACTTTTATATGTAGTATTATTTGGAGTTTCTCTTGGAATTCTTTCCAACATTTTTTCACTATTTTGCAGGTCCACCACATATGGAAAAAAAGTTCCTACATGTTCCTCACATTTCCAACACTTATCTTGTACTGATGGATAGTATTTTGCTAATTTTGTGGTGTTATGTACCATTGGTACATCATTTTATACCAATGTTCTTTCCGATCATATTAATAGGTGTATTTTATTTTTATTTTATTTGTTCCATACTTTTTCCCATTTGTCTAGTCTAATTGTGTGGCCAATATTTACGGGACACCACTTCCACTTTGACTGCCATGGCTCAATACTATGGAATCTTGACGCTTATACTTATTTATTTACTACATTTATATGCTACATTATTTGTAGTTTGGGGCTTGTAGTTTGACAGAAGGGCAAAGAGCTTGTAAAATTACAACTTCTGTGATTCCATAGCATTGAGCAACTGCAGTAAAAGTAGCATCACACTGCATTAATTCTACAGTGTAGATCAGTGTTTCTCAACCTTCCTAATGCCGCAACCCCTTAATACAGTTCCCCATGTTGTGGTGACCCCCAACCATAAAATTATTTTTGTTGCTACTTCATAACTAATTTTGTGACTTATGGATCGTAATGTAAATATCTGATATGCAGAATATATTTTCATTCACTGGACAAAATTTGGCACAAATACCTGATATATCCAAATTTGAATAGTGGTGGGGTTGAAGGAATTGATTTTGTCATTTGGGAATTGTAGATGCTGCGATTTATAGTTAACCTACAATCAAAGAGCATTCTGAATTTCACCAACAACGGAATTGGACCAAACAGGAAATACTGGAAGGGTTTGGTCGACATTGACCTTGCGTTTTGGAGTAGTAGTTCACCTACAAACTCTAAACACCTACAGTTTGGAAAAAATAGACCTTGACATTTGGGAGTTGTAGTTGACCTACATCCAGAGAGCCCTGTGCACTCAAGCAATTATGGATCTGGACCAAACTTGGCACAAATACTAAATATACCCAAATGTGAACACTGGTTGAGTTTGGGGAAAAGAAGCCTTGACATTTGGGAGTTGGAGTTGCTGAGATTTTTTGTTCTCCTGTAAATCAAAGAGCATTCTGAACTCCACCAACAACAGAATTGGGCCAAACTTGCCACACAGATCCCCCATGACCAACAGAAAACATTGTGTTTTCTGATGGTCTTTGGTGACCCCTCTGACACCCCCTCACGACCCCCCCCCAGGGGTCCCGACCCCCAGGTTGAGAAACACTGGTGTAGATGCACCCTGAGAAAGCTTATCAGTTCTACAGTAGTTTTATACCACTATAGTAGCAAGAAGCAGAAGAATAAGTAAGTAATAACAAGAATAGTGTTGATGATGACAGTTTGAATTCTTGATCGTGGTCTATCTTATTGCATAAGTTTATGCATATGCAGTTACACGGCAGAGGTGCAAAGAAATCCCCTTAGGACAGTGGTTCTCCACCTTCCTAATGCCGTGACCCCTTAATACAGTCCCTCATGTGGTGGTGACCCCCAACCATCACATTGTTTTCGTTGCTCCTTTATAACAGTCATTTTCCTACTGTTATAAATCATAATGTAAATATTAGATATGCAAGATGTATTTTCATTCACTGGACCAAACTGGGCACAAATACCCAATACACCCAATGTGAATGGTAGTGGGGTTGGGAGAGGACTGATTTTGTAATTTGGGAGTTGTAGTTGCTGGGATTTATAGTTCACTTATAATCAAAGAGCATTCTGAACTCCACCAGCGATGGATTTGAACCAAACTTGGCTCCCATGACCAATGGAAAACACTGGAAGGGTAAGATGGGCATTGACCTTGAGTTTGGGAGTTGTAGTTCACCTATATACAGAGAGCACTGTGGACTCATGCAATGGTGGATCTGGACCAAACTTGGCACAAATGCGCAATATGCCCAAATGTGAACACTGGTGGAGTCTGGGGAGAATACAACCTTGACATTTGGGAGTTGTAGTTGCTGGGATTGATAGTTCATTACAATCAAAGAACATTCTGAACTCCACCAACGACAGAATTGGCTCAAACTTCCCACATGGAATCCCCCTGACCATCAGAAAAGACTGTGTTTTCTTATGGTCTTTGGTGACCCCTCTGACACCCCCTCGCGACCCCCTCAGGGGTCCCGACCCCCTGGTTGAGAAACACTGCCTTAGGAGATTGTGAAGATGTATAATGGGAAACTATTCTGTTGCGTATAATTCCTGTTGCACATTGATTCTGTTGATTCTGCTGCCCAACAGTCATTCTGCTGGCTCCCCTACATGGCAACTTAACAACAGCACCTTGATGAATATGGACATTGCAAAACTGCACAACTTTATTTCCCATGGTCTTAAGTCTACTTGTGAAGCTGTAAGTCCATGAGTGAATTCTGGCCAATAATAATAACTACAACATTTTGTAGAATCTCCATTTTGACAGTGAGTGAGACAAAGGTGAAATGATGAGGGAGAATATCTGAACTAAATATACAACACTGTGAACACTGCATTTATCAGGCAGTCATTATGAGACCTAATAAAACAAACAATTAAAAACCGCAAAACAGTTAAAATGAAACACATTAGAAAGCTTCAGGAAGTGCCTGTGGCTTTGGGGGGAAAAGGAAGCTATGATTTTCAGATATCTGTAAGTCTTCCCACTATAACCACCACCAGCTGCCATAAAAAGAACACATGACCACAGAACTTATTCTCATTTTCTTCTATCAGCACATAAATATTTCAAAAATCCTAAGGATGCTTTCATCGACATTCTAGGCTTTTTTTCTTTTCATTTTAGGCTTATGTTCTGTTTTAGAACTATAGCCAGAAATTATGCAAAACAAACTAACCTCTAAACTCAGAGAAAATGAGAAATACATTTATTTTGCAATAGATGAGCTTTTTGGAGGCCTTTTTAAGACTGCAATTTCTCTAGTGACCAGTATTAAATGTTTAGCATTTAATTGCATTTATATTTCACTAAAACGGTATGATTTGCATCCGCCCTTCCTCCAAGGACATCAGGGTATAACTAGGCTATTCTTTTGAATTATGGCTGCAATCCCACACACACTTTTCAGGGAATACGCCTCAATGGCTTGCAAAGAGTTGGCCTGCAAGCATTATGGAAATAAAATATATCTGTTACAAATAACTACGGCTGAACGTTCAATCAACCTAGCCATGATACAGACAAAAAAAAAAGCTTTTGATCAATTATAAAGAAATCAGCAACTAATCAAACAGCTGTTGAAAGATTTTTTTTAATACAGTACACAACTTTTATGAGTAGCAAGTACTATCATTTCTGGAAAACATATAAGAAAATATGATTTTGTTGTTTTCCTCAAAACTGTTGCTTTATTCATATGCAAATATAGGTCCCAACCCTGCTTGCTTTTCACAGGGAGGTGAAAACATGAAGTCTTAATTGTATTTTTATGCTTCATGACAGAAAAATTGGGGTTTTTTATATTTACATGTACATATATTTGTTTCTTATTTGTATTATGCCCTGGGAGAGGTCAGAGCTCGCTCAAACTCATCATGCTTCCCCAGATCTTTTTTTTAAAAACATATTTTATTATGTTACTAGCTGTCCCCTGCCACGCGTTGCTGTGGCCCAGTCCGTGTATATGTATTTGTGTGTGTATATATGTGTGTATATGAGGAAATATGTTGTTTTGCACATGCATTGTAATGTATTTTGCTTTTTTAGTCTCTTCTGCTGTGTTTTTCAGTGTTTTTATGAGTGATGGTCACTTGTTGCAGGCCTGATATATGTATTTTGGTGTCTATTTGTCCAGTGGTTTTTGATTTATGTTAATCATAAATACACAGACAGTATTTTATTTATTTTTATAGGAGGTATTTAGCAGTGTTTCTATACTTTTTTAAAGACACAACCCCTTATTGCAGTTCTTCATGTTGTGGTGACCCCCAACCATAATAATATTTTCATTGCTCCTTCATAACTGTAATTTTGCTAGTGTTCTGAATCATCATGTAAATATCTGATATGCAAGATGTATTTATGTTGAAAGTCTTTGACAATACATTGTATTTCTGTTGTTATAAATTGAACATCATTAAAGCATACTGATTACTCACAAAAACAATAAGTTTGGGGAGTATGGACACCGAATGATGGGGTTTGGAGTACCTTCAACTGATTCAGCTCAGACTTCCACAGACCACTAAGACCCCCATGAATCTGAACCAAACTTGGCACACAGAACCTTCATGGCCATCGGAAAATACTGGAGGGGTTTGGGAGGAATCCACAGTAATAGGATCCTAGTGTTGCAAGAGACCTCCAAGGGCCATCCAGAACAACCTCCCTCTGCCATAAAGGAAAAACACAATCCAAGCACTCCTAACAGATGGCCATAGAGACTCTGCTTAATAATATTATTAATAATAACAGCAATAGAATCCTAGAGTAGGGAGACCTCCAAGGGCCATCCAGTCCAACCTCCCTCTGCCATAAGGGAAAAACACAATCCAAGCACTCCAAACAGATGGCCATTTAGACTCTCCTTAATAATAATATAATTATAATAATAATACATTTCTTCCTCCCTTCCTTCCTCTCTCCTTTCTCTCCCTTCCTTCCTTCCTTCCTTCCTTCCTTCCTTCCTTCCTTCCTTCCTTCCTTCCTTCCTTCCTTCCTTTCCTCTCCCATCCCTGCCTCCTTTTCTTCCACCTTTCCTTCCATTCATATCTTTCTCTTCACCAGTCCTTTTACTCCTGTCTTCTCTCCTTTCTTTCCCTTCCTTCTGTGGCAGTTTGTAAGGGGTTTGCATCCTCCCTTCACCCAACGGTTCCGAGTTGGGGGGGAGGGGTGTGTGCAGCCGCTCCTGCAGCCAGGCTTCCTTCGGTTTTGGGGGGAGGGGTTGCCTGGGGGCCATTTGGGCCTCAAGGAGCCTCTACGGTGACTGCCTGCCCTCCCTCTGTCCTTCCTTCCTTCCTTCCCTCTTTCCTTTCCTCAGGAGTCTGCCTTCCTGCTTGGAAAGGGACTCCATGGCAAGGCAATCCCTTTCCTCTTTCGACAGTTGGTGCCTCAGTCTTCTTGTGCGCACTGGGAGAGGGCCTTTTGCGCATGCTCAGTTGGGTACTTTGGGGGGGGGATATTAAAGTTATTTCCCCTTGCTTTTAAAAGATTTTTTTGTTTGGAAGACATAGATTGGATTACAATGTGTTTTGCTGCCAAATTTGGTGCCAATTCGTCCAGGGGTTTTTGAGTTCTGTGAATACCACAAACTAACATTACATTTTTATTTAGATAGATAGATAAACACAAATCAGTAAGTCAAATTCCAAGTGTTACTCGTATAAATCCTGAGTAATTCAAAAAATATTAAATACATTATGCTAGTTCACACTGGTGTAATTATATTTTCCCACCCTCCCTCCCTCTCCCTCCCTCTCCCTCCCACCTCAACTATAGTATATTTTTACTAATCTTGCAGATCCAGCCACTGCTAGAGTCTTTGTATTTTTTTTCTTTGATGTGATCGTTGGCTCCTCCATTTTTCACCCAGTTGAAGTAGACCTTCCATCTATTTGTAACAACTTTTTCTTTGTCCATTCTTGTTGCTTGCTTAGTCATAATTCCCGTAATATCTAACAGCACATGACCATACATATAATCATTCCAATTACTTAACGTCCATTTCGATTTGACTTTCCATCCTCTAGCAATCACCGCATGTGTTGCTCTTATTGTTACCTTAAATAACTCCTGGCAATTAGTTTTTATAATTGGATGATCCAACACTCCCCATAGTAGCAAATCATTATTAATTTGAATTTTTATCTGGAATGTCTCTTGATTTTTTCCTTGTATCATTTGCCAGAATTTTTTAATTTCAGAACACTCCCACCACATATGTGAATAAGTACCTTTTTTCATTATTATAATACCAACACTTTGAATTCTTTACGTTCTATACCATCTTAATATCATCTTTTTTTTCTAATTCATTATATTTTTCTGTTTTTATTTTATTCACGTTCCTAATTATTTCCTCTATTTCTTGTGTCTGTAATGATTTAACTCCATTCCATTTGTTATGTATTGCTCCAATCATAAACTCTTTATCTTCTACCATTAAATTATATATTTTTGCCACTGTTCCTTTACTTGTTTTTTCTCTTGCTCCCCCAGATCTTTAAATTTACCTTATAGAGATCCTTTTAACACACGTGAATATCTAAAAAACCTTACAGTGATTAAATATCGTATACTCTTTACAAAGACAAGACTAAATGCATTTCCTCAGAGCTGCTAAAAGGCACACTGTCTGGAATCCCTTACTCTCAAAGACTACGCCCCTGTGAAGGAAATGAAATAGAAACAATAAAACACATTATATTGCAGTGCTGCTACTATTCAGTGTAACGTAGCCAGCTTTTATATCAAATTCCGTCCCAAATGACCAGTCATTCCTCTTAGAGGACAAGTGTCACAGGGTGACTCTCACCGTGGCAAAATTTCTTGCAATGGCAATGAGTCTGAGAAAGAAACCAACTTCTGATATGGGTACTACCTGAAATCATGTCCATGTATCTTGCATAATGAACTTTCCCTGTTAGCTCAAGCTTTCCATGCGGGGACATCAGAGAAGCCTCTCATAGGATGGTAAAACATCTGGCCGTCCCTTGGGCAACATCCTTGGAGACGAGCAATTCTCTCACACCAGAAGCGACTTGCAGTTTCTCAGATGGCCAATTCTCTCACACCAGAAGTGACTTGCGGTTTCTCAAGTCACTCCTTACACGAAAAAAAAACTTCTCTTGAGATGAGAGAATTTTTAAAAATGTCTGTTCTTTTGCACTGATGGATCTATGAACCATAATAAATAGTTGTTGTTGTATTTGGATTGTGTCACAATTTGTGTTAACCGCCTTAAATCTTTATATCAGGAGAAAGGCAGGACAAAAATAAAACAAATAAATAATCTATATAAATAAAAATGTAATGTTCATTTGTGGGATTAACAGAACTCAAAAACCACTGGACGAATTGACACCAAATTTGGACACAAGAAACCTAACAACCCAATGTATGCCTTTCACTCAAAAAATTGATTTTGTCATTTGGGAGTTGTAGTTCCTGGGATTTACAGTTCACCTACAATGAAAGAGCATTCTGAACCCCACCAACGATGGAATTGAACCAAACTTGGCACACAGTTCTCCCATGACTAACAGAAAATACTGGAAAGGTTTTGGTGGGCAGTGTCCTTTGGTTTTAGAGTTGTAGTTCACCTATATCCAGAGATTACTGTGGACTTAAACAATGACTGATCTGGACCAAACTCTACAGGAATACTCAATATGGCCAAATATGAACACTGGTGGAGTTTGGGGAAAATAGAATCTTGACATTTGGGATTTGTAGTTGCTGGGATTTGTAGTTCACCTACAATCACAGAGCATTCTGAACCCCACCAATGATAGAATTGGGCCAAACCTCCCACACAGAACCCCCATGTGGGCCACAGCAACACGTGGCAGGGGACGGCTAGTAAGAAATAAAAGTCCATAGTAATTTATTACCCAAGTTTTTTCAAATCATTTGGCAATTTGACATTGGACATTGGAGATGGAAATGATTTATGTTTTATTGACCTTATTATGACTGTATATTATATGTTAATGTTTAAAATGTTTTTAAATGTTTTATGATGTTGGGAATTCAATTTTGCCTCTGTAAACCGCCTTGAGTCGTCCATGGGCTGACAAATATTTTATTTATTTATTTATTTGGAGCATTTATTAACCGCCATTCTCAGCCCACTCGGGCGACTCACGGCGGTGTACAGTACAAAAGGCAATTCACACAAAGACAAGTACAACAGCATATTAACCATACAACAATACAACAGTTAAAATTACACTAACTAATCCGCTTCGTCTCGTAATAGAATCGTGACCAATCTCGTATTCCTTGTACCATTCCAGTCGTCTTTACCACATTACTATAGCACTTAATTATAATAAATAAATAAATGGGAGTATGATCCGATCTATGTTAAGCACTTTGATTTTCATAGTTTTCATGTTAAGAAATGCTCGTGGAATTGAATGGGACTTATGAATATCATACTAGGTTTGATGTATTTCATCTATGATTTATACCACATTCTTGGTATGTGAAATAGTTATGTGCTTTATTTTTGCTGACCCGATTGGCCAAGATGAAGAGTCAATGCAATGTAGTTGTCAAGAGTATAGGTCTATAATTTGGCAAATCCATAAAATTCACTAGTTGACCCAAGACCAGTTGCTTTCTCAAACTGTCACTGGTCTTTCCTTTCCTTTCCTTTTCTCTCCTTATAGCATCTCTAGCTCTCAGTATACAACATTTTTTTAGTCTTATTGGGGTTATTATTACCATTATCTAATAAGAAGCTCTTATTATTTCCCCCAAGCATCTGTTCTTCAGGAACATTCAACCAGGGATCACAAGGCACTGAAGCAACTTTATACATCCACAGTTATGTCTCAGGAATTCAGAATATCTAGTGTAATAACTACAGTAGTTGCATTTTATTCAGGTAGATATTTTCAGAAGCAGAAAACACATGTTTCACACTCCACCAGTTTAAAAGATTATTACTAAGAGAGATGGTTCTGCAATAATACCTGATTTGTCTACAGAAAGTCTCAGTAGTGAGACATTTTGCTGCCTGGGATGAGGACAAGAAGGCAACCCACTCCTTCCATATGGACAAGCCAGCTGGATTGGCAGCTGAATGTTTCTTCAACACCGTTGATAGAACAGCATGCTCTGCTGCATCTGAGAGTAGCAGGCTAATTTAGGGAACCCAAGCAATTTCTATTGGCAATGGCTATCATATAGACAGATCTGTCCTTACACAAAAGGGAAGAGCAGAGAATTTATGCAGAACAGCTAGAAGGAACTGTTGATTTCCAGCACCTATTTCCTGAGAGAGAGTTGTCTCACGATGCCTAACAGCAGAGCTGACTGGCACAACCTGGGTATCACAACTAGACACAATGAAGACATCTGCCCTTGCACTTTACTACTCTGCTGCTGAATATGCATGCCCAGTGTGGAATCCATCTCACCATGTTAAAACAGTGGATGTGGAGACATGCCACATTATCACAGGATGCCTATGCCGTATACCACTGGAGAAATTATACTATTTAGTTGGTATTGCACTACTGGTATCCACCGGGAAGTAGCAGCCAGCAATGGAAGGACCAAGGCATTGACATCTCCGGCTCATCCTCTGTTCGGATATCAGCCAGGATGCCAATATCTTAAATCAAGAAACAGCTTCCTAAGATCTACAGAGATACTCGCAGGAACACTCCAGCAAGATAGAGTCCAAAAGTGGCAGGCTAAAACCCAAAACCTCAATCAGTGGCTGATACCAGATGAGAAACACCCTCCTGGGCACATAGAAGGATGAGAGAAGACAAGATGTAGAGCCAATCTCAAGAAATGGTGCTACAAAGGGGAGTCCATGACATGTGAGTGTGGAGAAGAGCAAACCTCAGACCACTTACTACAATGCAATCTGAGCCCTACCACATACACAATGGAGGACTTCCTTACAGTGACACTAGAGACACTAGAAGTGGCCAGCTTCTGGTCAAAGGAAATTTAGCATAATGCCATGTTTTTGACTTTGTTTGTGGTTTTTTATACATTACTAGCCATCCCCTGCTACGTATTGCTGTGACCCAGTCTGGTGATCTGGAAAATAAAGTTTTAATGATTTTAATGATTGTGTTATATATGGACTGTTTAATTGTGATAAATGTTGATTGTTTTTTATATGTATATGTACTCTATGTAGGCATTGAATTGTGCCTTTTTTGTAAGCCGCCCTGAGTCCCCCCTTGGGGGTTGAGAAGGGCGGGGTAAAAGTAACTGAAATAAATAAATAAATAAATAATGAGAAAGTGCTAGTTTCTAATATATGTTTTTTCGTTATGCTTGTATTTCTTGTTGTTTCTTTATCAGAGTTGATAATTGTATTTTAATGTATTTTTGTACTACTGTATTATGATGTTTACTGTGGTTTATCATATTGTATTTTAACCCTCTGCTCTTAGCCAGCCTGAGTCCCTCTTCGGAGGTCGAGAAGACCGGGTTACAAAAGCTCGAAATAAATAAATAAATAAATAAATAAATTATATGGAGATTTCTAGTTTGCCTACACCGGGGGAGGGGGACAACAGCCTTGCGAACACTACTTTACCCATAATGTCTGGGAATCGCCAGAAGGCTAAATGGAGGGCTGCACAAACACAACAAGGACCAAGTACCAAAAGCACAATAATCCCAATTAAACAGCTCAAGGGAAGATCCCAGGGGCTCACATGTCTTTACACTAATGCACAGAGCATGGGAAATAAACAAGACGAACTCCAACTTTTAGCACAACACCACAAATATGATATCATAGGGATCACTGAAACCTGGTGGGATGACTCCTATCGCTGGAATGTAGATATCGAGGGGTATAACCGCTTTCACAGAAACCGAACAAAGGGGAGAGGAGGCGGAGTAGCCTTATATGTCAAAAACTCTTATGCTGCAGAAGAGATTCAAGACAGCAATCTGGGAAACCAGCTTGAAATCATCTGGATAAGAATCAAGGGAACTGGGACTCAAAAAGATGTCGTTGTAGGCATCTACTACAGACCCCCAAGCCAGGAGGAAGAACTTGATGAAGTCTTCTGCCAACAGTTGACCAAACAGGCACAGAGAAGAGATGTAGTAGTCATGGGCGATTTCAACTATCCCGATATTTGCTGGAAAACAAACTCGGCCAAGAGTACAAGGTCCAACAAATTCCTCGCTTGCCTTGCAGACAATTTCATGGTCCAGAAGGTAGAAGAGGCAACAAGGGGATTGGCTACTCTTGATCTCATCCTAACAAATGCGGAGGACCTGATCGATGCGGTCGAAGTGGTAGGATCCTTAGGGGCAAGTGACCATGTGCTCCTGCAATTTGAGGTACAAAGGAAGGCCGAAACTAAGACAAGTCAAACCCGCATTTTGGACTTTAGGAGAGCTGATTTCCAAAAAATGAAGGAAACGCTGAGCAGCATTCCGTGGACACAGATACTAAAAGACAAGGGAGTTACGGATGGATGGGAATTTCTCAAGAGTGAAATACTCAAGGCGCAATTGCAAACCGTGCCAACAAAGAGAAAAAATAGGACAAGTGCAAAGAAGCCAGAATGGATGTCCAAAGAACTTCTAACTGTGCTAAGACACAAAAGAGACATGCACAAGAAGTGGAAAAAGGGAGAAATCACCAAAGAAGAATTCAAACAAATAGCCAACACCTGTAGGGAAAAGGTCCGCAAGGCTAAAGCAAAAAACGAGCTCAGACTTGCCAGGGACATTAAAAACAATAAAAAGGGCTTCTATTCTTATGTCAGTAGAAAAAGGAAAAACAAGGAGGCGATAGGACCTCTTCGCGGAGAAGATGGGGCAATGCTGACAGGGGATAGGGAAAAGGCAGAACTACTTAATGCCTTCTTTGCCTCGGTCTTCTCACAAAAAGAAAGTCATCTTCAACCTCAGCAAGATGGAGTGGATGAGGGATTAGAGGACATCCAACCCCAAATTGGGAAACAAGTCGTCCAGGAATACCTGGCCGCTCTTAATGAGTTCAAGTCCCCAGGGCCAGATCAACTACACCCAAGAGTATTGAAGGAACTAGCGGAAGTCATTTCGGAACCATTGGCAATCATCTTTGAGAGTTCTTGGAGAACGGGAGAAGTTCCAGCAGATTGGAGGAGGGCCAATGTGGTCCCAATCTTCAAGAAGGGAAAAAAGGATGACCCAAACAATTACCGTCCGGTCAGCCTCACGTCGATACCAGGCAAGATTCTGGAAAAGATTGTTAAGGAAGTGGTCTGCAAACACTTAGAAACAAATGCGGTCATCGCTAATAGTCAACATGGATTTATCAAAAACAAGTCATGCCAGACTAATCTGATCTCTTTCTTCGATAGAGCTACAAGCTGGGTAGATGCGGGGAATGCCGTGGATGTAGCGTACCTGGACTTCAGTAAGGCCTTCGACAAGGTCCCCCATGACCTTCTGGCAAGGAAACTAGTCCAATGTGGGCTAGGCAAAACTACGGTGAGGTGGATCTGTAATTGGTTAACTGGACGAACACAGAGAGTGCTCACTAATGCTTCCTCTTCATCTTGGAAAGAAGTGACAAGTGGAGTGCCGCAGGGTTCCGTCCTGGGCCCGGTCCTGTTCAACATCTTTATTAATGACTTAGATGAAGGGCTAGAAGGCATGATCATCAAGTTTGCAGGCGACACCAAATTGGGAGGGATAGCCAATAGTCCAGAGGACAGGAGCAGAATTCAAAACGATCTTGACAGATTAGAGAGATGGGCCAAAACTAACAAAATGAAGTTCAACAGTGACAAATGCAAGATACTCCACTTGGCAGAAAAAATGAAATGCAAAGATACAGAATGGGTGACGCCTGGCTCGAGAGCAGTACGTGTGAAAAAGATCTTGGAGTCCTCGTGGACAACAAGTTAAACATGAGCCAACAATGTGATGTGGCGGCAAAAAAAGCCAATGGGATTTTGGCCTGCATCAATAGGAGCGTAGTGTCTAGATCTAAGGAAGTAATGCTACCCCTCTATTCTGCTTTGGTTAGACCACATCTGGAATATTGTGTCCAATTCTGGGCACCACAATTCAAGAGAGATATTGACAAGCTGGAATGTGTCCAGAGGAGGGCAACTAAAATGATCAAGGGTCTGGAGAACAAGCCCTATGAGGAGCGGCTTAAGGAGCTGGGCATGTTTAGCCTGAAGAAGAGAAGGCTGAGAGGAGATATGATAGCCATGTATAAATATGTGAGAGGAAGCCACAGGGAGGAGGGAGCAAGCTTGTTTTCTGCTTCCTTGGAGAATAGGACGCGGAACAATGGCTTCAAACTACAAGAGAGGAGATTCCATCTGAACATTAGGAAGAACTTCCTGACTGTGAGAGCCGTTCAGCAGTGGAACTCTCTGCCCCGGAGTGTGGTGGAGGCTCCTTCATTGGAAGCTTTTAAGCAGAGGCTGGATGGCCATTTGTCAGGGGTGATTTGAATGCAATATTCCTGCTTCTTGGCAGGGGGTTGGACTGGATGGCCCATGAGGTCTCTTCCAACTCTTTGATTCTATGATTCTATAATTCTATGATTCTACTCTGGAACATGTAACATATAATTGTCCTTCTTTAAGGGTCCCTTTCAAAGCTATGATACTATATCTGTCACATACATATGTGTGTGTGTGTGTGTGTGTGTGTGTGTGTGTGTGTGTGTGTGTGTGAATCATTATCTATCTATATCTATGGCTGGATGGCTCTTTGTTAGGAGAACTTTATGTTTTCTTGCCTTGGTGAAGGGAGTTGGACTGGATGGCCTTAAGGCAGCATTTCTCCACCTGGGGGATCGCGAGGGGGTCTCAGAGGCGTCTCCAAAGACCATCAGAAACACAGTATTTTCTGTTGGTCATAAGGGTTCTGTGTGGGAAGTTAGACCAATTCTATCGTTGGTGGGGTTCAGAATGCTCTTTGATTGTAGGTGAACTATAAATCCCAGTAGGATTGTTTGTACGCTCTCACCAATGCCGCATCTCTCCTATCTTGTTCATGCCTAGCATTATTTTAAACTTTAATTACATTTGGCCCAGCCATAGATTTTAAATGTGTGTCATTGTTTTATTGCTTTTTTGTTTATGAGCTTTATTTTAATTGTTTTTATTGTTGTTGTTATTGCTTGTATTGATGTATTGTGGGCTCGGCCTCATGTAGGCCACACCGAGTTCCTTGGGGAGATGGTAGCGGGGTGCAAATATAGATTATTATTATTATTATTATTATTATTATTATTAACTACAACTCCCAAATGTTATGGTCTATTTCCCCCGAATTCCATCTGCATTCTTCTTTGGGCATATGGCTTATTCGAGCCAAGTTTGGTCCAGATCCATCATTGATTGAGTCCACAGTGCTCTCTGGACGTAAGTGAACTACAACTCCAAAACTCAAGGTCAATGTCCACCAAACCCTTCTAGTGTTTTTTATTGGTCATTGGAGTCCGTGTGTCAAATTTGGTTCAATTCCATCATTGGTGGAATTCAGAATGCTCTTTGATTATAGGTCAACTATAAATCCTAGCAACTACTACTCCCAAATGACAAAATCAATCCCAGCCGACCTACCAATATTCAAATTTGGGCGTTTGGGTATTTGTGCCAACTCCCAAATGACAAAATCATTTTTATTTTTTTTTTAGTGATGGTCACTCCTTGGGTTAGTCGGTGTCTTGTGGCCAAATTTGGTGGCAATTCATCCAGCAGATTTTGAGTTATGATGTCACTCAAAATGAACAGAGCATTTATATATATATAGATAACTGTATTCCCAATTTGTTTCTGACATGATAAATCAATAAGCAGAGCCAGACATTCATCCCATTGCAGCTAAATAAAGATTTCCGGTAGGAAACACTGGGAAATATCTCTTCCTTTGGCAGTGAACAGCTCCTGGGGTTGAAATACCAATGGTCTGACTCAGTATGGCAAAAGTTCATATACATTCATTCTTAAGGAAGCAGCACCAGCAATTGGTATAATCTAGTTAAAAGTGTGTTTCCAGATCCAGCGATTTCAAAGAGAAAAGCTTAACTTTAACTGAAATCAATAAGGCTTAGAAGTGTTTAACTTTGGCTCAAATATGCCCTTTGTCCTTCATAATACCTCTCGTTTCTTAAAATTAACATACCAGATACAAATTGACAGTCCTGCTCAAGTTCAATGAGACTAACGCGGAAATATGATAAACGCCATCATATATTCTTTACCATTTTATCACTTCTGTAGCCATAACACAGACCATGTGTGCATTTCAGCCATCAATGAGCTTCGAGAGGAAGTGCCACCGACTGGCTTGTGCCAAAACAAACAGTTAAAGTCTGGAATTTGCAAAACCAAAAATAGATTCAGCTCAGTAAACCTTCACAGCTCATCTATTTCTCACTGGCAGAGCACACACACACAAAAATATCGAGCCCAAGGAGGCTCTGTGGAGAGGTTGATCAGATGGTAACTGTGACAATTTTGTAAGGAAATCTGGCATTTCACAGAACCTGCAAGTGAGAGGAGCCTGATGCTGTCCTGGCACAGAAAGTGAGACAAAAGGCGGAAGGGGAGGGGGGGATCAGAAGACCAAAATAGGCCAAAATAGGCCAGGTGGAGAAGCAGGACACAGCAGGATTATGTAACAGCTTTGCAAGGCCAGGTTACACAAAAACATGGACTGATTCACATATAATGCTAACCGATGACGTAGTGCTCCTTCTACAATCCTCTGGGAACCTGCAAGAAGCCTCAAGCTTGTCTCCTTCCCCCAAATCCCTGCTCCTAATAAAGTACATATTCCCACCTACCCATCCACCCCATATACAATAACTAAGAAATGCTATGAACCTATAATCTCATCAAAATCTCATCTGCATACAGATCAGCACGAGTGATTTGCAGATGAGGCCCTTCTCTCAGACCCACCCCCATCTCAAGCGCAGTTGGTGGGAACGAGAGGAGGGACCTTCTTCGTGGTGGCTCCCCGCCTCTGGAACTCCCTCCCTAAAGAACTAAAAGTAGCCCCTTCCTCCTCTCCTTCAACAAACTTTTAAAAACCCATCTATGCACCTTAGCTTATGGAGAAGAGGACTAATTATCTATATAAATAACAATGTAATGTTCGTTTGTGGATTTAACATAACTGAAAAATCACTGGATGAATTGACACCAAATTTGGACACAATACACCTATCAGGCCAATGAGTGAACATCCCTCAAAAAAACACTGAAAAACACAGAAGAGACTTAAAAACCAGAAAAAAACAAAAAAAACGCATTACAACACATGCATAAAACCATGCAAACACACATATATAGAAATATATACACACACATATACACACACAAAGCGCATATACACACACTGGGCCACAGCAACACGTGGCAGGGGACAGCTAGTATCTTATATACACCCCCGCCTAGTTGCTGTACACCTACCCTCATCGGTAAGCTGTATACCATCTTAGCTCTAATATTTTAGTCAAATCTTGAAGAGTTTTTAAGAACCTATTATGTTGTAAATGTGTGAGATGCGTTATGTCTTGCTTATTTCAGTTGTTATTTTTACAACTTTTGTCGAGTTTGTTTCTTACTTGTAATGTTTTAATTTTGGCATTGAATGTTTGCCATTGTGTTTTATTTTGCGGGAAGCCGCTCTGAACCCTTTAAGGGAGATAGGACGGGTTATAAATATTTATTTATTTGTTTGTTTACAATATTTATATTCCACCCTTCTCACCTCACAGGGGGCTCAGGGCGGATTACAATGTACATATACATGGCAAACATTCAATGCCATAGACACACAACATATATAGACAGATACACAGAGGTTATTTAACATTCCAGCTTTTTCATGAGGGGATTCTGGCCACCAGGGGAGCTGTTGCTTTCACCATCCATTTGTGACACTGATGAAGTACTTCCTCATTTTTTGCATGCTTGCTGGAGATTTTTATGGCATCATAAATTAGCCTCCCGCATAAGCGGTACCTAAATTTCCTACTTGGCAGATGCAACTGTTTTTCGGGCTGCAAAGGTCGACAGCAAGCATCATTTTTCAAAAGTTGTGACTTCTCACAAGGACATCCCTTTCCAAAGATCCGAAAATCTCCAAAATTTATGGAAATTCACATTTTCCAAAACTTTGCACTTAGTAACCCTATGGAAATACCAGTTGCTAAAGTTGGAGAACCCTTAAACTTTAGTCTGTATCTAACAAATAACTAAATATCATATTTTTGGGATGCCCGAACTCTATTTAATTTTGCTCATGCTTTACTCACCAGCTTCACTGCCTGCTTGATTTTTCATATGGGTCTTTAAATGAAAAGGTTATACGGAGACAACCATGACTAGCAGAGCACGGCTGTCATCCATTCGCCTTTCCAAATAGGACTTTTAACTGCAGAAAATGTTTCTGTGGAAAAGATTTATTTTATTTTAATTATAACTGTAGCTTAAAATAGCTGAAGTTAGAATAGCTTTTTCTAAGCAACAGATAGCTCGCATGCTAAAGCTGGATTAGATTAATTTTATGCAAGCAGAGTTTTTAATTACTACAACACATTAATAATCTCCCAAATATATTACATAAAAATAGGAAAGCAGAATCCATTTTAGGATAACATGGTCACTCATGTGGCTAAGCCATTAGAAAAGCCGAGTCCTTTTCAAATGGGAGTAGGACAATGATCCCTTACTCTTGACAACAGCTCCTATTACCCCCAACAGGACTTCGTCCTTCTCCCAGTAGCCCAAAGATCTACTTTAGGTGGTTTCCCGGTCCTCTACAGCCACACACAAATCACCTCTTCCTAGTTTCAGTTTTTGTACACAGAATTACACAACTATATGCTCATTTCCAGTATGGTATAATAGTCTGACTATTTGACTATGACTATGGTTCAAATCCCCACTCATCTATGCAAACCCACAGAGTAACCTTGGGGACATTACACTCTCTAGGAAAGGGAATGACAATCCCCCTCAAACAATTATTGCCAAGGAATCCCCAGGATAGGGTAACCTTAGGATCACCATAAATTGGAAATGACTTGCACATAACAGCAACAACAGCGACAATATTCTCATGCTGGTCCATGTACATAATTCCATGGGTTAAATTCAATTAATCATAGAACAGGAATAGACCTATTGATTTAATGGAACCTGCACAAAAAGTTCTTGGAACAAACAACTGCATTTAGGCCCAGATTATATTTGCTAGTTGCTTTGACATATTGATCACATTACAATTGGAGTAGGAAACACTGTTATTTTTGAAAAGAAGTTACTAAAGATAGAATGAAAGTATATTCATTTTGTACATCTGTGTAATAAACTTATCTATGAGTTCTTTAAATACATGTATACTTAAATCTGCATGTACATGCCAAACCACAACATGTTCTGAATTTGCAGTGGAATGTTTTGCTGTAAAACCAATGTTTCCATTACTTGTTGAAGTGTCATCAAGACTAGCTATCACCTGTGGGAGCCACAGTTGAACAGAGGGTTAATTAATTAATAATAATAATAATAATAAAGCAGCTTTATTTATACCCCGCTCCATCTCCCCCAGGGGGACTCGGTGCGGCTTACGTGAGGCCATGCCCATCAATACAATACAAGCTGTAACACAAACACAAAAAAACAAGCAAAATACATAAAATGCAAAATCAAAATAATATAAAACACAATATAAAACCAAGCATTAAAAACACAGGAAATTTCACTAGGCAGGGCCAGATGCATGGATAAAATTATAGAAAATATTAAAAACACTGGGAGATAGGGCAGAGTAACTTAAGGAGGAGGCTCCAGGAATGAGGAAAGATTTCATTTGACAACCTATAAAGTAAAGTGTGTCTAAGGACATTTTGTGCAAAGTGTGATCAAGGAGAATCTTTCATTCAGTCACTGAAGGTACATTGGAATAACCAGGTTTTCAAATTCCTCCTGAAGATTGCCAGTGTGGGGGCTTATCCTAGGGTCAAACCGCTAGGTGCAGGAAAGCTGCTGACCAGAAGGTTGCTGCAAGTTGGGGTGAGCTCATGACTGTCAGCTCTAGCTTCTGCCAACCTAGCAGTTTGAAAGCATTCAATGCGAGTAGATCAATAGATACTGCCCTGGTGGGAAGGTTAAAGGCCGTCCCATGCAGATATGCTGACATACCGGCAACACAATCAGACATGTCTATGGACAACAGGCTACTTGGCATGGAAAAATGGAACAAGAGCACCTCTTCATGGCTAGAGTTGAGCATAGCCTCCAGACGCCGGAGATGGAAAAGGGGAAGGCCTTTACCTTGTCTGTGTATAAAAGGCATTGAATGTTTGTCTCATATGGGAATTGTAATCTGCTCTGAATCCCTCTGGGAGATAAAGTGGAATATAAATAAAGTGAATTATTATTATCATCATAATCATCATCATCATCATCATTATACACAGTATGTATTAGTAATAAATAAATATTACTAATACAGTGGGTTAAACCCTTGTGCCGGCAGGACTGAAGAGCAACAGATTTGAATCCGGGCCGTCCCTGGGCAACCTTCTTGCAGACAGCCAATTCCCTCACACCAGAAGTGACTTGCAGTTTCTCAAGTCGCTCCTGACACAGAAAAAAAAATATTACTATTGCTATTGAACTAGTAATTTTTATCACTGAATTCAGCTTCAACTAACTTTAAACCCCATGTTAGCTCAGATATGGCCTCTTGCAACCAAGTATATGTTTTCGGTTCTTATTAGATCTCTCAGCTACAATGAAATCCCGTCCTCCAACCCCAAAAGAGCCCAAACTGAGATATATTCATTCAAAAGAACAACATTATAATACAAGGATCATGGCACTCTTAGAATCTGAAAAGACACAATGCGAAGTGAAAACTATAAATTATTTGTGTTGGTTTAATTGCTCTGTAAGATGATATCCTCTCCTGAGAGCAAAAGTTAATGGAGAAGAAAGAAAGAAGAAAAAACTATGAAGATCTCTAGATCAAATCTGTAATTAGCAAAGGTAATACCACCCGTGAAATGCCCTGGAGCTACTCTCTGAGATTACTATTAACATCTTTGATAGCTTCTAATTCTTCTTGAAGTATTCTGAAAGCAGCTAGATGAGCACACACTTTTAAGCCACAAAGATACTGCAGATATTAGAACTCATAGAAGAATCTCATAAAATGACAGTCAATCAAAGATGAAATGCTCTCCCTGCATTCTACACAGAGAAGGCATGTGTCATTTTGAACATGAAATAATAACAGAGAACTAAGAACTAAATTAGACATGGCATGGAAGACTTGTCAGCTATCTCATTCATTCATGTGTACATTTTAGACAAATAAAGAAAAAGATCAGTACTGTTGCAGAAGCCACAGATAACTTAAGAGAACCAATGTGTAGAAGCGTTCTGTAATCCTTTTACTGTAAATTATTTTTCAACATATATTTGCCACTCTATTGTTCCCTCCTGGAACAGGTTTTGCACAGCATTATGGATCAAAATGCTCATGTACAATTAACAATCGCGGATGAGCTCCCTCTGTCAGCTCCAGCTCCCCATGAGGTTGTTACCCTAGTCCCACAGGATTCCATCCTGGACCCGCACCTGTTCAACATCTTCATCAATGACTTAGATGAAGGGTTAGAAGGCATGATCATCAAGTTTGCAGACGACACCCAACTGGGAGGGAAGACAGGAGCAGAATTCAAAACGATCTTAACAGATTACAGAGATGGGCCAAAACTAACAAAATGAAGTTCAACAGTGACAAATGCAAGATACTCCGCTTAGGCAGAAAAAATGAAATGCAAAGATACAGAATGGGGGCGCCTGGCTTGAAAGCAGTATGTGTGAAAAAGATCTTGGAGTCCTCGTGGACAACAAGTTAAACATGAGCCAACAATGTGATGTGGCGGCAAAAAAAGCCAATGGGATTTTGGCCTGCATCAATACGAGTCTAGTGTCTAGATCTAGGGAAGTCATGCTACCCCTCTATTCTGCTTTGGTTAGACCACACCTGGAATATTGTGTCCAATTCTGGGCACCACAATTGAAGGGAGATGTTGACAAGCTGGAATGTGTCCAGAGGACGGCGACTAAAATGATCAAGGGTCTGGAGAATAAGCCCTATGAGGAGCAGCGTAAAGAGCTGTGCATGTTTAGCCTGAAGAAGAGAAGGCTGAGAGGAGATATGATGAGGGTAATGTATAAATATGTGAGAGGGAGGAGGGAGCAAATTTGTTTTCAGGAGACTAGGATGCGGAAAAATGGCTTTAAACTACAAGAAAGGTGATTCCACCTGAACATTAGGAAGAACTTCCTGACTGTGAGAGCTGTTCAGCAGTGGAACTCTCTGCCCTAGAGTGTAGTAGAGGCTCCTTCTTTGGAGGCTTTTAAACAGAAGCTGGATGGCCATCTGTCAGGGATGCTTTGAATGCAATTTTCCTGCTTCTTGGCCCGGGGGTTGGACTGGATGGCCCATGAGGTCTCTTCCAACTCTATGATTCTATGATTCCAGTCTTTTAAAATGTCAGATTTAACTTTGTTATGTGCCTTCAAGTCATTTCTGACTTATGATGACCCGAAAACAAACCTATCATGGGGTTTCACTCGAAGAAATTGCTCAGAGTGGGTTTGCCTTTGGCTTCCTCTGAGACAGGTAACGTGATTCTCTGAAGGCTACCTAGTGTGTTTCCATGGCTGTGCAGGGACTCAAACCCTGGTTTCTCCATGTCCCAGACCAACACTCAAACCATTATACTATGTGGGCTCTCTCAGATTTAAAAACAGGACACAGCTGATCCTCTCTTGATTGTGCAGCTGTCCTGTGCCTACCAATATGCCTTACAAATCTCATGACACATGCATACCAGTAAAATAATCCAGATAAAAGACTTCCTCTACACTTTCAGAAGCAGACCATAGCTTCCCATGAGTGATGAACTGCACTGCACAAGGAAAAGATGGGGAAAATCATATTCAAAGGAATCCAGCAGCCTCTCTGAGATTAATTGGTTACTTTAAGTTAGTCACAAAGGTGCTACAGGTGTTCCATTCATCCCCATCCTTTTTTAGATTTTATATTGAAACACCAACCTAATTCCCTCTTTGAAAATTATACAGAAACATGAGACTTAAGGTTTTGTAGAAAGTGGAAAGGCAGGTACAGAGTTGAATATTAAAAAAACAAAAATAGTGACCAAAGGCAATTTACAGAACTTTATAGCTGAATATGAAGACACTGAAATAAAGATTTTTTTCATATTTTTGTTCCAGCATTCATAAAAAAAAATCAGAAAAGGACTAGGACTCCATCTACACTGCCTCATACTGTGTAGAATCATATGCCATTACTATAGTTTAACTGATATGACATATAGTTTACTAGCTGTCCCCTGCTACGCGTTGCTGTGGCCCAGTCTGTTGATCTGGAAAATAAAGTAATGAGAAAGTGTTGGTTTCTAATATATGTAATTTCTTTATGCTTGTGGGTAAACAGTATTTTTTGCTGTTTCTTTATCAGTGTTGATGCAGAGAGTGTCTGGTTTGCCCACCATGGAACATGCAACATATTATTGTTCTTCTTTAGGGGTCCCTTTCAAATCTAGGATACTATATCTCTCTCTGTGTGTGTGTGTGAATCATATATATTTATCTATATCTATGGCTGGATGGCTCTTTGTCAGGAGGACTTTGATTATGTTTTCTTGCCCTGATGGAGTTGGATTGGATGGCCTTAAGTATTTTCTGTTGGTCATGGGGGTTCTGTGTGGGAAGTTTCCCCCAATTCTGTCGTTGGTGGAGTTCAGAATGCTCTTTGATTGTTGGTGAACTATAAACTACAACTTCCAAATGTCAAGGTCTATTTCCCCCATCTGAGTTCATATTTGGGCATATGGAATATTCGTGCCAAGTTTGATCCAGATCCATCATTGTTTGAGTCCACAGTGCTCTCTGGATGTAGGTGAACTACAACTCCCAAACTCAAAAAAACAAAAAACCAATGAACGAAATGTCAATGGCCACCAAATCCTTCTGGTGTTTTGTGCTGGTCATGGGAGTCCTGTGTGCCACGTTTGGCTCAATTCCATCATTGGTGGAGTTCAGAATGCTCTTTGATTGTAAGTAAACTATAAATTCCAGCAACCAGAACTCCCAAATGACAAAATCATAATTTTTTGAGTGATGGTCACTCCTTGTGTTGTGAGACGTTTTGTTGCCAAATTTGGTGTGATTTCGTTCATTGGTTCTTTTGTTTTTAAGGAACTCATTATGCAAAGAGCATTTATATATATATAGATTGTTTTGAAACTCTGGGTGTCCGGTGTAGGATGTAATGCTATGCAAAAGTTAAAGGCAGGGATCCTCACACTACAGCCCGGGAGGCAGATACGGACCTCCAAGGTCATTTACCCAGCCCTCGCTCAGGGTCAACCTAAGTCTGAAACAACTTGAAAGCACACAACAACAACAACAACAACAACAACAACAACAACAATCCTATCTTATCAGCCAAAAGCAGGCCCACACTTCCCATTGAAATACTAATGAGTTTATATATATTAAAATTGTTCTTCATTTTAATTATTGTATTGTTTTAAGTGTTTTTGCACTGCAAATAAGATATGTGCAGTGTGAATAGGAATTCATTCATGTTTTTTCAAATTATAATCCATCCCTCCAACAGTTTGTGGGACTGTAACCTGGTCCTCTGTTTAAAAAGTTTGAGGACCCCTGGTTAAAGGCATAGAGTGATTTACTGCCTAGAGAGTGAACTGTGACCTTTTCCTGTATATGTCACACATTCCAATGACGTAGATTTGAGATAATGGACTAATGGGCATTCTCTTCTAGCCATGCCGGAGAAGAAGCAAGACGCGGGTGTGATTTCTCTTGTACATAATTATGTTTGTTATTTTTGTAGCTTATAAAAATGTGCCATTTCAAGGCTTTGAAGTTGATTGAAGGCTGCGCACTTTGTTTTCATTGCGTGCCTCATAGCAGTTGCTCTGAGGTCGAATTTTACTGATATTATATGCTAGAAGGCAGTATGAAAAGAGGAAGACAGCATTACAACAGCATTAGTGAAGAGAGCCCAGAGGAGACTGCACTAGCTGAGACTTTTAAAGAAGCAACAACTGAATGAAAACCTACTGGTGACTTTCTACTGCTGTGCTATAGAGAGTGTCCTACTGTACTGCATTTGCACATAGTTTGGTAACTGCACAGTGGCAGATAGGAATGTGTTCCAAAGGGTCACCACTTCTGCACAGAGAATCAATGGTTGCTCTCTCCCCTCTTTGGAATAACTTTATAGGTCCTGCAGCCTTAAGAATGTGGAATGTGTCCAGAGGAGAGCGACTAAAATGATAAAAGGTCTGGAGAACAAGCCCTATGAGGAGCGGCTTAAGGAGCTGGGCATGTTTAGCCTGAAGAAGAGAAGGCTGAGAGGGGATATGATAGCCATGTATAAATATGTGAGATGAAGCCACAGGGAGGAGGGAGCAAGCTTGTTTTCTCCTTCCCTGGAGACTAGGACGCGGAACAATGGCTTCAAACTACAAGAGAGGAGATTCCATCTGAATATGAGGAAGAACTTCCTGACTGTGAGAGCCATTCAGCAGTGGAACTCTCTGCCCCGGAGTGTGGTGGAGGCTCCTTCTTTGGAAGCTTTCAAACAGAGGCTGGATGGCCATCTGTCAGGGGTGATTTGAATGCAATATTCATGCTTCTTGGCAGGGGGTTGGACTGGATGGCCCATGAGGTCTCTTCCAACTCTTTGATTCTTTGATTCTATGATTCTAAGAAAGCTCAAAGCATTCTCAGGGATCCATCTCACCCAGCATATTTTTTAAATTATTACCATCTGGCAGACAGTACAGGATGACAAAACAAGGACAGACTGAGAGGCAGCTTTTATCCTAGAGCTGTGGCTATGTTGAACTCCATGGTTTCGTGTTGATGTGGCATTGGGAGCTGTGCAGTGGTGGTGGGAGTGTGGAGGGATGGGTGTGTTGCTTTGTGGTGTGTGCTAGGGAGAGCATTTAATTTAATTGTACAATGTACAATGACAATAAAGTTATTCTATTATATTCTATTATATTCTATTACAGATGGATGGATTCAGTCAAGAAAGCCCTGAGTCTGCAAGACCTGAGCAGCATGATATGGTGATCTGGCGGTTTATCATACATAGGCTCGCCATAAGTCAATATTGACTTGATGACAGTTAACAACAACACTGAACGTGCACATCCATTGTAGCATTCAGTACTTCCAGAACTGATGCAAATATTTTGCTAGCTTTTCAGGACTCAAGAGAAAGTACTACGCAGTACAACCTGATGCTACTGACTGCTTTCCACCCACTGAAAAAGAAGCCAGATGCTGGTCATCCATGAACCACAATTATGGTTGGCATTGATTAGGGTTGGAAGGGCCACATCTTTGTCAAGAAATTCTGCCCCAGGAATACAAAACTACTTGAAAACGTTGTGTTTGAATGATGAACATTACCGTAGGGATGGGGAACTTATGGTCAATGGAAGAGTTGTGAAAGTTGTAGAACATCCAAATGGCTACATGTTCACCAACTCTGCTTTATAACTTGCTGCAGTGACATGAGAGAAAGGCGCTGCAGAACTGTAAGCTATCCAAAATTCTGAAGCTATATGGGGCAGAGATCCCCTTTTTTTGAAATTTTAAAAAATTTGGGGAAGAATGCAATATTTATATATTATAGTAACTTTATTTTTGGGAACTTTAAATGTATTATATTTAGCTTGCTTTGGCATAAAGCTGTCATATATGATATGTCAAAATGTAGTTTATTTAGAAAAAATTGCGAATTACATTGACTTTATAAAAGTTTTCTGAGACTAGCAGAGCAACAAGTCCTGAAATATAAGGAGTCTCTTTGGTTTTGTCATGAGGAAGAATAAAATCTAACAAAAAAAGAAGATAGAGGGGAAATTTGATGAGATTTCAATAGCAGAAGGAGATATATCAAGGGTGGTCTTGGACTGACTAGATCTTATTTCCCCCCTTTTATGATTTTTACAAAGCAGGAGGTGGCAGAGTGAGCTAACCCTGATTCTGGAATACTTATTTCTCCTCTTACCAGAAGCAATAAGAGAGCAAGGGATTGTCTGCCAAAAAAGGAACATAATAGCAAACAGTAGCATTGTACATTGTGCTATAACTACTTCTAATACCATTCATTTTCACACTGAGTTTACAGTGATTACATTTATAATGAATGCAGTTGACTATGTATTTCTTTCTCCTCCTGGAAACTAAACATTACACCTCACTTTTGTTACACATGCAACAACCACAAGATTATGGTTAGCTAACAAAGCAACCATGAACAGTTTGGTGAGGCCAACATTCATCACCTGCATATATGTGCTTTCCAGGTAGTTGTTTCCAAAGTCTAATCCTGTCATTTCACAAAAGGCAACAAAGGTAGGAGAGATAAGAAAGAATTATGTCTGGAGATCTCTGTTACTAACAACCGCAGCAGACAAAAAGCATCTGCATAAACATTATGATACCTGGTAAAAACCTATTTGAAAGATATAATGGAATACAGGATCTTCAATAATGTAATATGGAATAATAATAATAATAATAATAATGTAAAAAGCCACTGATAATTTTTAAATAGCAATTAAATCTCTCATTTAAAAAATATGATTAAAGAGCTAGATGAAATCAGAGAGACGTTTTTGAAAATCTCAGCTACTGCCTACTTTATCTGACATAATATTACAATAAATCTGGCTTGTAAATTTTGCTCCCCCCCCCCCCCAAGCCAACTTGAAAATACCCTAGATATATAAAACATTGAGAATAAACTTTGATGACTTCAAGTCCCACTAAGAAAATATATAAAATAATAACTGGCTTCTGTATTTTTATTTGATCCCACTAGTTTTCTTAACAGACTGTAAATAAGAATCAAGGCTTGTTATCTGTTCAGAAGTAAGCTTCACTGAGTTCAATTAAATATGTATCTAAAACTGTATTTCAGGTTCCCAGACAATATAAATATAGGTAACATTTCCAGTGTGTATGGAACAAAACTAAACAATGGGAATAACCTAAATAAGCTAAATAATATAATCATGAAGTACCTGATCTCAAAAAAACCATAAAATATCCCCAGTCATTAAAAGCTGGTCTCCTAGTTTTCATCATAATATAGCACAAAGTACCCAAAATTATATAACCAGCGATTCCTATTGAATAGCTGCATTTATCTTAGTGCATTTGTCTCAGTTTGACAGCATACACCACTACACTATAAAAAGTAAAAGTAAAGATTTGCCATTAATATTAGGGCTAGCCGATTCCGACTCTGGGGGTTGGTGCTCATCTCCATTTCTAAGCCAAAGAGCCGGAGTTGTTCGTAGACATCTCCATGTGGCCGGCATGATTACATGGAGTGCCATTACATTCCCGCAGAAGTGGTACTTACTGATCTACTCACATTTGCATGTTTTCGAACTGATAGGTTGGCAGAAGCTGGAGTTAACAATGGGAGCTCACCCTATTCCACAGATTTGAACCATCGACCTTCCAGCCAATTTAGTGGTTTAACTCGCTGCACCACTGCGGCCCCTCAGGATACAGAAGTGAAGATTATTCAAGGGCCTTTGAAGTACACTCCGCTTAATACGTAGCGCTGCCACCAATAAACATGTATGAACAAATGTATAACAGAGCTGTGAGGAGATTCAATAAGTAGCGTGGTGCGGCTGAGTACTTTTATATTATATCTATATGTGTTTGAGAGAGACTTGGGAATTATTATGAGATAAACTTGGTTTGAAGCTTGGCTGAGAATTGTGTAAGACAGCTTTGACTTTTAAAACACCTGTTTGTGTCTCTTTAGTATGTGCAGCTCAATGCCACACAACTGTATTCAGCTCCCCAAGATTCTTCAGATTTCTCTTTTGTGGAGAATCATCTCTTTAATAATTAGACACAAGTCTTAGTACTTGAACTAAACAGAAAAAATATTTATTTAAAGATTACTCAGGTTCACACAAGCTGGACGGTTACATGGTATCTTCTTATTGCTACAGTTAACTCTTTGTTCTTCTGAAAACCTGAAACTGTTACTATTAAACTTTAAGAATGGCGTCTCTTCTGCCACCTCAATGTTTGTTATTTCCTTTCTTTAACTGACAAGTTACTTTTTACTAATAGATCCACTTAAGCCTTTAACTTAGGCAGGCTGAAGGCTAAATACTTGGCTCGGCTGACAATACCTTTTCCCTTTGATTACCTGTCAAAAATTTACCGTATATACTCAAGTATAAGTCGACCTGAATATAAGCCGATACACCTAATTTTACCACAAAAAACTGGGAAAATGTATTGACTCGAGTGTAAGCCGAGGGTGGAAAATGCACCACATTTGGACACAATACAAATATCAGGCCAACAAGTGACCATCACTCATAAAAACACTGGGGAAAAACAGCAAAAGAGACTTAAAAACAAAAAAACAAAAAATACATTACAATGCATGCGCAAAACCACATATATACACAAACGCATATATACACACATATACACACACACAAAACACATATTCACAGAGTGAGTCACAGCAAAGAGTGGCAGGGGACAGCTAGTGTTTACATAAAACTGTAATTTAAGGTAAGACAGTCCAACTCTGATTAAACCATTATTCTAACCTTCTTCAATGTCAATGTGATAATGTATCCTTCTAATAATAAGTAATAGAGTAAAATAATAAATGTAATAATACTAGTAGAGTAAAATAATAAATGTGATAATAATAATAAATAGAGTAAAATAATAAATAACATTGACTCGAAACTTTTTCAGCCTAAAAAAAGGGCTGAAAAACTGGGCTTATACTCGAGTATATACAGTATATCCCTTGGTTCGGTTTCTCAACGCACCAGAACCAACTTTCCTCTTTGGCTAGCTCACCAAAGACTGACTTTTCCAATTGTGCTCTCTCCTCCAGTGGCAGTTAGCTCCGCCCCTTTGGCTTCTGCCTGGAGGCCTACGTCGCTATGGCAACACAGCCAAAACAACAGCTACCTTTCAAACTAACTTGCCTGCACTATATAACACTCAATAAAACCTATTTTCTTAAAAACTCCAATAAATTATGTAATTCATTACACCCTGCCATTTCAGCAAAAGACATAGAAAACTACAAAGAAATTAATAAATCCAACATCCACCTAAGTAACATCTTAGCATGCATTATCAAATCACGTAAGAAAAATATACAATGGAGGACACCCAGAGGAAAAAATAAGCAAAGGTCAACTCAGTAATAACAAACTGGATCGAAGGAGAATCATACAATAGTGGACGACGCTAGTTTACGCCAAAGCTAGAATGTGAAATATCCAAAGTGGACAATCTTTGGGACTTCAGATGCTGATAAATGACTACTTCTTCCATGCCTCACTAATGGTCAGGATGGTTAGGGCAGATGAGGAATGAAATCCAGTAATAACTGGAAAGATGTTGCCCTGATTATATATACAAGAGGGCTTCAGAAGTCTGAAACAAGCTGTTCCACTCTTTGCAAAACATTGTTCCCACTCCAGCAGAGGTACAAAATAAACTGGGCAGGCACCAGCCCAAGAATCTGTTAACAGATTAACACAGCTTCCTTTCTGGAATATGTTCCCAAGAAATGTGCTACAATTAAAAGATTCCAAAGGAAGTTGCATAACGGCACACCATTCTCCTTTAACTGTCCAAGTAAATGGCGTTTGGAATTAAGGCCCTGGGCTAGAATACCATGCATACTTGCATAGCATCAAAGGCACATAAGTAATTCCCAATTATTTCAATGGGATGGTGTCCCACTAGATTGTTCTTTTTAAAAAACATTGAAAATACCCTGTGTTGGCCTTTCATACCATCAGGTGTGTGTATATTCAAGATCTAGAAATTAAAACTAAAGCCAAAACTGTATGACAGCTTCCATCAAGTCATGAACGATGCTGGACTACTAACATGTTGATTCGTGGAGATAAGGTTATTGATGGCAACATGAAGATAAATTTCCATCTGAATACCAATTGCTGCAGAGCAAAACTGGAAGAGGGCTATTATATTGATCTCTAGCTTCTGATCTTCCCAACAGGTATCTGGCTGGCGACTGTGGGAACAGAATTCTGGACTACAAAGATCTTTGGTCTAATCAAGCAGTATTCCTATTAATGATGCATCAAACTGAAGCCATAACTCTGTGTACTCCCTTTAGGGACTCCTATTGTCTTAAATAAGGAAATGTGTATAGGATCACATTGTAGATGTACGCTATCATCACCATGATACTTCAGCTTGTTGATGGGAAGCTTTCCACCAGAGTGGAAATAATCTATCGGACAGACGGCAAGCTATTTAACTTCAACAGACTGAAAGCCAAAAACAAGGTTACAACAACATCTGCTATAGAACTCCAATATTCTGATGACAACGTCGTCTGTGCACATTCAGAAGAAGACCCACAAGCCACTTTAAACACCTTTGCAGAAGCATACAAGAAGCTTGTCCTGTCATTAAACATTGAGAAAACCAAAGTGCTCTTCCTGCAGGCCAGCCAATCCCTCTCCAGCTTAACATTAGAAAATGTTGACCATTTCTGCTACCCTGGCAGACACCTCTCCAAAAAAGTCAACACTGACACCGAAATACAACACCGCCTGAGCTCTGTGAATGCAGCATTTTTCCAAATGAAGAATAGAGTGTTTGAAGACCAGGACACTCGTAGCGTTACCAAGGTACTTGTTTATAAAGCTATTGTCCTCCCAACCCTGCTATATGCCTGTGAAACGTGGACTATCTACAGACGTCACATGCAACTCCTGGAATGATTCCATCAGCGTTGCCTCCAAAAAAATCCTGCAAATCTCTTGGGAAGAAAAGCTGACAAATATCAGTGTGCTGGAAGAAGCAAAGACCACCAACACTGAAGCGATGGTCCTCTGCCATCAACTCCACTGGATCAGCCATGTTTGAATGCCCAACCACTGTCTCCCAAAGCAGTTGCTCTACTCCAAACTCAAGAATGGAAAACGCCTTTTTCTATCCTCAGGGGTGGGAAAGGTGGTATATAAATACTGTAGATAAATAAATAACGGCATTTTGGAGGACAGTCAAAGAGATTTAAAGATGGGCTCAAACCCAACCTTAAAAATTCTGGCATTGACACAGGGAATTGGGAAGCCCTGGCCCTTGAGCGCTCCAGCTGGAGGTCAGCTGTGACCAGCAGTGCTGTAGAATTTGAAGAGGCACGAAAGGAGGGTGAAAGAGAGAAACGTGCCAAGAGGAAGATGCATCAAGCCAACCCAGACTGGGACCGTCTTTCATATGGAAACCGATGCCCTCACTGCGGGAGAACATGCTGGTCAAGAATAGGGCTACACAGTCACCGACGTACCCACTGTCAGTACACCAAACTTGGAAGATAATCTTACTCGGTGAACAAGGGATCGCCTAAGTAAATAACATAATCATCCCAAGGCTGGCTCAGGTTTATCACCACTTCTTGCCTCTATTCAGAATACAGTTTGACAGTTTGCAGGACTGGTATCCATATTTCCTTTAGCCACATTCAAAGAAATATGTCCTCTCTATGCATTTTCTATGTTCTCCAGTGTGACCCTATGATGTTTCTGTGATTAGAAATACTATCTTAGTAAATATAAATAAAGGTAAAACCTTAGTACAGGGGTCCATAAACTTGTTAAACAGAGGGCCAGGTCACAGTCCCTCAAACTGTTGGAGGGCCGGATTATAATTTGGGAAAAAAAATGAATGAATTCCTATGCACACTGCACATATCTTATAAACAATACAATAATTAAAATGAAAAATAATGTTAACAAATATAAACTTATTAGTATTTCAATGGGAAGTGTGGGCCTGCTTTTGGTTGATGAGATGGGATTGTTGTTGTTGTTGTGTGCTTTCATGTAGTTGCAGACTTAGGTTGACTCTGAGGGAGGGCCGGGTAAATGACCTTGGAGGGCTGTATCTGGCCCTCGGGCGGTAGTTTGAGGACCCCTGCCTTAGTAAGATACATTTCAGTCCCCAATTCAGCCTTGGCAATTAGCTACGGTAGTGACCTATGAAGAAGACTGACTGAAATGTATCAAGGTTGGTGGGAAAGAGCAGGAGTAGCAGGGAGGCCAGGCTGTGTTGTGATAGTAACCAGGGGAAAAAGACATTTGCAAGAGGAGGGAGTAAATCACACAGTTAGGACCTCCAGAACACCTCCATTACCACTGGAAACTGTGTGATGCATTGAGGAACCCAGATTGCACTGGGGAACCAGAGGTTCCTAGAAAGATCTGCGTCCTAGGAATCTCAGGTCCTCCATCATAGAATCACAGAATTGGAAGAGACTTCATGGGCCATCTAGTCCCTCTGCCATGCAGGAAAATCACAATCAAAATACCCCGGACAGATGGCCATCCAGCCTCTGTTAAAAAGCTTCCAAGGAAGGAGCTTCCATCACACTCAGAGGCAGAAAGTTCCACTGCCGAACAGCTCTTACAGTCAGGAAGTTCTTCCTAATGTTCAGGTGGAATCTCCTATCCTTCAAGGCACATACAGTATATGCCTCTGTGATCATGACTGTGATCAACTTCTGGAGAACCTAGTGATTCCTAAAGAGAACATTTTAATAATCAAATCTGCAAAAGTCAAAAGTCGCAAATGTGAGGGCCAATAGTTTAATGAAAAACCAAATTATTATGGAACACGCTATGAAACAGTTTCCATAGACGTAACTATTTTCTTTAGTAGCAAAAAGAGTTCTGCGAGTACAGGATTCTTGATTTTACTACATTAATGTTCAATGCCATCCATGTCTTCTCAGAATTGTGTATCTACAAGCCTTCACATTGTCCCACGTATGACAACCTCATGAATTTAATTGGGCTTTATCAGGCAAGGAATACCTAGAAGTAGTCTCCACAAAGTGCAAATAATACTCTAAATAATATATAGCATCCAACGTAACCTAAACAATTTAAGTAGAAACTATATATTAAGACTCTTTAACATGAGATGCATTAACGGCATATGAAAACCATTTAAGATTTTAGAAAAAGTAAAAACAATAAATTCCAATGTTTGTGCATATATGTGCCTTCAAGCCTGTCAAACCTATGATGACCACATGAATTTCATAGAGTTTTCTTAGGCAAGTAATACTCAGAGGTGATCTGCCAATTCCTTCCTCTGAAGTGCAGCCTACAACAAGCACCTGATATTATTTCCTGTTTGGTTATGACTCTATTATGATGCCACATAATCAGATTTGAAGAAGTTACACTGAAAAATAATCTGTTTTGTTAATAATATGAATTAATTGTTAATTAATATGAATTAATTGTTAATTAATATGAATTAATCGTTAATTAATATTAATTGTTAATTAAATTTCCTCATTGACATGAGCTTAAACTAAATCTTTATACTGCAGCCTCATATTTTCCTGGTAGTAAGATGCATTTAACCGAACAGGGCTTATTTTTGAGTAGACAAGCATAAGATTGTGTATTAGTTTTTCAACATTACATAATTGTAATTACCAGTAAGCAACATTACCTAAAACCAGTTAGTGTTGTGTAGCTCCACGATATAAGGCCTAGAAGAAAACAAACCTATCTTCGCAATTCAATATACATTACCTCTAGCGGAGAACCCTGAAGTTACCAGAGAATATTTGAGGAAAAAATGCAGAAACTGTGAGCTGTTGGTTTCTAAGGAGATCCTTTCCAGAATAAGACATTTCTTTATTTCCCCAGAGAACATCTGTTATTGAGTGGTACATAAACGTGGCTTTGAAATAAGCAGATTTGGAAGTAGGCGTGGTAGATTATTTACTGCCTTGTTCTCTCCTTATAGCCACACAGTCTAGAGGCAACTCTATTCTTTCCTTATTAAAAGGAACCGAAAATAGCTTTGATGGTAGCTGCAAGACAGACAGCTATTGTGTCTTCATGAAGTCGCTTCCTTTCACAATCGCCTTGCTGCCCAAATCTCAACTCCATCTATGTTTTGCAGTCTCTGCAACATCCCCGTGTCCCTTGACGCACAGCTGACAAGACACTTTCCCTCTGAGATGCCAAAGGGATTACAGGGCACCGGAGACTCGCAACTGAGCAGGGCCCTGGCTGAGTGACAACGGCTTGCCATTTCCTCTTTTTTCTTTGAATGCAGAGTCCTTTTCCTTCTTTCACACCTTCAGCATTTTTCATTTGTGACTCCCTTACTCTGCCTACAAAACTATATGATGCAATAATAATAATCATAATAATAATCATAATAATATAGAGTCCCCCTAGGGGTGAGAAAAGTGGTATAGAAATACTGTAAATAATAATAATAATAATAATAATAATAATAATAATAATAATAATAATAATGGCCTACACATGTTTTGGTGACTAAAATATTAGCTCTGTTCCTGGATGTGCCAATATTTATTCAAGTCAAATGCACCATTTATTTATTTATTTGCCATATTTATATTATATACCACCCCTCTCAGCCCAGAGGCAACTTGGAGTGGTTCACAATTGGCAACAATTGTAACAAGTAAAACAATAATAAAATACTATTAAAAACATTAACATCTATATAAATAAAAATGTAATGTTCGTTTGTGGGATTAACAGAACTCAAAAACCACAGGGGGAATTGATACCAAATTTGAACACAATGCACCTAACAACCCAATGTATGTCCTTCACTAAAAAAAATTGATTTTGTCATTTGGAAGTTGTAGTTGCTGGGATTTATAGTTCACCTACAATCAAAGAGCATTCTGAACTCCACCAACGATGGAATTGAACCAGTCTTGGCACACAGAACTCCCATGACCAACAGAAAATACTGGAAGAGTTTGGTGGGCATTGACCTTGAGTTTGGGAGTTGCAGTTCACCTACATCCAGAGAACACTGTGGACTCAAACAATGATGGATCTGGACCAAACTTGGCATAAATATTCCATATGCCCAAATATGAACACAGATGGAGTTTGGGGAAAATAGACCAAGACATTTGGGAGCTGTAGTTACTGGAATTTATAGTTCACCTACAATCAAAGAGCATTGTGAACCCCACCAACAACAGAATTGGGCAAACTTCCCACACAGAACCCTCATGAGCAACAGAAATACTTAAGGACATCCAGTCTAACTCCCTTCACCAGGGCAAGAAAACATAATCAAAGCCCTCCTGACAAAGAGCCACCCAGCCATAGATATAGATAGATATGATTCACACATACACAGATATAGTATCATAGATTTGAAAGGGACCCTAAAGAAGGACAGTTATATGTTGCATGTTCCAGAGTAGGCAAACCAGACAATCTCCACATCAACACTGACAAAGAAACAACAAGAAATACTTTTAACCCAAAAGCATCTAGAAATTAAATATATTAGAAACCAACACTTTCTCGTTACTTTATTTTACAGATCACCAGACTGGGCCACAGCAACACGTGGCAGGGGACAGCTAGTACAATATAAAAACATAAAACCGTACAAAGCCTTAAAACATTATCGCGAGCGTCTCCATTTCAAGTCATTATTCAATTGTGTCATCAAGTAGTTCCATGATTTCGTATAACTATGCCATATTTGGGAAGGCCTGCTCAAAAAGCCAGGTTTTCACCTTTCTTCGAAAAGTCAGGAGGAAGGGAGCCGATCTTATATCTCTAGGCAGGGCGTTCCACAGTTGAGGGGCCACCACTGAGAAGGCCCTGTCTCTCGTCCCCTGCTCTCAGTCCCATGAGACGGATGTCAAAGGGGAAAGATCTCCAGGATTGCTGAAACCACTGCCGTTTTATCTCATTATATATATTTTTTATGTTTTGCAAGTTCTTTCCATCATTGCAGCTGTACGCATAACAGAATATTAAGATTTAATTGAACTTTAAATAGCAATAGTTTGGGACTTCAAGGCTATATCACTGTGCAATCTTAGAAAAAATCTTTTTGTCGACTCCACGTTTATCTTCCACGAATATCTAACAATATTACTCCTCTCCCTCCCCTCTCTCGGCAATGTTGAGAAAATTGAGTGAATGAGTGAATTGCTTGTACTATGCTGAAATTGGCATTAGTCTGTGTTAAGAATTAAAAATATATTAAATACAAAATTAAAAAGAAAAAAACTTTTTAAAAGGTCATAAGAGTGATATAGGGGGTGTTTTGAATGGACAGGGAGGAATCAGCCTTCCATGGCGTGATGTGTCAAATCGCAGTATTTTCAAATCATAAGAATCATAACAATCAGGTGTGATGAGGAGTGTACGCATCCCGTCTCAATACAGTATGCATCCATTCCTAAAAAATACAGGATGCATACTGATGTAATCAGATTACATCCCAATGTGATAAGGTCCAACATATCTACCAATCATCATCTGCTTGCCCATGATCAGTCTATTCAAGAAACTAGAACTGAAGTGGTCTTTCGCTTGCAGTTTTCCAATCGGTGCCCCAAATAACCCCAGGAATGGGCCTACAAACCAAGGCCCTTCCACACAGTCATATAACTTAGAACAGCAAGGCAGATCATCCACAATATCTGCTTTGAATTGGGTTATCTGAGTCCACATTGCCATATAATCCAGTTCAATGTGTGGAAGGGGACTCAGGGCCCTTCCAGACAGGCCCTATATCCCAGGATCTGATCCTAGGTTTTCTGTTTATCCAAGATTATCTGGCAGTGTGGACTCATATAATCCAGTTTGGGAACAGATCTTGGGATATAGACCCTATCTGGAAGAGCCCCCTATATCCCAAGATCCAATTGCAGGTTTTCTGTATATCCCAGATTATCTGGTTGTGTGGACTCATATAATCCAGTTTAAAGCAGAAAACCTGGGATCAGTTCCCGGGATATAGAGCCTGCCTAGAAGAGTTCACACTGCCAGATAATCTGGGATAAACAGAAAACCTGGGATCAGATCCTGGGATATAGAGCCTGCCTGGAAGAGCCCATAATCTGATTGATCCCAGATTTTCTGTTTATCCCAGATTATTTGGCAGTGTGGAATCATATAATCCAGTTTAAAGCAGAAAACCTGTGATCAGATCTTGTGATATAGAGCCTGTCTGGAAGAGCCCCCTTTATTCTAAGATCTGACTGCAGGTTTTGTGTTTATCCCAGATTATCTGGCAGTGTGGACTCATATAATCCAGTTCAAAGCAGAAAACCTGGGATCAGATCCCCGGATATAGAGCCTGTCTGGAAGAGCCCAGGATCTGATTGATCCCAGGATTTCTGTTCATCCCAGATTATCTGGCAGTGTGGACTCATATAATCCAGTTCAAAGCATAAAACCTAAGTTCAGATCCCGGATTATAGAGCCTGTTAGGAAGAGCCCAGGATCTGATTGATCCCATGTTTTGTGTTTATCCCAGATTATCTGGCAGTGTGGACTCATATAATCCAGTTCAAAGCAGAAAACCTAGGTTCAGATCCCGGGTTATAGAGCCTGTTAGGAAGAGCCCAGGATCTGATTGACCCCAGGATTTCTGTTTATCCCAGATTATCTGGCAGTGTGGACTCATATAATCCAGCTCAAAGCAGAAAACCTGGGATCAGATCCTGGGATAGAGGGCCTGCCTGGAAGGCCATGTGGAGGCTACCTGTGTGCCACTGGGTGTGAGAGGCAGGCAGGGAGGCCACCAGGAAGAGGCCCCAAAAGAGGAAGAAGGCACAAAGCAGGGAAGCCAGGCACAACCCTGCCTTCCTTTGGCCTGTGCTCCATCCTTCCTACCCGTTACCTGAGAGGCCTTTCCTTGAGACCTGGGCCCAGGTGCAGCCACGGGGAAGCCATACTGTGATTATTGTTGTTGTTGTTGTTGTTGCCTCCCCGCTGCCTTTCCTTTCCTTGCCTTTCCTTCCCCGCAGGTCTCTCCCTTCCTCCCTGCCTGGCTCCATCCTCCTCCTCCTCCTCCCTCTCTGCCTCCTCCGCTGCGGTGGCCACGTCGCCCGGCGCTGCAGATGTGGCCCAAGCCGGCAGCTCTGCAGGAGCCAAGAGACAGAGGGGGAAAGCGCCGCAGAGAAAGGACTCACCTCATCCGCCGAGCCGGGCTCCCCTCTTCTCCTTCTCCTCTTCCTCAGCCTCCGGAAACGCTTTCCCAGCCTGCTGCGCTTTCCCCAGGAAACGATTCCGGCCCCTGCTGGCGGCGGGGATGCCGCTGTGGCTGCTCCTGCTCCTGCTCCTCCTCCTCCTCTCCTCTCGTCTCTCCTCCCTCCAGAGCCCAGGCAGCCCTCGGAGAGACGGCGACGCCTACTGGCCAAGGCCGGCCTTGCAGGGAGGAGGAGCAGAGGCGGTGCTTCTCTGCTTCCAGATTCAGACAGAACAGCAACCCAGCAGCCATACAAGTGGTGCCTTCCTATGAATGAACTAGCCATATAAGTAGACCTCTTAAGCACCAAAGAGGGAGCTTTCTAGGTTCTTGTAGGTTTTTTCGGGCTATAGGGCCATGTTCTAGAGGAGAAGATCAGAAAACTCCTGGACCCTACTATATACAAAAAACTCAAGCAAGACCCAACTTCCAAAATAACCAGGAAAACCAACACTCTGATTAAGAACTCCTCCATCAACTTTGACATACGACAACAGCAATGTAAATCCAACAGCAATGTAAATTGGAAGCCCTTCCACCCAGGCTTTGTTGTTGTTGTTGTTCATTCGTTCAGTCGCCTCCGACTGTTCGTGACCTCATGGACCAGCCCACGCCAGAGCTCCCTGTCGGCCGTCACCACCCCCAGCTCCTTCAAGGTCAGTCTAGTCCCTTCAAGGATGCCATCCATCCATCTTGCCCTTGGTCGGCCCCTCTTCCTTTTGCCTTCCACTTTCCCCAGCATAATTGTCTTCTCTAGGCTTTCCTGTCTCCTCATGATGTGGCCAAAGTACTTCAACTTTGTCTCTAGTATCCTTCCCTCCAGTGAGCAGCCGGGCTTTATTTCCTGGAGGATGGACTGGTTGGATCTTCTCGCAGTCCAAGGCACTCTCAGAACTTTCCTCCAACAACACAGCTCAAAAGCATCGATCTTCCTTCGCTCAGCCTTCCCTAAGGTCCAGCTCTCACATCCGTAGGTTACTACAGGGAATACCATGGCTTTGACTAGGCGGATCTTTGTTGCCAGTCTGATGTCTCTACTCTTTACTATTTTATCGAGATTGGACATTGCTCTCCTCCCAAGAAGTAAGTGTCTCCTGATTTCCTGGCCACAGTCTGCATCTGCAGTAATCTTTGCACCTAGAAATACAAAGTCTGTCACGGCCTCCACATTTTCTCCCTCTATTTCCCAGTTGTCAATCATTCTTGCCATAATCTTGGTTTTTTATGTTTAGCTGCAACCCAGCTTTTGCGCTTTCTTCTTTCACCTTGATTAGAAGGCTCCTCAGCTCCTCCTCGCTTTCGGCCATCAGAGTGGTGTCATCTGCAGATCTGAGGTTGTTAATGTTTCTTCCAGCAATTTTCACCCCAGCTTTGCATTCATCAAGCTCTGCACATCGCATGATGTGTTCTGCATACAAGTTAAAAAGGTTGGGTGAGAGGATGCAGCCTTGCCGTACGCCTTTCCCAATCTTGAACCAGTCTGTTGTTCCGTGGTCAGTTCTGACTGTTGCTACTTGGTCCTTGTACAGATTCCTCAGGAGAGAGACAAGGTGGCTTGGGATGCCCATCCCACTAAGAACTTGCCACAATTTATTATGATCCACACAGTCAAAGGCTTTAGAATAGTCAATGAAGCAGAAGTAGATGTTTTTCTGAAACTCCCTGCCTTTCTCCAATATCCAGCGGATATTGGCAATCTGGTCTCTCGTTCCTCTGCCTTTTCTAAACCCAGCTTGAACATCTGGCAACTCTCGCTCCATGTATTGCTGGAGTCTTCCTTGCAGGATCTTGAGCATTACCTTACTGGCATGAGAAATAAGGGCAACTGTACGGAAGTTTGAGCAGTCTTTCGCATTTCCCTTTTTTGGTATGGGGATATAAGTTGATTTTTTCCAGTCTGATGGCCATTCTTGTGTTTTCCATATTTGCTGGCATATGGCATGCATCACCTTGACAGCATCATCTTTTAAGATTTTAAACAGTTCAGCTGGAATCCCGTCGTCTCCTGCTGCCTTGTTGTTAGCAATGCTTCTTAAGGCCCATTCAACCTCACTCCTCAGGATGTCTGGTTCTAATTCATTCACCACACCATCAAAACTATCCTCAATATTATTATCCTTCCTATACAGATCTTCTGTATAGTCTTACCACCTTCTCTTGATCTCTTCAGCTTCTGTTAGGTCCTTGCCATCTTTGTTTCTTATCATACCAATTTTTGCCTGAAATTTACCTCCAATGTTTCTAATTTTCTGGAAGAGGTCTCTTGTCCTTCCTATTCTGTTGTCTTCTTCCACTTCCATGCATTGCTTATTTAAAAATAGTTCCTTATCTCTTCTGGCTAACCTCTGGAATTGCGCATTTAACTGGGCATATCTCCCCTTATTCACCATTACACCACCTAAATGGTGTAACATTAGAAAATGTTGATCATTTCCGTTACCTTGGTAGCCACCTCTCAACCAAAGAAAACATCGAAACTGAAATACAACAGCGCCTGAGCACTGCGAGCGCAGCATTTTCCCGAATGAAGCAGAGAGTATTTGCGGACTGGCACATCCGTAGGGAGATCAAGGTGCTTGTTTATAAACTATTGTCCTCCCAACCTTGCTATATGCCTCCGAAACGTGGACTATCTACAGACATCACATGCAACTCCTGGAACAATTCCATCAGCGCTGCCTCCGGAAAATCCTACCAAACCCAGATTCTTAAAAACATGCTGTACAGGATGCGATCACAATGGTGGACAGGATATAGGGATTTTATCTTTGAAGATCCCCACCGCTGTCACCAATTGTACAGGAGGGTAAAACTACTGCCACCAATTATACAGTACGCACAAACCAATTGTACAGGTGTGGATGATTATGGAGGGAATTAATCTCAGGCCTCAATTGTTGATAAGAATATATTATAGAGCAGGCCGATTATTACTTGTAAATTAAGGTAACTGCCACCAACGTGAGGTAATTGAGATACCACCGATGAGATCTGGCTCTACAGACGCAGATTAATTGAGATGAGATGGTCTTCAACAAAAGATAACAAGTTTATTGTGTACAAAGCGTATGGTTGCAGGCTGTTAAATAACTTATAGAACTCTGAATGTCACTTGGTTTGTAATACAATCCACTCTTTCAGATGACACAGCTCGTGGCTAACTTTTACTGAGGTGAAGCTCTTTAGAGAACAATGTTTCCTAATATGAATAGCCTTCCAATTTGATCTTTCTTTGATCAAATCCCTGTTCTCTAGTCCTTCCTTGACTAGGGATCTTAACAAGCTTCCTTTAGTCTGCTTTCACTAAAGAAACTGTCCAGGTTTCTCTCTTCAGCCCTCCTAGACTGAAAAACCTCCAGCTGCTCACACACACCTCTCTCCCAGACTTTTCCAAGCCTCCACACTCTCCTCCACTCTCAGGCTCCTTCAGACCTCTAACTGCTGTTCTTTTTAAAACACACACCACTTTTCCTGGTTGGCTCCATCCACTTCTCACTCTCCTGAGCCAGCCTGCCTGGTCTCCTTGGCAGCGCTCACTGTGGATTCAAACCAGATAACTCTAGTTTTAGCTACTGTTTCAAACACAAATATATACTCTAACAGACAGTTAAACACATACATAGTATCAATGACTTCTGGACACATGCTTTTCTCATTATTTGGCCATTTTGACCCTTCTAACTGATAAGCTCTACGTATGCGACGCCAGCATAGATAAACATATATTATTTTGTACTAGCCGTCCTCTGCCACACGTTGCTGTGGCCCAGTCTGGTGATCTGGAAAATAATGAGAAAGTGTTGGTTTCTAATCTATGTAATTTCTTTTAGTTTGTGGGAAAACAGTATTTCTTGCCGTTGATGTGAAGAGTGTCTGGTTTGCCTACTCTGGAACATGCAACATATCATTGTCCTTCTTTAGGGGTCCCTTTCAAGTCTATGATACTATAACTGTGTGTGTGAATCATATATATCTATATCTATGGCTGGATGGCTCTTTGTCAGGAGGGCTTTGATTACGTTTTCTTGCCCTGTTGGAGAGAGTTGGACTGGATGGCCTTAAGTATTTTCTGTTGGTCATGGGAGTTCTGTATGGGAAGTTTGCCCCAATTCTGTCATTGCTGGGGTTCAGAATGCTCTTTGATTGTAAGTGAACTATAAATCCCAGTAACTACAAATCCTAAATGTCAAGGTCTATTTCCCCCAGACTCCATCTGTGTTCATATTTGGACATATGGAATATTTGTGCCAAGTTTGGTCCAGATCCATCATTGTTTGAGTCCACAGTGCTCTATGGATGTAGGTGAACTACAACTCCCAAACTCAAGGTCAATGCCCCCTGAACCCTTCTAGTGTTTTCTATTGATCATGGGAGTCCTGTGTGCCATGTTTGGTTCAATTCCATAATTGGTGGAGTTCAGAATGCTCTTTGATTGTAGGTGAACTATAAATGCCAGCAACTACAACTCCCAAGTGACAAAATCATTTTTTTTTAGTTAAGGACATACATTGGGTTGTTAGGTGATGCTGTCCAAATTTGGCGTCAATTTCCCTTCCTAGGGGTAGATTTCTCTCACTTCCTATTGTCTCAGCCCTGTTCTAAACTATGAGACATTTGTAAGTCGGTTGTTTATAAGTCGGGGACTGTCTCTGTATTTGTACAGATTCCCAGAGCTGACAAAGTATTGCTTAGACAGGGGTCTTCAAATGTTTTAACCCAAGGGCCAGTTCATGGTTCCGCAGACTGTTAGGGGACTGGATTATAGTTTGGGGGGGGGGAAACAGTTATATCCCATCGGGTGTGGCCAGAGGCGGCCCTAGGTAATTTTCAACGGTAAGCAAACAGTATTTTGGCGCCCCCCCCCCCCAACCAATCATTGATATATATTTTCTGTTCATCATGGGAGTTCTGTGTGCCATATTTGGTTCAATTCCATCATTGGTGGAGTTCAGAATGCTCTTTGATTGTAGGTGAACTATACATCCCAGTAACTACACTTGCCGCACTTGCTCCCTTGCCTGGCCCGCTTTGGGTCCGGAGGCGTGCCTGAAGACCCCGGCATGTGCACCAAAAGTCACCTCTTCTCCTGACTTTCTCCTCAGCCATTGGGACCAAGAGAGAGAGAGAGAGAGAGAGGTTGAGATGCCCACCTTTCCTGAAGGTAGGCGCAAAAACAAAGGAGGGAGCGGAGGTGGGAGATACCTCCAGCCGGAGGGGCTCTCTCTCTCTCTCTCTCTCTCTCTTGGTCCCAATGGCTGAAGAGAAAGTCAAGAGAAGAGGCGACTTTTGGTGCGCACGCTGGGGTCTTCACACCTCCGGACCTGAAGCGGGCCAGGCATGGCGACTCCGCCCCTTGGCCCACCCGCGGATTGGGGAGAAGAGAGGAGGCGGGTGGAGCTCCGGGGGATTGGGAAAGGGAGCCGGTCATGGGAAAGGGATTGAACGCGGAGAACGATTGAGCGCCGGCTCTGCTCGTGCACCCGGTGGCCGGGTGGAGCAGGAACGAGAGGGGCTAGGCGAGGCTCAAGGGCCCGGCCCCTTTGGGAAGAGGATCGCCCGGCAATGAGGCAAGAAAGCCGAGGCTCCCCCCGAACTGCTAGGGCTGTTATGAGCTGAGGGGGCACTCCTCAAGTGGCGGTTGGGGGGCATTTACAGAGGCGCCTCTGCGCCCCTGGCAAAAAAAAGTGTTCTGCGACCGCTTACTTCACGTAATGGATGAGCCGCCCCTGGGTGTGGCCCAAACATGCTGGCTGACCTACATTACCAGCTACACATAATTATTAACACCATGTTTCTTTAACACACACTTAGATCCTGCTATGACTTACTGTAACACATCTTTCCATTCACATCTGTGCCTCGGCTTTATCCCAGAAATATCTATCAAGCTGCCACCTGCTGGCCATCCTCTATTCTTGTTAAGTCTTTTGGCTTCCTGGTGCAAATGTCTATCAACATCCAGCAGCTTGTGCCAGGTCCATGAACTGACAGTTTCTGGCGGTGGATATCTGTCACTTTCAGACTCCAAAACTGCCTCTCATTTAAGAAGTTCACCCGTTTTCACTAACCTGAACTTCAAAGTGAGTGTACAGGATACTGAACCCCAGTTACACAATTGTTTCAGCACTTTGGATAGTTCCTTTAAAATTCAGGTTACAATTTGACGTAAATCCATTTACTCACAGGTTTACAGAAGATACATGTCTGGGAAATTCCATGGTTTGGATGAAAACCAGATGTAATGTTAAATGCCCCACCCATTTCATACTGTGGTTGATTCAGTTACAGAAGGACAAAAAGTAACTCAGGAAGCTTAAAAAGTGAACTGTCTCTCTCACCACCTGCTTTAAACTCTAGAGTGTTCGACTCAGTGTACTCATTGTCACTTAAAAGACCTGTGCTTGACGGTCTTATGTGGTAAACTTGGCTTAGTATCCCTGAACCTCCACAATGCTCGGGGATACTAATCTTCCAGGGAAATAATATACCACTATGTCCTTGTGTCTCTTATTTAACATCAAGTCAATTTTTTTTCTATATATCAGTGGTTCCCAAGCTTTTTTTGACCATGGACCACTTTGACCAGGGACCACTCTCCAACATTAGTACCAAAAGGGTTATGAATCAGTTTTTGGTCAACTTTATGTTCAGTTTGGTTATTTGGGGTGCTGATTCAGAAAATTGCATGGGATAGATCACATCAGCTCTGGTTTCTGATACAGAACATATGCCATCCAGTAGTTGCCATCTGCTCGCCCACGGAAAATCATATTTAATAATCTAGAGCTGATATGGTCTATGCAATGCAATTTTCTGAATCAACATCCCAAATAATCCAAGGAACAGGCCTAAAAACGAAGACACCAAGGCACCTCCACTTCCAGGCACCACATGAAACGGCTCCATTTAGGGGGACTGAGGAGCAGCAGTCAAGAGGCTTGTTGTCCACCTTTCATGGGTTGTCAGCTTCTCCCCTTCCGATATCCCTGTTGCCTCGGCACTATAAGAGGGTTTTGCGAGACTAGTCACTCCCGTTGCAACGGTGTAGTAACAATGAGGCTGTGGACCATATTTTAGTTCTTGGGGACCATAGTTTGGGAATCACTGCTGTATATAGAAACAATAGCATCAGATTTCCTGACATTGACCATTTAATGCAGTCCAAGGCTAGTTCCAACTGTGGCAGCCAAACAATAAACTTCTACAAAAGTGTGCGAAAGAAAGCCCTTAATCCACATCAGTGCTCTGTGATTTGTGTAATCACCATCTAGGCCTCAAACTACCTCCAGAGTGTCCTATGGAATTATCTGCACAGTAAAACCACTGCATTAAATGGTCAATGTAGATGTGACCTTTCAGTATTCCCCATTGTGCTTCTCACCTGTCCCCCACCCATCAAACTTATAATGTTCTGCAGCCTTTTTTGTATCAGTTCACTCCAGCTGTTGATATAGTTCTTAATAAGGGCATGCAAAACAGCAGAAATCCATTCTGTTTTCAATTTGAATAACAGGTTCTGTTTTGGGAAGATTCTTCCCTAAACAAAAATGGAACACTGGATCCCAAATTACAAACCCAAACAGCCCCCCTCCTAATCTCCCAAAATCTTCCTGAATAAAAAATGGGGGTGGGGAGGGGACCCAAATACAGAACAAAACCAGAATGGATTTCTGCCCTTTTCTGAATCAATATCCCAAATAACCCAAGGAACAGGCTTAAAATTAAAGACACCAAGGCACCTCCGCTTCCAGGCACCACCTAATCCTTACTTTGAAGCCTACCGTCACCAAGTGAGGAAGACCTCTTTAGTCATTGGTTGTGGTGGGTCTGTGATGTCACAAATGTCCAGTAATATAAGTTGTCATGCTAGGATGAGCTTCAGAAATTGTCACGGTCTACCATTGCGAAGACTTTCTCAGCAGCTTGGGATTTACCTTTACATTTTTGGTCTTAGGAACTTGGCACAGACATGCAGCAAAACTATTTCCTTCACCTTCTCAACTGTCTTTTTATTCAGGTAAGATTTGGGTTAATGGCAGCGTCGTCATCTGCAGCAGGGAGCTCCGCAGCAAACTTGAGGTGACCAAATTCCCCATGCCGCAGCTGAATTCCCACTCACCTTCCTCTAAAAACCTTCAACTTAGTGCCTCCATGGACCACAGGGAAACCTTTACAGGCATCATCCAGCCTACGGGATGGATGTTGTGAAGGCAGGGGCAGCTCAACCCATTACGCAAAGTAAGCATTTGCAGTATAGTTGATTTTGCCCAGGGGCGCTCTTGAGGCAAAATAGACCTTGAGATATGCGAGTTGTAGTTACTGGGGTGTATAGTTCACCTACAATCAAAGAGCATTCTGAACTCCACCAATGATGGAATTGAACCAAATATGGCACACAGAACTCCCACGACAAACAGAAAATATAGATCAGTGATTGGTTGGGGGGGGGGGGCGCCAAAATACTGTTTGCTTACCGTTGAAAATTACCTAGGGCTGCCTCTGTGTGAAGGCCTGGATTATGGCACCAATATATATAGAGAAAATGACTTGATGTTGTACTGTATAAGAGACATGGGCATGATGATATATTATTATCTAGGAAGGTTGGTAGAATATCTGGGAATTATGGAGGTTTAGGGATACTAGGAGAAGATTATCACAAAATATAATCAAGCATAAGTGTTGTAATGGGTATACTTCAGTCCTCTGGAGAACGTTTATTTCAACCAGCCAGAACTCGACTGGCAACTGCCTCCCAGAGCATCATTTCATCAGCTGCCCTTAAGCTGTGGAATGACCTCCCAAAAGAGATTTGACAGCTAAATGAGCTGCCAGAATTTAAAACACAATTAAAAACCCATCTCTGCAGACCTAAGCAGTCAATTTTAAACTATTAGTTTTAGTATTTTAATCTTTGTTCTGTGTTTTTATATGTGTATTTTTATGATTCTTTCTTTCATCTATGTGTTTTAACAATGTTGTACCCCGCATCGAGCCACGAGGAGCAACAGGTAACAAGTAAAATTTATTATTTCAATTCCTGGAGCAAGGCATACAGAAGCAAGGCGAACAGGCAGGTTTTTGGTAGGGGAGGACCAGAATCCGATTCCATTCTCTACTTAATTCTGGTAAAAATGGATGGCGAGAGACCTTGTGCAATCACCTGCAACAACTGTGAAATGTTTGTGTTCTTGTCCAAGGATATAGGTAGCTATACTGGTCAGAGGCCGCCCTAGGTAATTTTCAACGGTAAACAATCAGTATTTTACCACCACCCCCCCCCCCCCCCCCCCCCAACCAATCACTGAGATATATTTTCTGTTCGTCTTGGGAGTTCTGTGTGCCATATTTGGTTCAATTCCATCATTGGTGGAGTTCGGAATGCTCTTTGATTGTAGGTGAACTATACATCCCAGTAACTACAACTCACATATGTCAAGGTCTATTTTGCCTCAAGAGCGCCACTGGGCAAAATCAACTATACTGCAAATGCTTACTTTGCATAATGGGTTGAGTCGCCCCTGATACTGGTGCAAGTGCAAGTTAGTAACTCTTTTGGAAGAAAAGGTCCAGCGACCCTGAAGCCCGTGTGTCCACACTCCAACATATTACAGAGGAAGAGGTTGTCTTGGACCCAGTAGGGGAGATTGTCTTGCAGAAGAATCACATATATTATTTCTCTGAGGAGGAGGTGCTTGGAGGAAAGTTATACACAGAATTAGGAGGACCAGGAATCATTCTGTAATTTTGGAGCTACAAAATCAATTTGAAGCTCCTTCCAGCATCCGTGATATGCAAAACATTAAAGTAAAACAGTGCATAATGTGGCCAGGGGGGCTCATTCCTAACTTGACAAATGCCCAGGTATGATCCTGTCTAGAAAGAAACTTGAGGTCTTGGCAGCTGGCTCAGGAAGCTATAGTGGCTATGAAAAAGTATTAATCCATGCTATGAACTATTCTCATAGGTAGTGGTGCTATACGAGGGTTGAATTAAAAGTAATGCCTCCTCCTTCGTAACTCCTCAACAGATGGCAGTACTGGTATGTGGCAGGTACTGGCTTGTTCAGTAGACTCTCCTCTACAGTTCCATTTTGGCGAGAAGCCTTAGCATTGAACAGCTGTGTTGCTAAGGTGCAAAGTATGGAACCCTGTGCAGACGATCGGTCAAGACAACTTAAGCAACGTGCAGTCATTGAATTCGTGACTGCAGAAAGTGTCGCCCCAAAGGAGATTCATCAGAGAATGCAAACTGTTTATGGTGATTGTGTTGATGTGAGTACTGTGTATTGTTGGGTGAGTAAGTTTAAAGATGTTGAGGTGGGAACATCTGACTTGTGTGACAAACAAAGAGTTGGACGTCCTGTGACAGCAACCACGGAGTTTCACAAGCAAAAAGGTTGACAGATTGATTCGTCGTATCACTCAGAGAGAAATTTCAAGCATAATCAGCATTTCACAAGAATGTGTGGGTCACATTATTGCTTTGCTTGGCTATAGGAAGATCTGTGCATGATGGGTTGCGGAAACAGAGTGTCAATTTCTTCTGTGACGGCTTCAGAAAACTTGTTCATTGTTGGTAGAAATGTATCCAATTGTCTGGTGATTATGTGGAAAAGTGAATAGTGGTAGTTAAAGAGGACATTCTAAGGATTATTTCTGCATTTGATTTATTAAAATATTCCCATCCAAACCAAATTAATGAAGGTGGAGGCATTACTTTTCATTCAATCCTCGTATTTTAAAGGATTAAAAGAATGCCACTGCAACAATGTCCTTACTGGGTAGCATACAGTCATGCCAAATAAATGCCAGGAAAGGGATTTAAAATTAACTACCCTGTGTCATAACATCTTTCTCTTATTCTATAAAGTAAGTGCAAACTTAATTCTTGGAGTGCAAATTGTTGAGTAGTCCAACTTCTTTGCAGAGGAGGTATCAGCAAGCTCCAAGATCATAAATTTTGCAGAAATACAATAAATCTTTCAAACATGTAGGACAAAGTAGGGTAAGCCAACATGACAGGAAAATTGCTTTTTAAGGAAAGGGCCATTCTTTTCCATCCAAATGTCCTGCTATTTAATAATTTATTGTTAAAGGAAGCCTTGTTAAGCATCTAATTCAGATTTGTCTGTTGGTTGATTCTGGAAATCTAGAATTAGGCAACCAGCTGAATGCTTAAGCAACAATGTGCTAGCTTCCCACAAAAGAAAGAGCCAAAGGAATATCCAATGGAAAGGATTTTCAGGAATCTAAACTATTCATCAAGGAGTTCATGTTTGTAATTGAGGTCAATTTGGCTTCTGAATATAACAGAACCGAGCTGATATAAAATTGTGTGGAAATTCATATGAAGCAATTTTCCTCCAAGATAGTTTGATGTGAACTAATGCATTGACCTGCCAGGAATACACATATGACCACTGATTTGCTCATGCCAATTCGCATTGGACACAAGTCAAATAAAGACATTCTGTAGAAGTTCTGACTTAGATGGATACTGCTCCACAGAGGCATCATAATAGCCTAGCCACAAAGACAGAAAGGCATTTCTGTCTTTGCAATAAAGATGTCTTCTAAGAGAGGATCCAAAAATGCATTTACTGAGTGAAAGATTATAATTATGCAATTAGGTTCCTACTTTCTTTTTTTCTTATTGTTGTTTGCTTCATCTTCTTTCTAAGATCCAAAACTTAACCTGGGATAGTGTTGAGATTAACTTCACAATTCAGCAGCAGATCAGTTGCCCAACTTCAGCGCTTTCCAGTAGCTTCTTCCTGCACAGTATTTTCAGTCAACTGCTTCCACAGCCTGCAGTCACTCTGGAACCTTTTACAGACACTTGAGCACATGCCCATTTTACCATTGTCTTTCCCCCAGTCTAGATGACATTACAAACTTACCACAGCATACAGTTATATCTTGTCTTAGCAGACAGGTTCTTTTAATCAAATACATATAGCCTTCGATGAACATCATCACAGCACAAGGGGAGAAATACACACTGTACATGACTTCCTTATATACAATTCTATACAATTAGACATAGCAATCTCTGATTGGTTCCCAACTCATTAACTTAACTCAAACCCAGGATTGCATCATTAACAATCACCTGGACTAGGCCAGAACACATTCCCCAAATGAAGTTCTATATACAGTTAATGCATGACTCAGCATTTCCAATAGAAGCCCATTAGCAGTGCATGACTCAGCTATATATTACATTACAATACATTGTAAAACCTGAAAGGTTGTGAAGTCCTTGATATCTATATATTCTTGACATCACGAGAACTCAACCAATCCCTGAGGTTCATGCTACCTTTGCTGCTCATGCTACTGTTTGTGACATCACAGACCAATTTCAGCCAATAGGCTAAAGATGACTTGCTCACTTAGCTACCAGTAGGCTTCAGAGGAATCTCCATAGCAATGGGAGCAGGCAACTGATCTTTTGGAGTGCACTGAACTTCAGGACTTGAAAAAACAGAGATCTGTGGGTGAAAAGAGGAAATCAAGGAAAAACAGGTTGTTGTGTTTATTTCTACAGCAGTAAATATATATGGAAGGTGTGAAAGATGAGACACATAGGTCAAGATAGAAAAAGTGGAATTCTCATATAGGGTTGACAGTGGATGTAGTATTAGGAAGATACTTATAATCAGGCATGTAGCTGGGGGRGGGGGGTAGGCTTTATTGTAATTTGCACAAAGATCTGATGATACAAATTGGGATATAAATATTCAACTAATAATAAGAGGACTATGGGAAGAATCAGGTACTAAAAAAAAACTTCAGATGAGTGAGGCTAGTGGAGCTGAATCAGACCCCTTCCACACAACTGAAAAAAAAAAACTKATCTGCTTTGAACTGGTATATATGGCAGTGTTCTCAGATATTCTAGTCCAAAGCAGATATTGTGTGATTTTCTGCCTTGATATTCTGGGTTATATGGCTGTGTGGAAGGGCCCTGTGTGAAGATCAGGGGTTGGGCTATGTACATTCACACAAAGTTATTTGTCCTCCTCAGATCTATAAATACTGCAAAACTAGAAATAGTATTTCTCAAAGCTTTGAGATGTACTTATGTATAAATTCTTCTGTATAAAGGCAGGTGGGAATCTTTTTTAACATGAAGGGAACTAAGCCCTCACTCTCCTAAAATCTGTTCCACAGGAGCATTTTAATTCAATCACAGGTGAGTCAGGTAAACCAGGCTGAAAGAGAAATTTATTTGGATGGCAGTACTTTAAGAGGCAGAATGGGCTGTGGAAAGTTAGCAAACCTCATTGTGAATGCAAATATACCTGGATAACATTTGATTTATAGGTAAACATAGCAATTATATGAATACTACATCCCTCTTCCCATTTTGATGGCTAGTTTATTCCCATTTGATATAAGCACACAGTTAGATAGAATCTGTTAATTTTCTAAGATCATAGTTCTTCCAAACACCGAGTTAACAGAATGAATAATATGTTCTCTGTCATGGATTGATGGAAGATTTATCTGCATACAGTGTTCCCTCACTTATTGCGGGGGTTACGTTCCAGGACTTTCCTCAATAAGTAAAAAACTGTGATGTAGGGACGGTATATTTATTTTAATATTTATACATTATTTTAGTAGTTATACACTATTTTAAGTCTTTATAAACTTAAAATAAAGTGAAGGAAAGAAAGCCCCTTCAAGGCTGGAGGGAGGGAGAACTGAGGAGGGAAAGTGCCTCGAAGAACGGCGGCGGAAAAACTCCGCAAAACAGCAAAAATACAGCGATATATATTTTAAATTAATATTTTTGAAAACCGCAAAACAGCGAGTCCGTTAAAAGCTAACCGTGAAGTAGCGAGAGTACACTATATTTAGGCATCGGAACCCGAATTCTTGGAAAGCTAACATGCCCATTGAGCAAGGCAAAAGATTGGCAGTAGGCTCTTAAACCTACAACACAATAAATTTTAAAAAGTAAGTTGATGTGTAACACATTACACAAGAAGTGAGCATCTTCTTAAGTGTCAATGCTGCAAAAGCTCTCAATAACCTGAGAGATTATTTGTTATGAGAAGGTGAATGGGGAATAATCCACCTTCAGGAATAAAGAAATGACCCAATTTGAAATTATACTACAAGAAAAAAATGTAATCTCCTCTATAAGAAATAACACAGAGAGGGAATGTTTAAAAAAGCACATTACAGGCAGTCTCCAAGTTTTGTGTTTGTTCTGAAGTTGAATTAGTATGGGTGGCAACCTGTACTGGACGGAGTTGTAAGGCAGCATTATTATTGTGGAAATGAGAACAAGGCGGATGTGTTACCAAATAAGGAAAGGGGGTCCCGTGTGCAAAAGTTGAGTGCGGGTCCCGTGTGCAAAGTTGAGTGGGGACCATGTGATTTCTCGGAAAACACCTGATTTCAGGGAAATGAAAACTTTCGTTTCTCCAAACTGTATATAAGGGGTTCAGCCCACTAGGGGGGTCCGCTTCCTCAGAAACGCCTCGTTGCGTTAGAAGCGGCCTCTGCAGCTGCATGAAACAGTAAACTGCTTTCTTTGGATGAACAATGTTGTCCGTCTCTTGATTTCCTGCCTGCGCTCGCTCACCGGTTGCAAGCCAAGCTTTGGCTGAGGGCCCAATTGGGCAAAAGGGTCTGCTACATTTCTGGTGCCGTGACTCGGATCAAGTAAGACGAGCCAAGGGTCAGGGGACGGATCCTGTTGGCAGGACGATTCCTGATCGGCACCGGGGACTGGAGGCAACCACTGTGGGCCGAGTAAGGGGGCCCCCGACTGCAGACCGGCTGCAGTGGTTCCCTCTTCTGTCCACGTCGCCGGATCAAGGCAATCGCAATGACTTTAAGTCACCAGAGAAAACCAGACGGGAAGGCCAGGAAGGATCCTAAGGAGGAGGAAAAAGTCCAGGGGCGAAGGTTGTTCCAACGTCTATAGAAATCTGGCAAGTATTAGTGGTTAAATAAAAACACTAGGGAACATACCGGCACCGGGAAGGGAACCACTAAGTCTCCCATTGGGTTGGTGGGAGGAAAGGAGGAGGTCCTGCGTTTTCTGAGGCGCACCGTTGAGTGTCCGGGCGTCCAGGCCAGGGCCAACTCCCACCTAGAAGCCATGGGAGGGGGGAGTTCAAAGAGGAACTGACCCCTTGGAAGTTTAAACAGTTTGCCATGTCAGGGAACTGTAAAAAATATAAATTGTGTGTGTGTCTGTGTGTTGCAACACTGGATTGAGATTTGTGCATGTCTGAAGCGCTGTTTTGTGAAAAGGAAAGTGAGAAAGAGGAGTTGGATTCTTGTTATTTCAAATGGAAACCTGTTGTTCCAGTACTCAAGAAAGGATAGGAATGTGTTTGATAGAATTATGTGCTAAGAAGAGAGCTTTGTGTAAGTTGGCAGATCACTTGGTATATATATGACTAAATGACACGGGACTGAGTTTGAAATTCGTGCATTCAAATGATGTAATGGATATTTTACAAGAGAAACTTAGACATGTTGAACTGAAAGGTATATATGGAATGTTAATTGTGTTTAAAGGATTCGAGAAAGAAAAGAAACAGAGGTGCTGATTCAATGGGAAATTATTTATGTTCAAAATGCTGCCATTTGAAAAACTGTGTTTCTAAAATGTAAAAATGTGTGGGTAATGACAAAACGGGTGATCTTTAAAAGTTTGATGTTCTCTGTTCTGTGTGCGAATGAAAGAAAAAGGAGCTGACCTTGGGAAGTTTGTGTGTGTGTATGCATGTGTGTGTGTGTGGACGAGGTTTCTCTCTCTGTGTGTGAACGTGCAAGAAACCTAACAACTAACAAGCATTGTATGTGTGAATGAGATTGGAAAGTGAATATTATGCTATGTGACATTTTCTGAAATGGTTAAAATCCTAATGTGTTCTGTGTCTATGAAAAATGAATCTTGCACGATGAATGTGTATCTGAGATAACATGAAGAATTCGCCCACTTGGGTGCCAGGAATTGGAAAAAAAAAAGCAGGCTATTTAAGAACTTACATTGGTGCCAGCCCAGAATAAGATCAAAAGGTGTCTATTGTTCTTGGAAAAGGGAAACCTGATTATTGACTGTGTTTTAAGAGTATATATATATTTAAAACCTGAGGTCTAAATTTCATTTTTTTTTTTGCTCAAGAATATGAAATAATTCTTATGTTTAAAGCAAACCTAATGGATAGCAGCTGCCTTACAGAGCCAGAAGAGAGATAACAGAAAAGATACATGGCAGCCTGCTCCAGACATTGTTTTCAAAGATGTTTCATTTTTACCACCCCCTCTTTCTTTCAAGGACTGTTATTAGATGTTAACTCTTTGCAGGTTGGGACATTTTTAAGGCTTGTGTCAAAAAGAGAAATGTTACATCTGTGTGTGTGGACAAAAAAGGTTTAAAAGGTTCAGGTTGTCATGAGTTTTACAGGCTGAATGGCCATGTTCCTGAAGCATTCTCTCCTGACAATTTGCCTGCACCAGTGACAGGCATCCTCAGATGTTGAAAGTTTAAACTTTTTCTTTTGGCTATTTAGAGATGCACTCACTAGGAACTGTGTGAGAGCTAATAATTTACAGAAAATAGGGATTTTCCAGCAACTTCTTTTGCGATAAAGAAGAGGCACAGGATCCATGTCTAAAATTTGTTTGGGACAAAAGGTGTTTTCGGAGAGTCTGATTTTGTCTCAGGACAACAACTTGCTAGGAGTTGTGGAATTTCAAATGCATTTTCTTCTGAGGGAGGATTCAACCCCTCCTTCTTCGCTCCTTCTCTCTGTTGTTTTGTTGGAGATACAAGATAACAAGATGGTTTTTCTTCTTCATATGACGGTGGGGTGACCGCTGTGGTTTTATGTTAGAAATACATAGAAACTCCCTCAAGATGTCAACAGATAAAATATGTTTTAAGTTAAAACAAAACAAAACTGCCTTTTTAAAAGTCAAGTCGCGAGACATTGATTGTTAAACAGAACTCTTTACATTGTTTTTGTTTGATATTTAGTTCAAAAGAAAACTTATAATTGATCTTGACAGCAGAATTGATTTTTTTTTATGTGGATACAATAACGTTGGACATGAGTTATAGTTCTTAGCCCAAAGTGGTTAACTTCACAGCTTTTCTTCAAACATAGGACAAAGTACCTCTACAGATTTTGTTATTTTGACCTAATCCCTCTACAAAGTTACTAAAAGAATTAATTCTGAAATGAGAAATTACACCAGAAAGATAGGGCAGTTTGCCCTGGAGTTTGCCAGATTTGAGAGACATTGCCAGCAAAAAGGTTAAACTGTTTATTTAGTTGAAAAAAAAGCAGGTTAAAGTTGGAAAAGCAAGTCAAAGATGGAATGAACTGTTGCTTGCAGTAGATGGACAGAGGAATGTGAGATAAATCATGGAAAGAAAACCGTAGAGAATTGTTTAAAAGGATGGAGATCGGTTGAGAAGATTTCGAAGTGGGAGATTGTGGAGGCCCGCCAATGAATGGAGTGAAAGCTATCGACGGAAACCGACGACAGATGGGTAATCAGTATCCCCCTCCCCTTTTCTCTCACTATCTTTCTATTTATCTTTTCCAGCTCTTGAGCTCCTGGTAATGGGAGTCCAAAATACAAGAGCCTACCAAAGCACCACCTGCTGGATAGGACAAACAAAAGACATAAGTGTTTACAACTGTGTTTTAAAAAGAGACAGAGATGATGTCATCACCAGCCCTGGGCCTACCTGATATGGAGAAACCCTTCATTCTGTTTGTATCGGAGCGAGAAGAAGTAACAGTGGGCGTACTTACCCAGGCTTTAGGGTCATGGCAAAGACCAGTGGCATACTTGTCAAGGCAACTAGACACAGTAGCACAGGGAATGCCACCATGCCTGCAGGCTGTGACAGCAGCAGTAGATTTAATAAAAGAAACAAACAAATTGACTTTAGGGCAGCCACTGGTCATAAAGGTACCACACCATGTGAAGGCACTGTTAGACACCAAGGGATCACGCTGGCTCACAAACGAGAGACTGACTAAGTATGAGGGGGTGTTATGTGATAACCCGATGGTAACCCTAGAAACTTGCGCCACCCTGAATCCGGCTACCTTGTTGCCAGCCCCGGGGGAGGAAATGGTCCACCAGTGCATTCAGGTGATGGAACAGGTATATTCCAGCCGACCCGACTTAAAAGACGTACCAATGTCCAACATAGACATGACCCTATTCACAGATGGCAGCAGCTTCGTGGAGAATGGTGAGAGGCGTGCAGGGTATGCGGTGGCAGGGGGGGGGGAGAGATTCTGGAAGCAGAGTCGCTCCCTCCGGGAACCTCCGCTCAACGGGCTAAATTGATAGCCCTCACCAGGGCACTGCAGTTGGCAAAAGGAAAACGGGTCAATGTCTACACGGATTCAAAGTACGCTTTTACTACGCTTCATGCCCATGGAGCTTTGTACAAGGAGCGGGGACTCCTTACGTCGGCTGGAAAGGGCGTTAAGAATGCAGCTGAGATTGTGGCCCTTCTGGAGGCGGTTTGGGAACCGGATCGGGTTGCTGTAATGCATTGTAAGGGACACCAGAGGGGAGAAGATCCAGTTACGCAAGGAAATAGGTTAGCTGATTTGGCCGCAAGGGAGGCAGCAAAACACCCCTGCAATAAGCAGTGCCTG